>JAUTXW010001965.1:0-380000 GCA_030620095.1 Kuschelorhynchus macadamiae
TTAACCTTTTTTTGTCAATGGGCCACTAGCAAATTCCTCATGAAAATTATCGTCGTCGTCATCATCGTTTAATTTCCGCTTATTGGATAAGTTTGCCGAATTTATTTCAAATTTTAATTTTTTCCCTATCCATTATATTATCATCAGAGTTATCTATCTTTCGTTTGAGTGCCCTATTTTGATGTTGTTGTTGTTGTTGCAAATCTTGTTCAATCTCGTTCTCTAAGTTCTTTCGTTTCCTATCATCATCATCATTCTCAATAAAATTAGAAGGGTATTTCATTTTTTCCTTTATTTTCTTCTCATGATAATTATCATATTTTTGTTGTTTAATTTTTGTTCCCTTTTTGACTTGTTTTCGATACACCTTTCCAGTTTGACCTTTTACTTTTTCGAGTTTGTTTAGCAAAATCTCCATCTTTTCACATAATCACGCATAGCCTTCACACTGTGTTCCATTATTGTTTTAAGATACTTGTTACCATGGATTCTATTGTATGACTGATTTAAATTGGGGTTATTACTCAAACTTATATCCCCACTGCTAGTACCCATACCTAGCTTTATTTTAGTTTGCATTGTAGCTGAAATACCTGCAGCGGCTAATTTTTCTTTCCAGGATGCATTCGATGAATTTATTCTGCTTAAAGCGTGTTTAAGTAAAATTTTATCTGCCGCATTACGATCTGATATGTTTTGATATTGTGAATAGGCAATATCATGATTTTTACATGCTTCATCTAACGGGTTAATTCCTTTATCACCACGTCGTAAACGTTTCTCTAATTTAGTTCCTGGACCACAATAGTTATACCCTGGAAGATGTAATTCAAATGGAAGTTTGTTTATCATTGAGTTTAACAAACCTTCCCCATTAATCGTTCGTTGTTGTTGTTGTCGATCAATCGAATAATACCTCATTTTAAAAAGAGTAAATAAAGACTGAATATAAATAACAGCGTATTATGGCTTTATAATTAGTTTTACATCGGATATTTAACATGGAGGAGAAAAAGAAGAAACATATCAAAATTGCGAAACAAAGAACATCTTTAACAGTAAATAATCATGATGTGAAAAAAACAAAAATATTAAACACAGTATATTATTACCATCTACTGTACGATGCATCATATCGGGACCTTCAAACTGTGGAAAAACCAATATCATGCTAAGCCTTCTTGAACATCCCAATGGATTGAAATTTGAAAATGTCTACGTCTATTCAAAGTCTCTGTATCAACCTAAATATATGTATTTAGAGAAATTATTAAAACCAATAAAAGGAATCGGTTACTATGCATTCGATAATAGTGAACAAATATTATCTCCATCTGACGCTAAAGCAATTTTCAATTTTCATATTTGATGACGTCGCGTGTGATAAACAGGATGATATCAGAGAATATTTTAGTATGGGACGTCACAATAATATAGACTGTTTTTACTTGTGTCAAACATATGCAAAAATACCCAAACATTTGATAAGAGACAATGCTAACGTCTTAATATTATTTAAACAGGATGACTTAAATTTACATCATGTATACTCTGATCATATTGGTACTGATATGTCATTTGACAGCTTTAAAACCATATGTTCATTCTGTTGGAAAGAACCATTTGGTTTTCTATCTATATTTAAGGATAATAAAATTGATGAAGGTCGATATCGGTTATATTTTGATAAATATATATATCTGTAGTATCGCTTTTATAAATTATTACATAGTTGAACGTTGAAAGTTCATCATCATTATCATCATGGCTCCTGCTCGTACCACGAAAAATAAAAAGGAAAAAACTAAAGATCAATCAGTTAAGAAAAAAATAATTTCAAAGAGAAAAGATATAAAGAATAAACTAGATATCTTAAAACATGGACAAATAGCCCACGAGAATGTATTTCAGCCTATAACAAAACATTTGGAGGTGATTGAGAACAAATTGGATCGAAAGAAGCACACTCCTGAAAGTTTGATATCGGAACTTAAAAGAAGGGAACAATTTTCTGATGACGATAACTATGATGATGATAATGATAAAGATGACGAGGAGAAACTTTTTGGGGACCATAATAGTGAAGAGGAAAACGAGTCAGTGAAATCGGAACCTATACCCTCCACTTCTATCCCATTAGAGTTTAAGGATACCCCTACAGGAAACAAAATCACACATGCATATCAAACTGCACCAAAAATGAAAAGAAAATTATTTTCTTCCACAACAAAATCGTCGTCGTCGTCACGGAAACCATATAATCTTAGAAAATTAATAATAAAAAACGTGCAGGATGAAATCGAAGAAGAGGAAATTAGGAAACAAAGGGAATATGAAAAAGCACTAAATCAAACTATAAGAGAAAAATCATTTTCCGATTATTCTGATCAATATCATAGTTTACCTTTAAAGTACATCAAAAAGTTTGTAAAGGATCCAAATAGTAGTAATTCTGATGGAAAATTCCAAGTAAAGTTTGATAAGGATATCGAACGGTTTTCTATTGGTAACAAAACGATAGATTTCGATGGAGCTGATTTGATAATTGCAGGAAAAAAATATAAAGGCACTAATGGATTATATGGCTTGTTATTTAATCAGAATGTTCCCACCATCTTTACAAATGATGACGCAAAAAACTATACTCACATATTATTTAAAACAAATGCTATCAAAAATGTAAAATCAAGTAGAAATAAGAAATTTAGAAAATTTATTGAACCAATAATAAATAAAACTGAGAGTAATTATACCAGACCAACTGATGATGACGATGATGATGATGATGATGTTTTGAAACAGGGGGAGGGAATGTCTATGAAACTTTCAAACAATCCTATTGATTACGTTTTTTGGGATGATCCTAATGAATTGGTTGAGAGATTGGAGCTACTAGTTGCGTCTCAGGCTGCTGGTAATACAAATCACGTTAACGAGATTAATGACATTATTAAATAATTACGAGAAGCCAATATAATAGAATAAAAATATGTCTAAATTTGTAACCAAAGTCAAAAAAGATATTGTTGAAGAACTCCATAAACCATCAAGAGTAAATTTTAAAAGGAGGAAGGTTATTATCAAATCTCTATTGGACTTAATGCAAGCTGATTTGGTTGATATGAAAGAATACGTACAAGAAAACAAAGGATACAAATATATACTCGTCGTAATTAACTGTTTTTCTAAATACGTTTGGGCTTATCCGTTAAAAACAAAAACTGCCAAAGAGGTATCTAAAGCGATGGAAAATGTATTCAAAGAACAGACACCTATACATCTCTGTACAGACGCCGCGCCGGTGGTGAATTTACTGGAAAAGAAATGATGATTTTAATGAAAAAATATAATGTCAAACATTATTTAGTTTACAGTGAGAAAAAAGCATCTATTGTTGAACGTGTAAATCGAACCCTTAAAGGAATAATGTGGAAAGAATTTAGTCTTCAAGGATCATACAAGTGGTTTGATATATTAAAACAAATCGTTTATTCCTATAATAATCGAGTACACACTACCACAGGTTTAAAACCGGCTGAAATTTCAAAAAAGCATGAAAAACTGCTATTAAACACAGTTTATAATCGAATTAAAATGACATCGAAACCAAAATTCGAGATAGGTGACCATGTAAGAATTTCCAAATTTAGAGGAGTTTTTGATAAACAATACCAACCAAATTGGTCAACAGAAATTTTTAGCGTAAAAAAAGTTCAACTTACAAATCCAGTGACATACCTACTTCAAGATGCAGAGAAACAAGACATCAAGGGAGGATTCTATGAACTTCAATTGCAAAAAGTTAAATATCCAGACATTTATTTAGTGGAAAAAGTGTTAAAACGTAAAAATAATAAAGTATTTGTAAAATGGTTAGGTTTCAGTGATAAGCATAATAGTTGGATAGATAAAAATAATGTAGAGTGACTTAATAAAATAATTTTGTTTCATGTACGTTTTATTTATTATATATATTTACATGTTTTCTACAAATAATTTATTTATCTTCAAACAGAAAAACAATATTTATAATTATATAACAACTTGGCGTTTGATAATGCACAATGCCAAGTAGTGGCATATGGATCCTTGTGAAAGTGACATTCGGGGACTTTCTTAAACTTGCTTAGCTTCGGTTCACTCTCCAGAGGTATTTTCAAAATTTTTTCTGCACTTATAAATTTTCTTAGAAAATTCACCTTTTCATCTCCTTTGACGTATATTTTTGGGGCATGATATCTTTTCATCACATGTTCTAAGACATTTGCTATTTCGTTCAAGTCTACTAAACCAGACTCCCATATTAGACCATGATATGAGTTTTCGAGATAAGATATCGTTTTTAAATCATGGTCTTTTAACATGCTTTTGCTATATGGTGGTTTGAAAAGAAAATTTGAACAACGTGTTCCATCATACACAGCTAGTTCTTTTGGAATAAATCCAGAGGTACAATTAAATCCCTGGATATCAAGACACAAAATTGAATTTTCTCCTGCCATAGTTCGAGTTACGAGACACTATTGACGCCTAGTTCAATCTATTTTCTTTTATAAATAAAACTCTACCACTTTTTTTTAATTATTGTTCTATTGGTGAGTAAAAATCACGTGAATTTACATCACACCCACTAAGTAAAACTAAAAACAAATAATATAAACCATAGTAGTTTTTTTACATTTTAATTTCAATATTTTTGTACTGTTCTATTTTGACATTAAAAAAACCATACATTATAACCAGTGTCTTGAAATGTTCTTAAACCAACATTTCTCAAAATATAATATCGTCTATTATTAATTAAAACAAAATTATAACTGCGCTCTTCTGGATAATATTTCTTTGTCGTCGTCGTCGCCGTCGTTGGTTGACTATTAGTTAGGACACATTAATTGAAAAGAATACCATAGAAAAGTAAAACAAATTTACTCATTATTTTGCAGCCTTCTCCTTCTTTCGTACTCTTCTTTTAAATAATACAAAACGGTATATTTTATTAATACTCTTTTGTCCGTTAACCTCTTTGTGAATTTTTTCACAGCGGCAAAATGCACAGATGTTTGGAGTTATTGAGTTCCCTTTACACTCTTGACACGTTCTGTTGACTGGAACAGGCATATATTACCACCAGTCTGGTTCGTGATCGACTGCTATTAAATCCTCTGTATTTTACATATATATTAATTACTTTAAGTGCTATACGTTTTTTATCACCTGGTATAAGCTATTATTCGAAACAAATATTATTTATTATAACAACATTATTATTGATCATCTCAATACTACACAAAGATCTCCTTATCTACATCCTCGACCTTTTCTTATCTGCGAACCTGACCTCTAGTCTTACGTCGAACATTAACAGAAAAACAATTCTCGGAATTCGCTGCTATATATAGGTTGGTGCCTAACTAATGATCATTGAAGAAATAAACGGAAAATAATAAGACTAGTATTTGACCATAAGTGGACGCCACACCAATTAACACCACATTGGCCTCAAGGGCGAAACCTTTCTGGAGGGGGGTTAATTTAAAAAAGTTTGTTAATATATTTTATTGTAAATGGTATGAGAACATATATTTTATCATACTTATCGTGGCATTAGTGAAAAGAAGCATCTAATAAATAGTTATAGAATAACGTTCAATTTTTTTGCCTGGAGCAAATTGATTAATAGCATTGTTTATATTTACATCAATACTCTATCTATGGATATGCAAGAGACCCAATCCAACAGGTCGCTGTTGTGCTATAGTGTTTCCTAGCCAAGTTTTTAATCGTTATTTTCACGTAAAAATATGTAAATTACACACGATGTTTGACCGGTCTAGGGTGAGGGGGAGATCATTACCCCCTCACCGTAAAACCGCCCTTGATTGGCCTTGAGCCTCGGCCGACCCTAAATTTTAGAGTGCGAGCCGTCACTGGTTTAAGTATATGTGAATTTCCATTGTGTTCAGAGAACGGTCTTGTGAGAAGAAAACTGTGTTTTTCAGCAAGAATTTTAATTTGAGAGTTATTGAAAAATCGAATAAAATATTAACGTGGTTCAAGGCATCTGCCCAGGCAGTTTCTGTGTGACCTCCATCACCATTTTATAATGTAATTGCTTGGTTATTAATTTTTATTAAATTTTGCAATTAGTAATATACTAGTATCATATTTTACATATATTTGTTAACGTCGTTGTATTTTAACAATAGGATGATTATTGTGTTTTCAACCGTTTTTATTTGATTAATAGGTGTAAATTTGAATAAGTTCTTCCGACAAAGTTATCGGCTTTTGAAATTCTGATTTTCGTTATTGATTTAGTCAATATTTGAACTGTCCGATTAAATTTTGTATACTGATTACCGGAATGGGTAGATTTTCAAGCTTGTTGATCTTTTTATTTTCAATTTTGTATCTACTTTTACCCATTATTTCTGAAAAATCTTAAAATCGTGCATGTATTATGAGGGGTATACATAATTAGCTTTTCAGAGTATTTTCTTATAATGTCTGATCAGATGCGTAAATGTGCCCATTGTACTGACTAAATCAGACAGCTTCAAAGACAGACATATACAAGGTGTTACAAATTTGAGAAACTAGCATTGGGATCTCAGAAACGGTAAGAGATACAAGGACGGTTAAATTAGGACAAAGTTGCGTTATCGGACTAGCGGACGTTTGTTAATCAAAAATAGCCGTCAAGGTTATGATAACAGTAAAATAGGATCTAAAATAAGTGTGTAGGACTACACACCTAAGGTCACGCACACGACTAATACACGCACCCAGAGTCCACAGTGACATCCTGACATATGACTTGTTTGCTCTCATATTGTGGCATTCATTTACGAGATTCTAATCTAGCGATTATAAACCCATTTTGATTCTTAAAACCAACAACTAATAACGAAGCTTCCGTTACCAATTTCACGCATCGTTCCACTGCTTGAGTGTGACAAGGATAAGATTTAGGCTCAATAACTTTGTTCGGACTTATTTCTATTATACTTTTGTAATTCATCTATTTTTAAACTATGAATTAATGGGAGAGGAGTAATATCATTACTTTGCCAGTCTATTAAATTAATATAATCATCCGGGTCAAAATTAAGTTTTGGTATATCAAAATACAAGAGTTCTAACCACACTACACCACAACTTGTTACGTTCTGGACGCGCGTTTCGCTAACCAAGTTAGCATCATCAGCAGATGATATAAACTAAAGTAACTTATCCTAACCGAGACTATTTATAGGTAAATGTGGTCACACTTGGTTGCACCCGACTGCACCGTTGTCAAGTAAACAATAGAGGGGACTATAGGGAATAGGCCCTCTGTCTTTATTTAGTGCTTTCTTACCACATTTAACTATTTCTATACTCTCAAATGCATCCAATAATCTATTATTAGATACATTTTTAATCAACTTAAGATTATTTATTCCTATTCGGTGATTGTTTTCCAAAGCATGTTGGGCAACGCTTGACTTTTCTGTTCTTCCGTATCTTAAATGTGCCATGTGTTCTTTAAAACGAATGTTTATGGAGCGTTTAGTTTGCCCAACATATTTTAGATCGCAGTCATTACAGCTAATTTCATAGATGCCACTCGTCTCCCTCAAGTCGACTTTGTCTTTGGGGTTTCCAAGGAGATTTTTCAAACTATTCTCCGTTTTGTAGGCTACTCTAAAACCTACGTTTTTAAATACTTTTTCTAGACCTCTCGTATATCTGGGATCATATGGGATTACTATGAATTTATTGGAAGCCTCAGGTATTTGGAGAGTAGTGGCATCTTTTAACATTTTCTTATGCTTATGTCTATTTACTAGTTTATGTACAAAATTATCATTATATCCATTACTTTTAGCTATATTTTTAATCCGATTCATTTCATTGTTAAAACGTTCTTTACTTAGTAGAAAATTGACTAACCTGTGAGTTAAGAAATGGAATGCTGCCATTTTGTGTTGACGGCAATGAAATGAGTCGGATGTTATATATCTATCAGTATTAGTAAATTTCCTATAAATATCAAATTCTAATTTATCGTTATTTCTAATAACTAACGTGTCGAGAAAAGGTAATTGCCCATTGTTCTCCTTTTCGTACGTAAAATTAATGGAAGGATATTTATTGTTTAATGTTTCTAAGAAAGTGTCCAAATTTTCTGTTTTTGTATCAAAAATAGCAAATATATCGTCTACGTATCTATACCACACCCTTGGGAAGTACTTGAGTTCTTTTTTGAATTTGGTTTCTAATCTGCCCATAAACAAATTTGCAAGGAACGGAGATAAGCAATTGCCCATCGCAGTTCCCTCTAGTTGTTTATAATATTTATTGTTGTACTGAAAAAAATTTTGATTCATACATAATTTTGTGAGAAGTAAATACTCATCAATAAATTCTTTCTTCAAATTATTGATTTCAAGTAGTTCCTTTTTCTCACAAAATTATGTATGAATCAAAATTTTTTCAGTACAACAATAAATATTATAAACAACTAGAGGGAACTGCGATGGGCAATTGCTTATCTCCGTTCCTTACAAATTTGTTTATGGGCAGATTAGAAACCCAATTCAAAAAAGAACTCAAGTACTTCCCGAGGGTGTGGTATAGATACGTAGACGATATATTTGCTATTTTTGATACAAAAACAGAAAATTTGGACACTTTCTTAGAAACATTAAACAATAAATATCCTTCCATTAATTTTACGTACGAAAAGGAGAACAATGGGCAATTACCTTTTCTCGACACGTTAGTTATTAGAAATAACGATAAATTAGAATTTGATATTTATAGGAAATTTACTAATACTGATAGATATATAACATCCGACTCATTTCATTGCCGTCAACACAAAATGGCAGCATTCCATTTATTAACTCACAGGTTAGTCAATTTTCTACTAAGTAAAGAACGTTTTAACAATGAAATGAATCGGATTAAAAATATAGCTAAAAGTAATGGATATAATGATAATTTTGTACATAAACTAGTAAATAGACATAAGCATAAGAAAATGTTAAAAGATGCCACTACTCTCCAAATACCTGAGGCTTCCAATAAATTCATAGTAATCCCATATGATCCCAGATATACGAGAGGTCTAGAAAAAGTATTTAAAAACGTAGGTTTTAGAGTAGCCTACAAAACGGAGAATAGTTTGAAAAATCTCCTTGGAAACCCCAAAGACAAAGTCGACTTGAGGGAGACGAGTGGCATCTATGAAATTAGCTGTAATGACTGCGATCTAAAATATGTTGGGCAAACTAAACGCTCCATAAACATTCGTTTTAAAGAACACATGGCACATTTAAGATACGGAAGAACAGAAAAGTCAAGCGTTGCCCAACATGCTTTGGAAAACAATCACCGAATAGGAATAAATAATCTTAAGTTGATTAAAAATGTATCTAATAATAGATTATTGGATGCATTTGAGAGTATAGAAATAGTTAAATGTGGTAAGAAAGCACTAAATAAAGACAGAGGGCCTATTCCCTATAGTCCCCTCTATTGTTTACTTGACAACGGTGCAGTCGGGTGCAACCAAGTGTGACCACATTTACCTATAAATAGTCTCGGTTAGGATAAGTTACTTTAGTTTATATCATCTGCTGATGATGCTAACTTGGTTAGCGAAACGCGCGTCCAGAACGTAACAAGTTGTGGTGTAGTGTGGTTAGAACTCTTGTATTTTGATCTATCTTCCACCACAGGTTCCAGTGTTAGGACTTAAGTTTTGGTATTACAAAAGGACGAATTATTTCTGGATTTTCCCCTCTTTTTGTTCGCAAAATGTCGCACGGCAAGCTGTCTGATGTGGGGACGAGTCATTTAGCAAACATATTAACACATTTTCAAATGCATTGCGTTGGATTACCGGGTCAATGATGGCACTTAAGTCGTCCCTTCAATATCGACTGAGTTTAATAGTTTGCCAGACAAGATGAGTTCAGTTTAATTGTAAACCACATCAGCGCATAAACACTGTAAATTAAAGTTGTTAGTTCTTTTAAAGCTAAACTTGGTTCTGAAGTGGAAATATGTAGACGCAATAGACGGTTTGCCAAAGTAAGCCAACGGGAATTATTCAGTTTTCCTGGATTTAGGTTCGCTAAATCTGTAGAATAATGACCAGAGGATACTGCAACGCAAATTTTGTAAAGATACCTCTGATCGGTACTTAAGTCGTTGAACTCTACTTCGGGTAATTCATAGTCAATAATTTTGAATAACTGACAAGTTTTCACATCGAATTATAAGCCTAGTAAACCAGAAAAAGCAATAGGATCGGTTGTTTGACCATCAAAAAGCTGAAACAGATGCCTTAAGGGTAGTTCATTGGCATGACGTTGCAGATCAATCGCTGTAAGGGACGTGCTAACTTCAATTCAAGTAGGGGGATAACTCCATTTTGTATGTTCTTCAACTGTAACGACAGTCTATGAGGTTTGGTATCTATTTCTTAAACATTTAATGTTTTGTCTTTTCGGCCATCAAAGCACATTGCACTAATAGGTTAATAATTTATCGAATTCATTGTTTTATTTCTTGAAGTTTCTCTAGCTCGTCTTAACTTATTTTTGTCTATTATTTGCACTGTGCGTTCCTTTGTTACTATTACAACATCTTGTAACACAGCTGTAGCTACTGCTGCAGCAGATCTGTCAGATAAATCATATCTGTCACAGACTTTAGAGAGAGCAGGAAGTTTAAGTGTGTTTTTGTAAGTGTGTATTACATTGATAAAGTCCTTAGAAGTAGAAGGTATCTCAAAAGCTGTATCGGAGTTATCGCGAGATGAAACCCTTCTCTTCGTTGTGTTTGTTCCATTCTTTTAACCTTTTTTATTAATTTTGACGTTTCTTTTGCATCAACACTTGCCATTGCCATTTTTCTGGAACCTGTTTGATCTAAGAGGAAAGGGCGTTCTTTTGAAGGTACCTGTAAGAGTAACCGCCTATTTGATAAGTGAACTTGTTTAAATACTAGTTAATTTATTAAAAAAATATAAAAAAATACAATTTTTTTTACTACTCTTCCACTATTTTTTTTTAATAACACGTAATATATTTCACTACACATTAGCTTCTTAAGACGTTACACCTTAACTGGAGATGCTTAAACAATAATTCTATATAAACGAGAAAACACAGGTGCTCCAGATTTCCAACTATTACAATAGTTTTGGAATTTACGCCAATAAAAATTTAAGATGTAACATCTGCATAAGCTACTGTGTAGTGAAACATGCCATGTTACTTGTTATTGAAAATAAATATAGTGTACACTTCCACTAATAAAAAACATATGTTTACATTTACTTAATATATATTAATATATTATTATGGATTTCCACCGAGCAACGACCGACACAAAATATAGTTATTTTTCTACTGCCGTTGAAATAGAGAATGACGGTTTTTACTTAGTTCATAAAGCACACATTTATGGAAAAGCAAAAAAAATTGGAACAAAGTTATTGATAAAACGTCGAGTGTAGTAATATGAATTTGCAACGAGAATATTAAGCATATGAATAAAATTTCCCTACTTTCATTAAGTATTATAAAAAAAAATTGCCAAAAATATGAACTAGATAAAAAAAATTAACATAAACTAACTTGGTTGTGTATTACGTACCTTTTTATCTTTGCTGCAAAAATATTCCTCAAGGTTTTCGTATTGCAGGCACATATATTAAAGAGTTTCTTAATCTCAACTTTGTAAGGTTGAACTTTTGAAATATAGTTCTCACTCCTTTTAGCTTTTGGATAACACAAAAGCTTTAAGTATTTATCATATTGTATTTTGCAAAGTTGCAAAACACATTTACGTGTCACTGTAGGAATTAAGAAACTGTTGGCTCTTTTCGAGAATCCGGTGGTTGTAAGCTGTACCTTATCCATAAGAAACACTTCAAAATATCTTTTTGTGTAGGAAGAATGTTACCCTTAAAATCTGCCAGTGATCCAACTAGTTAGTTAGTACTTTCCACTGAATGACGAGACGGTCTTATAGGAAATAAACATAAGCTGATAATTTAGTAGTTAAGCTTTGTTTTGTAGATTTAGTTTTTCAATGTAGCTGAATTTATTTTGAAATAAACGCCGCGCATGCAAACGGAATAATTTAAAGGGGTAAGAACAAAAAAATACAGAGTCGCAAATGTGGGCCACCTATATATATATATTTATTTATTTATATATATATATATATATATATATATATATATATATATATATATATATATATATATATATATATATATATATATATATATATATATATATATATATATATATATATATATATATATATATATATATATATATATTTATATATATATATACAGGGTTATGATAAATTAAGGAATAAATTCATTATCTTGGAAATTAAAAAGGTAATAGAAAAACGCTCGAACCCGTCGATTTAGATTTATTTTTGCTCATATTTAGAAATTATTTTAAACTATACAGGGTCACTCACAAAAGTTGTACAACTGTCATCTTTGATTTTTTCAATACAACGCCTTATTTTTTTCTGCTGATTTGAATTCTCTATGAAATTCTAGACATTTTTGGTATAACATAACCTATACTGAAAATCAACAGTTATCGAAATATGTTTATCTAAATAAAACATAAAACACATATCAGGAAATTAAATAAGAAAACTACTTTATTAAATTTTGAAAATGTCCACCATTTACAGCTCTACAATGCCATAGAAGATGGAAAAACTCTTGTTGCACATTAGTAACTGTATCACATTGAATATTTCTTATAACAGTTCGAATACGATCCTTAAGAATTTCAATAGTATGTGGCTTATTTTTATACACTTCGTTTTTCACATACCCCCAAAGAAAAGTCTAACGGGCTTAAGTCCGGCGATCTTACCGGCCACTCTATTGTCCCACGTCGCCCAATCCATCGTCTCGGAAAGGTTTCATTTAAGTATCTCCTGACATCAGCTGCAAAATGGGGTGGTGCCCCATCCTGTTGATACCATAACAGTTCACTGGGAAGATCCGGATTGTTTACATTAGGATGTAGGGTAGCTAATGCTGGTATAAGATTCTCTTCCAAAAATTGAAGATACATTTGCCCCGTTAGTGAGGAATCAAAGAAATATGGACCTATAACTTTATTGCCTACAATACCTGCCCATACATTAACACTTTGACGATAGTGTGTATGACTTTCCCAGTACCAGTTAGGATTTTCTTGTGCGCAGTGTCTAAAATTTTGTTTATTTACTTCTCCATTGAGACAAAATGTTGCCTCATCTGTGAAACAAATTCTTTTGACAAATAATGGATCATGATTACACATGTTGGTCATAATTTCGCAAAACTCGTTTCTGCGATCTGAATCATCATTTATTAATTCTTGAACGAATTTCACTTTATAGGGATAAAAATTTTCTTTTTTCAAAAATTTGGAAACTGTTGTTTGATGTATATCATTATCATAGGCTGCGTCAGTAGTTGAGGAATGTGGATTATCTTGAAAAGTTAAGAGAACGTCTAGTTTCTTTTCATCTGAGATCCTAGGGCGACCTTTTCCAAAGCGGTCCGTAACACTACCAGTATCCATCCATTTCCTTTCTATTTTGCTCACTGCAGACTGAGTAATAGGTTGCCTATGAGGATATCTGTTGTTAAACAGCTGACAAACTTCTTTTTGTGTCCTAGTCTTATCACCAGTACCAAGCATTATTAGAATTTCAATTCTTTCTTTCTCTGTTAAATGCATAGTCAATATTTCAAATCAAAATGGCAGTGACAGTGACAAAGTCATTTTTCTTTGGGATTACGCGACAGGCATAGGTAGGGTATACAAATGTCCGATAGGTTATTAAATACACAGGTTTTATTTAGATAAGAATATTTCGATAACTGTTGATTTTCAGTATAGGTTATGTTATACCAAAAATGTCTAGAATTTCATAGAGAATTCAAATCAGCAGAAAAAAATAAGGCGTTGTATTGAAAAAATAGTTTAAAATAATTTCGAAATATGCGTAAAAATAAATCTAAATCGACGGGTTCGAGCGTTTTTCTATTACCTTTTTAATTTCCAAGATAATGAATTTATTCCTTAATTTATCATAACCCTGTATATATATATATATATATATATATATATATATATATATATATATATATATATGTATAAAATGTCTATTAGAAACTTACCACTTGCATATCTTTTGTCAACAGCAAATTTGATAATGATATGTCTCGATGCAGAATATTATGAAAATGCAGGTATTTGATACCTTCTGCCACTTGCTTCATAATGCTGCTAACTTCATTTTCAGTTAATATCTGAAATAAATTAAATTTCAATAAAATTACAAATTTAAACTTTTTTAATTATAAGTTATTCTTTTTGAGATAAAAGACAAATGTATTGAGTAAACTTTAAAGTAGACCGCATATAAAGTAGTATGATTTTACAGATGAAAAATTCTCCTGGACAAAACTGGTCTTAGATTATTTTAGTTTTGGATATTCTTTTTGATATTTAGAGAGGAAGTCTGAAATGACCCCATTATATCGTAGCAAATTATGTTATTAACATATTTTTTTTAGTATTTGAGGATGGATTTTTAATGTGTTATGACAGAAGACGTTTTTCACAGAGTCTGACTTATTTAAATTTTTAAATTTCTCTAAACAAGAAATGTTTTACTACCACTAGTAAATTTGCATTATCAAGGGAAATCGACAAAAAAATAATTATTAAAATTTAGAGAAGTGGACATACCTATTTTTGATGTACAAAATAAAAATTACTGCATATATAAAGGAAGGTCTAGCGACTGTTCCAAAACGATATGTCAGTGTCAATAAAAAAAATTGTTCCTATAACTTAAATCAGTATGCTTACACACGTCTAGTACAATGGCGTCTTTTACGTGGCAGTCACACAGGATCGTATTCAATCGTGATCAGTCGCGTACAACCAAGTGATGTCGACTACTAACGCATGCTTTAAAAAGAATTGCCACACTGCACCGAGTACCACCAGTCGTTTAATATTTATCAATTTTGACAATTGCATTCAAATTTCAAAGTCAAATTATTAAATTTTAGTCGCTTGTAGACTACGGAAGAGGCTGATACACGATCTATCTGTGTGACTGCAGCCTTACTGTCAATGTCGCTTCATAAGCCTATCGATAAATAGGACCTTGCGGTACACCCAACTTATTTTTTCCCTGCGAGTTCTTTGTAATAAGTAAGAATTTAACCAGGTAAATTAAATATTCAATTTCAGTTAGAAGTATATCAAAGTTAACACGTGGATACGCTTTAACAAATCTAAAAAAAGATCAAGATTTTTTTTCCAATATATCTACTACATTAACAATAAACTGAAGAATTGCTGACTATATAGACTAGTGTATCCCTAGTTTAAGCATGTTAATATTCCCTTATCGACTACCCTTTCAATAAAAATACATTGTCTTGTGTACATGTATTACCAAAAATTTATGAGCATCTGAAAAGGTGGATTATACTCGTATGTATGTCATTACCAAATTTGGATGGGTCGCCCTTTTTGTACAGCGGTTTAACCAGTGCTACCTTTAGTCTGTCATGAAATACTCCTTTTCTTATGACACATATACAACATAAATTAGTGGCCCAATAATTTATGTGTATTTAATCTCAATTTTTATATCATTCAGTATAATCGGTTTTTACATATCTCCTTCAGTAACGATACTTTGTCGATCACATGTTTACTCCTCTCCATATTTTCCGGCGATGTTCCACTCCTTATTACTTTGCAGCTGTTTTTTGGAACACCCTGTATGTCTTATGTTTGTAAGTTTTATTTGTGATAATCAATATTCTCAGCTTTCAGTGACGTCCAAAGACACTTGGTCCTTACCATTGTAGGGGACAACATGAATTATCCTTTATATATTGAAATATTTAAAGGATATATCCGATTAAATTTAATTTTATACATTAAGATCAAAAACTAATTCACATAATCAAAAAAAAAATGTATAATTCAAGTTGGATAAACTATCGTAACACGCGATTTTTTTATACTTTCCTTGGGCGACATAAACATCGTGTCGATACATTTTAACAGTAAAAGATGACAATACAGCTATTGTGAAGTTTCCATTTTTGATTTAAAAACACACTCCACCTATAATTTCACTATATGTAACTTAGTAACTGTAACAATCTCATTTAAAAAAATTAGAAAAAAGTTTGGGACTAGATTTTTTTGACAGATGCCAAAATATTTTTCTAAATTAAAAGTGATACAACCATGAAAACTGTATCTAAAAGTTTTAAACAATTCAGAAGTTATGAGGCAAAACAATTTTTCTACAGATGTCAAATCTTTTCTTAAATTAAATTATCTAAATAAAACATACCTTGAACTATGAAACTTGTATTTAAAAATTTAAAGCAATTCAGAGATTATGGAAAAGAAAAAAATTTTGATTGATATCAAAAAAATTAAATAAATTACGACAATAAAAGTTACATTAAGCTGTGAAAACCGTAGTTAAAAATATTAAGCAGTTCAGAGCTGCTGGAGTGGCAAGTTTATTTGGTAGAGTACCACTAAATCACTGGACAGACGAACTAATACATGCAATTTCTTTAACAAAATTCAAGCTTCGCTGGAAAAACGAACTAAACATGCAACATTTTTAGCAAAATTAAAGCTTTTATATTTTCAATAAGAACTTTTCTAGGTATGTACTTTATAGCCCAAAAAAGCTTAAATGATCTTTAACAAATCTGTTCTACACAGTGTAGCAGTGTAACCTTGCAATTTTCTCAAAAATGTTCTTAAACGATCACTCTTACAAATTGAAATATTTTGGTGTTGTGTGTTGTATGCTTAAATACAGCAATATTTAGTCATTTTTTAATTTTCTTTTGATTTTAACATATGGAGTGTTTTTTTATCTTATGTATTAGTAATTGTTTCTCACATCAATTATGATCAAGAGTAATGCCTTTAAATGTTGACTATTATTCACAGAAGCTTGTCAAAAGTTGAGCGCCACTATTAAATTTAAAAAATCTGTTTTGCTTATTTTTACTTCCATTATAAAACGGAAGTATTTACTTTAAATTAACTTCCATGTTACGTTAAACGCCAACACATTAAGATGCATTAAGTTTTATATAGATATAATTGATGCTAGACCTTTTTGCTGAAAAGGTTTTTAGCGTTTAAAATTTCTTTTATTTCTGAACTTTGAAATGACATCTGGATAACACTTTGGTTCATTTCTTCTTAATTCGCTTCACTAAATAATTGTTTAAGTCTGGAGACATAGAAAAAACATTAAAATTAAAAGAACCCTACCTCTATACGTATATCCTCTATATTCTGTATTTTCAAATATTTTTATTCGGCGCCATTTTGTTCCACCATGTTGGATTCCAAACAATATTTCTTCATATGCGACACTTGATTTTTGGGCATAATTAAAAATTAAAAAAAATCGGTAAATGTCCTTTACCCAGAACTTCACTCGTTATGAATTTTTCCTTTTATTAGTAACAGTGAAGTGTGATCCAATTTAGTTCGACACAGTAACATATATACTGTTTTTTAAAACATTTTTATTGGACGCCATTTTATTCCACTATATTGGATTAGTACCAATATTTTTCCAATTTCTACCTATGCCACACTTGATTTTTGGGTATAATTTAAAATAAATTGAATAAGTAGTTTTTACACTGATTTTCAAAAACCGCCCGTCATGTTGAAATCGTACCAGTTTATCCCTATATCACATTTAATTTTTCCATTAAAGAAGACATTTTTTAAGTTGACTGACATTTTATTTGACTGCCATTTTGTTTGGCCATCTTAAATTTGTACCACAATTTTACCAGTTTATCCCTATATCTCTCTTAATGTTTGAACACAATTTTAAATTAATCTAGTCAGGTTATTTTTTAAACATTTTGGATTCGTACTAAAATATTTATTCATATGCAACACTTGATTTTTGGGCATAATTAAAAATAAAAAAACGGTAAATGTCCTTTACCCAGAACCTCACCACAATTTTACCAGTTTATCCCCATATCTCTCTTAATGCCTGAACACAATTTTAAATTAATCTAGTCAGACTGTTTTTTAAACATTTTGGATTCGTACTAAAATATTACCAGTTCATTCCTATGTAGCACTTGATTCTTAAGCAAAATTTGAGATAAATTGTATAATTAGTTTTTTTCTTAATTTCACTAAGCCGCCATTTTGTTCCACCATATTAGACTATTACAAAATATTATCAGGTCATTCCTATAACACTTACTATATGCCCAAAATTTGAAGTCAATCGGGTAAGTAGTTTTTTAGCTACGCCGCGAACAGCAAACAGGCAAACCGACAGAAATATCGATAGAATATGTAAAACCCGGGAGAGTCATTATTTCATGATTACAAACATTTTTATTTGGCCGCCATTTTGTTACGTCATCCTGAAATCGTACCAAAATTTTATCAGTTCATCCCTATACCTCAATTAGTTTTCGCACAAAATTTGAAATCAATCTATTAAATAGTTTTTCAAGCTGAATTTTTATTGGTGTATTATTGGTACTTCTTTAGTAATAAATTTTACCAGTAGATTCCTACGGTAACTTTACTTTTGTGAATTATTTGAGGTAAAGTGGATAAATAGTTCTTTAGTAATATATTTTTTTTTTAATCACTAAGCCGCCATTTGGTGTCGCCATACTGGATTTTTACCAAAATGTCACCAAGTCATCCCCATATGACCCTTAATTTCTATTACAAAATATTACCAGGTCAACTCTATAACACTTAATTTCTGACCAAAATTTGAAGTCAATCGGGAAAGTAGTTTTTTGCTTTGCCGTAAACAGACAAGCAGACAGACCGACGGAACCGAGAAATCATATTTTTCGACATCTAGAGAGCTTGAAACGTAAAGATCTGAAAAAATCTCGGAGGGTGATTTTTTCACGACCACAACCACGACACCAAATTCTCTTTTACGAAGGAAGTAAAAAAGTTTTTTTTACAGTGATTTTTTTTTAAATTTCATTAGATTGCCATTTTGTTCCTTTATGTTGAATTCGTACCAGTTTATCCCTATATCTTATCTAATTTTTGGGCAAAATTTGAATTCAAATGAATAACGTTGGTGTTTTAAATATTTTATTTGTTCGCTATTTTGTTCCGTCATCTTGAATTCGTACCACACTTTTTCCAATTTATCCCTATATATTACTTAATTCTATAATGGATTTTTACCAAAATGTTGCCAAGTCATCCCCATATGATTCTTAATTTTTGACGAACATTTGAAGTAAATCGGGTAAGTAGTTTTTTAGCTGTGCCGCGAACTGTCAGACAGACAGACAGACTAAGGGAATTGACAAATTATGTTTTTTTGCATCTAGGAATATTTCATTCCGCTATCTTGGACTCATACCATAATTTTACCAGTTCCTCTTTCATCACACCTTTGCCCAAAAATTTGAAATCAATCTACTAATAGTTTTAGCTGATTTTTTAAATATTTTATTGAGTCGCCATTTTGTTAGCCATCTGGGTTTCGTACCAAATATTACCAGTTTATGCCTACGTATACTTTAGTTTTGTGCAAAATTTGAGATATATTGGTACTTCTTTAGTAATAATGTTTTTAATATTTCACTAAGACATTTTGTTCTTGCGTATTAGATTTTTACCAAAGTGTTACCAGGTTATCCCCATATGATCCTTAATTTTTTGATAAGGATCAATCGGGTAAGTAGTTTTTTACCTATGCCGAGAACAGACAGACAGACAGACAGACCGACGGTATTAAGAAAACATGTTTTTGGCATCTGAGGACTGTGAAATATCACATAACTCTTTCATAAAATTTGAAATGAATCTAATCAGTATTTTTTCAGGCTGATTTTTCAAATATTTTATTAGGCTGCTATTTTGTTTTGCCATCTTGGATTCGTACCAAAATATTACCAGCTCATTACCATGTAACACTTGATTTTTGTTTAAAATTTGAGGTAAATTGGATAATTTGTATTTTATTAATATATTTTTAACAATTCACTGGGTCGCCATTTTAGTCCGTTATACTGGTGTTTTACTAAAATGTTGCCAAAGTATCCACATATGATCCTTAATTTTTGACAAATGTCATACTTAACTTTTGTTCATAATTTGAGGCAAATAGGATCATTAGTTTTCTAGTAATATTTGTTTAACATTCATTCACCTAGGCAGTTATTTTGTTTCGCCATATTAATTTATGACGAAAATTTGAAATGAAGAGGATTAGTCGTTTTTCAACTATACCGCAAACATATAGACTTAAACAAACTGACGGAATTAAGAAAACATATTTTTTGGCATCTAGGGACCCACAAACGTGAAGATCTGAAAAAAAAATCTATAATGGCGATTTTTTTTACGATTACAATACTTCCCTTTTATGACGAAATTAAAAATAAATTTTATGATTTCTTTTCCTTTTTCAGGGGGTTATCTCATTCTTTTTGGGCTACTCTGTATAGATGACAAAAATTATTGTTCAATGTTAAAACATTTACCCCAACTATTTCTGCTTTCAATATGATTATTATCGGTTTGTGAGGTCTTTAAATATGAATTTTTTATGTTTTTATTCCCCTTAAAAATACCAGAGATCTACGCCCATAACACCCAAAATCTAATCCCTGTGTTACTGACTTAGTCTGCAAATTTGAAACGAATAGGTTTGAACCTTCTCAAGTTACCACATGCATATTTTGCCTACTCACACACATTTTTTCTAAAAACATGTTTCTCATGATCTGGGAGTATAAAACGTCGAAAAAATCATCTTGTATTTGTAGATAGCCCATTATAATATTATTAATAATTAGTTTTCTAGTAATATTTGTTTAACATTCATTCACCTAGGCAGTTATTTTGTTTCGCCATATTAATTTATGACGAAAATTTGAAATGAAGAGGATTAGTCGTTTTTCAACTATACCGCAAACATATAGACTTAAACAAACTGACGGAATTAAGAAAACATATTTTTTGGCATCTAGGGACCCAGAAACGTGAAGATCTGAAAAAAAAATCTATAATGGCGATTTTTTTTACGATTACAATACTTCCCTTTTATGACGAAATTAAAAATAAATTTTATGATTTCTTTTCCTTTTTCAGGGGGTTATCTCATTCTTTTTGGGCTACTCTGTATAGATGACAAAAATTATTGTTCAATGTTAAAACATTTACCCCAACTATTTCTGCTTTCAATATGATTATTATCGGTTTGTGAGGTCTTTAAATATGAATTTTTTATGTTTTTATTCCCCTTAAAAATACCAGAGATCTACGCCCATAACACCCAAAATCTAATCCCTGTGTTACTGACTTAGTCTGCAAATTTGAAACGAATAGGTTTGAACCTTCTCAAGTTACCACATGCATATTTTGCCTACTCACACACATTTTTTCTAAAAACATGTTTCTCATGATCTGGGAGTATAAAACGTCGAAAAAATCATCTTGTATTTGTAGATAGCCCATTATAATATTATTAATAATACCAGTGAAACACGGTCGAAAATCGACGGCAAATGTGATTTTAAAATTACACCTGAAAATAAATATCAAGTCAAGATAATACAATTTTATATAAAACCGGTCAACAAAAAAAATCGCTTTGTTTTTTAAATGTATACTTTTTAACATAATTGATAAGGCACAAGTTGTACAGATAAAAGCTGACCAAATACGACCTACGAGAGTCGTTTTCTCGGATGCAAGTATTGCACTAAGATGTTAAGGAAGAAAAAAAAGCTGGAGAATTGTTATAAAAATCAGTGGACATGGCCTGTATACAACACCAAGAGCAGAGACTGATTTAGTAATGGTATGTCTTCCATATATTGCACAAAAAACATTCAGCTATCCAGATAAGAAATTCGAACTTGATGTTAAAATTATAATGTCAGAATATTTGGGATTGAATACAAAAGCTGAAAACTTTTATATGGCGCTGACAAAAAACGAATATAATATTGTGTGTCTGACTGAAACCTGGCTAACTAAAGAAGAAAGAGACTCAGAGCTATTAAGTGATAAGTATGTAGTGCATCGTAGTTATAAGCAGCATTCAAAGAGAGGAGGTGTCACTATTGCAGTCCAAAGCTCTCTAAAATCTTCTATGATAAAATTTGATATGCATGTTGTGGATTTAATACCTAAATTAGTCTTATGGGTTGTAAAGTGTGTACAAATAATACTCCAATTTTCATAATTTTTGTTTATATTCCTTCATCTGGTGTTATTGATAACTATCAATATTTGTTTGATGTTATTAAATCATGAAAAGATAAAAAAGATCGTCGACCCATTAGTGCTACACCACCCAAAACAGACATACCTGAAAGGCGAAAACCTTGCCTTTTAACTATTCTTCCTAAAAGTGGCTTTGAATATGAACGTTTTTCATCTCTAGACAACTTAAAGCGTACATTCGCCTTGGTTTTACAATTTACAGAAAATTGTAAATTCAAATCTAATAAGAGAAATGTATTCTATTTATCAGTAAATGAACTTGAAGAAAGTTTTATGAAGTTAGACCAAATATCACAGCAAAAATCCTTTTCTGGAAATTATGCCATTTGCCGAAATAAAGCTAAATTACCTTCCAATTCTAAAATTTTAAGTTTACATCCTCTCATTGATGATAATGATATTTTATGAGTCGGTGGAGGAACTCCGAATATCCTTATTCTATAAAATATCCAATTTTAATATCTCATAATTATTACATAACTAAACTTATTTTCGAAGACGAGCATCAGAAGCTATTGCATGCAGCTAGGTCATCAGTTACTTTTATCAGTCATTAGAGATACTTTCTGGCACATTTAGGCAGAAATCTTGCTAGAAAAATTGTGCGGAGTTGTGTAAGATGTGCCCGGCATGACGCACAGAAAATTCAGCCCATTACGGGAGATTTGCCTGACGCCCGTCTCAGCCCAACGACGCCGTTTACTATAGCTGGAATTGATTATGCTTTTCTGATGAAGGACAGGCGTAGTCGAGGGTGCAAACCTATTAAATGTTGGATTGCCTTATTTGTGTGTTTTAGTACTCATGGTATACATTTAGAATTAGTTTTATCTTTAAGTACAGATGATTTTCAGGCCTTTTATCGCTTTATTAGCCGCCTTGTAAAACATTTAGAACTCTTTTCAGATAACGGTACCAACTTTGTTAAAGCTAATAAGGAGTTAAGGGAAATCGGTTTTACTTCAGAATAATTATTCCAATATAAGTTCAACTGCTGCCACTATGGCGATTAAATGGCATTTTATTCCTACAAACTCCCCCATTTTGGTGCAATTTGGGAAGCGGGAGTAAAAGGTTCGAAACACCATTTAAAACAAATACTTGGAAATTATACTCTGTTTTTCTTTGATTTTCAAACGCTTCTTTTTCGTATAGAGGCTATACTTAATTCACGACCTTAATTCCTTTTAAGCTCTAATCCAGATGAACTACCCCCCCCCCACATCTGCCTTACCTCAGTAAGCCGGCTCTGCTGGGGTGGACCACCTTTCCGAGCTACTCGTGGAAACTGTATGAAAAAAAAAAGTAAACCCTTTAAGGGCCCTTCAGTATAAGGGTCTATGAAACCTGGCTCCTAAGATGGGACTAGCAGAGCTTGAAGGGGACTGGTAACACACCGTGCGGTTTTAGGAGAAAGAACAGGTCTGGTGCTCAGAAAGCCAGGGCACAGTCAAGCCAGGGCCTAGCACTCAGGCTCAGGGAGGGACTAAACGTCCCAAGTCCGAAAGGAGCACCCCAGGGACTGAGAAAAGCAAGCAGCCTGAGAAGAGGCCCAAAAAACGGGCACTCTCATGTACGGGTAGGCAGCAGCGGCAAGTCTCAGGGTGATCATTATAACAGAGGCATATCCGGATGTCGTAATCTCGGAGACTCAATATGGAGCTATCTTGGCAACTTTTAAACAGACGTTTATTGTAATTTAGCGTTAATAAAACGTATTCTGACTATATTGTTTATAATACCATATAATGTAGGTTACTTTGTTCTACTTTAAGTCTTTGTCTATAAGAACCTGTAATTTCTTTCGACAATAGACCATGTTTTGAATTTAAATTAATACCGTCATAGATGAAATGGAAGATTAAGCAGTTTCCGGCTGATGGAACAGGGAGCCATTGAGCCTTCAGAGACAGAACTTAGGACTAAGGATTAATTTCTGAAGAATGTACTATCGCAAATAGGGGAAACAAAAGCATCTTTGTGTTTGACATTGGTGAGGCTTCCTTTGAGGCCTTGTCACGTCAAAAGTTTAAAGTCTATGCTGGGGTCTCCCACGTCACTTTTGAAACGAACGTAAAGGCTCCAGGCACCAAAGCCGGAACAGCGGAGAGACCTGTCTGACGCAAGTTCCCGGATGCCAAAGGATCACCATTAGCTCGTTCCAATGGGAAAAGGGGTGCTCTTCCTACAAAGCAACTTGCAGCGCGGCAGAGGGGCGACCTCATTAATAATCCGTCACATAGCTCTGGGGCAAACACACAGCTACCTCCTACAGGAACCTTAGGTTTACAAGGGACATGTGCGAGGTTTTGGACAAATGCATACATTATAAAAAGGACATCCACCTGAACCAAAGGGCATGCATCTACGTTGACAGAGGTATTGAGCCCTTGTCACTACGGGAATTTTGTTTCAGGGACCTAGTGGCTTTGAAACTGATTTTTAAGGATAAGGCAGGGCATCGCAAACACACTGTAGTATGCTCAGCCTATCATCCCTACAACTCAAGAGAGCACGCACCTACCAGGGAATTCATTGACTTAATAGGATACTGTAAGAGCAACGGACTTTATCTTGCTGTTGGATGTGTCGCCTACGCAGTGTGGGGCAGCACTGACACCAACTCGAGGGGCGCAAGTATTTTGGAGTATCTCAGTACAACTGATTTAGAAATTCTAAATCGGGGAACACCACAATAACTTTTGTCACGTCACAAAGGCAGGTTGTTATAACTCTGGGATCACTTTTGGTAGTTCCGGTTGTTAAGGAATGGAGGGTGTCTGATGAGCCATCTCTATCGGATCACAGACACATCTTCTTTAATCTAAACCTAAAGCACGACATGGAGCTCAGTAGTTTTCGAAACCTGAGGACAACCAACTGGGCTCGCTATGTGGAGTTGCTTAAGGTGCGGTTAGATATGCCACTAATGCCATGTTATAAAGTAAGGCAAGTGGTAAACGTGGCGAACTCTATACCGGGAGTCATAATAGACTCCTATAAAGAGAATTGTGCATTGCGGACCTATCTAGGTAGTAGGAAAACACCTTGGTGGAACTTGGACCTTGAAAAGGCTCTTTAACAGGGCCATGCGATCGAAATTACCTGCAGACTGGGAAGAACATAAGAATTCTCAACACAGGTACAAAGGTACGCAGTTCAAAGATAGGATCTTTTAGGACCTACTGCGAAAGCTTGGAAAGTCTTCCAGAAACCGCTAGACTACAAAGGATTCTTTCAAAAGATCGAGGACAGAGCGTGGAGGCTCTAAGAGCTCTTGTTGACTTGATTTTAACCAGTTTATTCGAGTATGTAAAAGATGTCGAACGTGTACCTAATCAAATATGGATCACCAAATTGATATGGAATTATTAATTAGTTTGGTGTAAAGTAGATCAGTACTAAGGGCTATAAAAATGAGCAGCTCAATTTTGCGGGATGGAAGGAAATCTTACATAAAAGCTACGATACATTATCAGATAAAGAAAAAATGATTTTGGTAAGTTTACATTATTTAAGTATATGTTTACATTATTTTTTAAGTATATTGATTCTGCCACTGCAATCTCCCTTCTGGTGTCATAAAATACTCTTCAAATTTATTACGAATGTTATTTCCTGTTAAACTACCTCTCTTCGAGTTTGAACGAGATTGAAAAGTAGTGTTTATAGTTTAGAAACATTGATCCACTTGCTTCTGGCTTTATAACTCATAAATTCGCTGCACTCTCAAAATTGTTAGCTATCATTAACCACTTCTCTGATGAAATTTTTATATAGTTCTGACACTCGGACCATATTGTTTGATATACCTCTCGAACAATGTAGCTTATAGTTTTAATTCCCATTCTAAATGTGTAATGGAGATCCGTGAATGTACTTCCGAAAATATAGATATAATTCAAACATTTTTTGAAATTTTTATTAGCCAATGTTTTTAAGTTCAGGCAAAGAACTTATAGAAATGGAGTAATGTAAGGGATAACTGGATGAGATGTACTAAAAAATTTGAAGAGTACAAGTCAGGTTCTGAAGCAAAATTCATTACAAAATATAATTTTTATGAGCAAATGCAATTTTTAAATAAAATTGTAAGTCATCGGCCAACGGAAACAAATATGCCACCTGCTGAAGACGTCGTGGAAACCGTGGTCAAAGGTGACTGTGCAGATCCAAAAAAGAAAGAGAAGAAGGAGGTGACAGAGGATCTCTTGGTCAAAAGGATTACGAATCTACCGGATTCTGCAGAATAAGAGGACACCAGAATAATATCTTTTTTAAAGGAATTGCACCAAATATAGAAAAATTCAGTGATGCTGATATCGTGAATTTTCAGTACGTAGTTAAAGCTATGCGAAATATTCAGCAGAAAACAAGTACGTCGCAGCATAGTTTGCAGTCCCAGGCGCATTGTCAAGACACCCATTCGATGACATACATACATAGCCATCTCCATTTGCCCAAGTAACATGAATCCAAATTCATATGAGGGATATCGTAGTAAAACACCCAGGTCCTGTCAATGTAATAACTTTTATTCATATATTACAAAAGTATTGTAAGTACAGTATTATGTATAAGATATTTGTACGAAGTTTTATTTATCTTTAATATTAATATGACATTCATAAATACCTTATAGTTACAGCTAATTTTTCAGCAGGTGTAATGGATAGGCGCATATTGGTATCAGTACGATCTAATTTATTAGACACTATTTTGTTTCCTCTTTCTTTCAATCTCCAAAATGTTTTTGGAAAGCGCCATAGCTTTCCCTTTCTAGTAAAATAAGATGTACCCACATTTTTCTTTTGCCCTTTTCTTTCTCCTGCAATTGTTTGTACAAATACGCGAATATAAGCTTGCCTTTAGTCCACATTTCGAAGACGTATTTAGTGCATATTTGTTGTTTCGAACTGGCGAGATTTTATATAGACAACGAAACGAAAGCATCTCTGTCATATAAAGAATCGTCGACAAGAGTATCTATTTAGCATCAGCCCGTTATCCGGTAAAAAAACGTTTGTCAATAAGGTTTCCGACCGATGCCGATGGATATACCACCACCGCAAAGGAGGCTCTCGGAATGCTCCTGGAAACATTTTTCAGGCTCTCATCCGGAATCTAATGATGAGGTTACTAGGCAGGCTCAAGTAGGGGCAGGCCCGGTTGACTGAAACAGGACCACTAAGGTCATTAGAGTAGCCACTATTAAGTGGGCAATATCTTCTTTTTGCCCATTTAAGAGTACGGGACCAGATAGAATATTCGCGACTCTTCTTCAGAAGGGTCAGGAACCACTGATCCCACATCTTTTGCCCCTCTTTCGTGCCTGCCTGGTAGTTGGTAGTTTTTATTCCTAAACCGGGTCGTAATTGCTACGAAATGGCTAAGGATTGTAGGCACATCATTTTTTCTTTTGAAAACTATGGAGAAGATCGTGGATGCTTATATAAGAAGTGGACAGAAATCCTATGCATCCATTCCAACAACGCTTACCGGAAGGCCATGTCGACGGAGACGGCTCTTCATAGTCTAGTCAGTAGACTGGAGGTGGAAGTTTACTCTAAGGAGATGGCTCTGGCTGTGTTCTTGAATATCGAGGGGGCATTTAACAACACCACCCTTGACACCATTTGTGAGACTGCTGAGAGTTTTGACGTGGACAGGGCTGTAAGTAGGTGGGTTCGCGTCATGCTTGAAACCAGAATCATAACAACTTTTCTTGGGAGCGGACAAAGTGCTCGTCCGTGGTGTATGCTCAAGCCAACTCCGATGATCTTGCCATTATAGTAATAGGCAAGTTCTCAAACACCATTATAAGGCTCAAGCAGAGGGCTTTGGCAAGGATGGAAAAGTTTTAATCCGGATAAGGCCGAAATGGTACCATTTACCCACAAGAGGAAATTGCACCATGAGAGGTTCACCCTCCTTGGGAAAGAGTTCAGACCTTCCGGTCGGTGAAATATATGGATGTGTTAATAGGCTCCCGACTGTACTGGAGGATCATATTGAAAGGATCACAAAAAGGACCACAGCGTGTCTGTGGGCGTGCAGACGATCCTTCGGATCAATTTGGGGTCTAAAACCTCGTATTGTGCATTGGCTTTACACGTCACTGATAACGCCAATGATCACTTACGGCGCTCTTGTGTGGTGGTCCACCACTCGCAGGACATACAGGAGGAAGGTTGACAAACTCCAGAGACTTGCTTCTCTGGGCATAACTGGAGCCATAAGAACCACACTGACCCGAGCTATGGGGGCCATTCTGGAACAAAGTCCTCTACACTTGCTTGTAGAGGAAGAGGCTCAGAACGCTTGTGTTCTTTTAAACGACTGGAGTCGTTGGATACATAGATACTGGAATTTTGGCCTTACGGGTGTCTGGACTGGTTTACAGACGGCTCTCTAATGGAAAAGGGATCTGGGGCGAAAATCTATGGGGAGAGACACAGGGCAAGACTTAGTCTTGCTCTTGGATGGTATGCAACTGTATAAGAGGCTAAGATTACAACAACCCCTCCAGAGGATATCACGACAAACATATCTATATATGCTGTGATAGTCAAGCAGCGATTAAGGCTCTGTCCCCGAACAGGGTCAATTCGCTGCTAGCACCTGAACGCAGGAGAGCCCTAGAGAGACTATGTGAGTCCAATAAGGTTAGCCTTATTTGGGTGGCTGGCCATGAGGGCATTGGGGGCAATGAAAGGGCGGATCAGCTGGCTCGAGAAGATAAAAACTCTTTCATTGGGCCAGAACCTGCTATTGGAATTGCCCCTTCAGTTGTCAAGGCTAGGATTAAAAATCGCACTGTCGAAGAATTCCGTGCTGAATGGCACGAGGTAGCAAAACTCAGAGAGTCTAAGGTCTTCATATTAGGCCCTTTTAGCCTCTAATAGACTTCTAAAACTAAACAGATGCCAACTTAGAACCATTATCGGGGTCCTAACTGGACACTGACTGATGAAACATTATCTGCATAAGATTGGACTCGACAACGATCCATACTGCAGGTTTTGTGCTGAGGTAGATGGAACTACCGAGCATCTGGTCTGTCGATGTGACGAGTTATTCCAGCCAGACTGCTTGCTTGGGTGACACCTATGTGAAACTTGTAAGACGGGCGCAACCTGAAAGGGTTCTTTCCTTTCTAAAAAAGAGTGGGCTCCTGGCCTGACACGTCTACTTGAGGGGATAGCACAATGAGCCCCAGTGAGCCTAAGTGCTGCCCTTGTCAGGCTCCCCATAAATATCTAATGTCTAACAAACTCATAAACACCAACCAACATTGATTCCGTGCCAGCAGATTAACGGAAACAGCAGATGACTTGATAGATTTTATCCACAAAGACCTGGACCTCAGAAAGGCAGTTGCTGGTATATTTTTCGATTTTTCAAGAACATTTAATACTTTAAACTTAGACTTTGTGCAATCCAAACTGTATCACCTAGGAATAAGAGGAAAATCAAAGTGCCAGAAATGAAACTTTTTGTAAATGTGAATGGCTTCAATTTAGTTCAACAGGATATCGATGTGGGAGCAGCACAGGGCTCAAAAACCTCACATTATGAGAAATCCCCACACTACACCAGCATTAAAATATTCAAGGGCCTGACAAACAACCTAAAGGAGACTGAAAGATTTTCTCTCCGGCAATGCATATTATGATCTCAACAAATATTTTCTGAGAAACTAAATAAATGTTACTAAATCTCTTCTACTAAAATAATTGTATTGATACTTTACACTTTAAATGTTTTTAATTATATACTACTTATAACTAATTTTATTTATGACGTTTTTAATATCATGTAATATGATCCTTTATAGAAAAAATATATTATTATTATTATAAAACTCAGATATAATAATAATAATAATTAATACATTTATTATATTCCATTTACAATATTATTAATTCAAGAATTATATTTATTTTCATATAACAACAAAGTAAAACAAAAAAAGAGGTATATAAAAGGCTATAAATAATGCAGACATCTTGATAGACCAGATTAGAGCCCGAAATTTTTATTTTAAGAACTATTACATAATAATACTACTAGCTAAAATAACAAATAAAATGAAAAAAAAAAATTTTTTTGTTCCCTCTTTCTTTGTTCCAATTTTTTCATAAAATAATTTTGGGTTTAATTATTTTTGATATTTACAGAAAAATGATGAGGCAGATCAAAGAAATCATAAGATATAAAATCTATGAAATATAAAATAAAATATATACACACGTAACCCCACAAACACACAGACATATACCCTGCATATGCATAAAATAAATATTCAGGTTTTCATTAAGTACTTAATATGATCACTGATTCTCTAAAAGGCACTTTCTATATTTCTTTCGGAGATAATTCAAAATTTGATATTTCTAATTCATTCACGTATGTCGCAATATTATAGGAGAACGATCTTTTAAATAGCTCTTTTCTATGTTGCGGAACTGTCAACAAACCACGCCTTCTGAGATTAAGGTTATGTGCTTGCCATGTTGTGTTTCTATATTTCTTTCGGATATAGTTCAAAATTTGATATTTCTAATTCATTCACGCATTTCGCAATATTATAGGAGAACGATCTTTTAAATAGCTCTTTTCTATGTTGCGGAATTGTCAACAAACCACGCCTTTTGAGATTAAGATTTGTGTTTGCCACGTAAGAGATATTTTACTTATAAGGTAAGATGGGGAAGAATATTTTATAATTTTATAAAAGAACATGTCGCATGCAGTTTTCTTCTATTAAACTATTTAGCCAACGGGCAGTACATAGTGTATGATAGATATGTTCATAACGACGAATACCAAACGAGAGTCTTAAAGAAAGAATTTGAAGTTTTTGAATCCACATGACATGGACCATACACTGTGTCACAATAATCAAGTTAGGAAAGAACTAATGAGTCACAAAGTAATAGTTTTATATCGGTTGACGGAAACGTCTTTGAGAGTAAATCATCTGCAAAACTGAATAAGCGGTCTTCAGTTTCGACGTTATGTGATCATTGAATCGAGAACCACAACCAAGCTTTTGCAACACGCTACTACAGGAATTGTGGAATCATTTATGTTAATATCAAGATCATTTTTTTGCTATCGAAACATAATTGTCGCTACCAAAAAGCATAAGATTAGATTTAGATGGACTAAGCTGTAGCGAATGATGACAACTACTTGCTGACTTCTATTAGTAATGAAATAATTTATCATTTCCTGAGCTCTAGCGACTAAATCCAACAAAATGTAATACGTGAAAAAGTAATTCAATGTTAAGTAAGTCTAAAACCGTTGTAAAGTCTAAAAGAACCAGAGCTGTCACTTTGTTCTCATCAGTTGCTCGAAAAATATCGTCAGTAACGTTAACCACAGCCATTGCGCTACTATAACTAGCCCTAAAGCCAGATTGTTTGGGTGGAAGGATATTATATAAATCGAAAAATGATCTTATTTGCAACTCAAGGGCTTTCCCCAGAATTTTTGATAAACACCGTAATATACTAATTGACCTAATTCACCTGAGTAATAGTAGTACTTCGAAGGATTTTCACGTACTTTTAAGTACTACAGGAGAATTGAATATACTTCCAAGTAGGAGTAATTCCTATTATTTAATATATCACAAAGAAATATACATTTATAGTTTTGCAACCCCAGTAGTAAACACTATAGTTCTATATAATGTTCCTTTTTTCAAGGCTTTCTATTTTTTTCTATACATTGTTGTTCATGTCGGGATCATAAGATATACATTTGTTGTGGATAATATAGAAATCATCCTTTCTAGGTCATATGTTAAAACTTTAGTATTTAATACCCTGCATAGTATTGTTCTGTTTGTATTAAGATGTGATCGATCTTCACTTACTTGACTCTCCTCAAGATTATCAGAAAAACTTTCGTTTGCAAACTCACTTTTGTCCTGGTATTCTTCATATGTATCACTATCCGTATTTCATTTGTTTCAGTTCTTCTTTGAAATTTTTTTCTTATTTTTTAATTTGCAGTTTTGTTTTTTTTGCAGGTTTTTTAATTGTTCTTCCTTTATAGTGATATTCATAACCCTACAACGTAGTACATTACCAATAGAAAGCCTCCCTGATTTGTTAAAAAATAGCCAACATAATGTCGACTTTTTAGCTAACAGCTAGTTATTAAGAGGGTATATTTTTGACAGTTTTTTTATATTGGCAGATGTTTGTAAAATTTTATGTTCAGACTTGTGACATTGTTAAAAATGTTAACTTCGTCTTGTAAATCATTCATGTCCTCTTTATTAGGTTCATCCGTCTGTATATCAAAAACTTCGGGTTCTACGTCTTTTGGTCTGTGACCTTCAGCTCAGTATCATCAATGATAATATCCAGGTTTTGGTAACCAATAGTGCTTCAGATTTAGCCTTTTCTATAATATTTCTAATATCACTAATGGAAAGGATTATGTTCTCTTCTACACAATTTTTGTCTCCTAGTTTTTTCTGGTTTTCTCGAGGGAACATAAAATGTTCATCTGAAAAGAGACCAAACTATTTAAAACATGAGTATAGGGAATCGATCTTATAATAATATAACAGACGAACCAAGGTACTACTAACATACAAACAAAAATATGAGTATTAATAGATTTAATGTAACTAAGAAACAGAGTAAAGATGCCAGTAAAGTCTAAGATCGATCATGTTTTCTAAATACAATTTTTTAACATACCTGCGTCTCTAATTGTTGTATTCAATGCTTGTATCCTGTGTCTCATCTGGGAAAGATCTAGCATGTCATAATTTACTACTGTTGAATATGACGAATATCGACCGCCTTTCTAAAAAAAATGACATGGCTGACTGCTATAGAGCCAGGGAAATATCATCTCAGTTGTACGGTTTTCTCCGGATTTTTCTATTAGTTGAAATATTCCATGGTATTTAAGTTTATGCAAATAAAAATATTGACGGTTGTCTAGTTTCTACCTTCTACTTAGAGTGAATATTTTGTGGTTTTTTATCAAACTTCTTTAAAATTCGTAAAAAAAAACTTTGCGTACCATATAAGATAAATCTTTAATGACGTGTCGAGCAATGAATCCAGTATACTTTGTAATTATTAACACATCCCTTGTTGCTTTGTTAGAACATACAAAAAAACAGTGTATATCCGATTTCTAGATGAAGTGTTACGAAAAAAACTAAAAAATATAAGTAACTTTTTTGACGATTCATTTGACAAAATCTTGAAGCAGAATACGTGAACATCGCGGCAAAAAAAATTTACACAAAGACGATGAAGTCAATAAATCGAATTGCATTATTATTATATTCCAACCTACTAGTAAAAAATATTTATGTCTCAAACTAAGGCATTTCAAATCTAAAGATATCTACAAAGCAATGACTAAAAAAGAGTAATAAAAAAAATGAAACTAATATCATTTTAAATATGAACTGTATCATTTTGTATTTATTGATTTAATACAGTGATACTCGGTAACTTTTGGCCCGTTTATCCTCATATTTCACTTATTCTGGCACCCTCTGTGTAGTATTCTAAACTGCTGGCCACCTTGAAACTGTTTGCATACATTTTTTGCTAAAATTTAAAGTGGAATATCTCGGTTACTAAATCAGGTATGAAAATGAGTTTTTAAAGCTTTTTTTTGCAAATTTAAAGTTTGGCAACATAGCGCGGTTGTTTACTTAGTTTGTCGACTAAAATATCGCGAAACTCAAGTTAAAACTTGTTCTAGTATTTTATCAAGAGACTATTCCCTTAAAAAGGTGTGGTAGTGAAGACAGCGATTTATTAGGCCACAAAGTGTTCAACTAGTGAATAAAACAACCCAGTAAAAACAATTTAATAATAAACAGCAGAATGCAGTGTTGCCAGAACTTAAGGCTAATTCATCCTTAGCACAAGATTTTTCAGTACACTATATAAAAATAATCATGGAATGCAATATATGTAGTGAAATAATTGTTGATAAAAAGGGAATTACTGTAATGATATGTCCATGTGATTGTTGAGCTAGAAGTATATGTACAAAAAGTGGTAAAATGTTAGTATCAGAAATTAAAGTATTAGAGTTAAAAAAACAGAGAATTATGAGATTTTTATGCCAAAAATATTTGCAAAATGATAGTCTCACACTACTTCATCAAATGATTGAAGATAAATCAAAGTCAATTCATTGTAAAGAAGAAATAATCGTATTATTGAGGGCAAAAATTGAGAGCTTGGAAAATGAGTTGCACAAAAGAACAACTATCCCCCTTTATAGCAAGGTTATGCAGAGTGTAGGCCAAAGCCAAATTAATCTCTCAAGTGATAGATTAAATATACCATTGAATGACAATGTCCCCAGTTTCATGATTATACCAAAACATCGTCAAAATTCCGATAAAACAAGGACTGATCTGCGAGGGAACATTAATCCATCTGAATTGAAGGTAAGAATAAATAAAAAATACACGACCTATGACAAATGGAGAAATAATAGTGAAGTGACACAACAAAGCAGATGTAGAAACACTTAAAAAAGAAGCTGAAAAGAAATTAAATGACTACGAGATTCAAACAACAAAAATGAGGTTACCCTGAATTAAGATTTCAGGTTATACAGGTGCTCTTGCTATCCCACAAATTGAAAATTGCATACGTAAGCAGAATTATTTTATCAAAGAGCATGATTAGATAACTTTCCTGAAGCCAATTAAGAAGAATGATACGCATACCATCCATGGAGAAGTATCATCTGTTTTATTCCAAAAACTAGGGAGAATGAAAAAACTATTTATTGAATGGGAACGATATTCAGTATACAAAGATATAGCAATAGAATGATGCTTTAAATGTCAAGAGTACTATCATAAGAGTGTAAAGTATAATAGTTCTACTACAACATGTGACGATTGTACAGACAAGCATAGCCTCGCGAACTGCCCAAAAATAAACAAGAAATGTATCAATTGTGTCAAAGCTAATGCTAAATAAAAATGGGCTTAAACATAATAAAGACCACATATCTAGTGATCCGGAGTGCCCAACTTACAGTTATCTAATGTTAAGAAGCAAAATTTATTATTGCAGCTGCAATGGTTGATAGTATACCTTGAAGCAGAAATTATTAAGGACATGGATATTCTCGACGGGATGACTCAGGAGAGCTGTGATTTATTTTTTTTATTTATTTCACTTCATGCCAAAAGATCTAAATAGATATGACAACGTCAGGAGTAAAAATAAAGGATAACATAAGACATTTTTAAAACAATATTAAGATTGGACTAACAGAAAACAATTATTGCAAAATTGAAAAGTAATTTCTAACATTATAATAACTTTTTTCAAGAAGATAACTCTTTGTACTTTACTTAAATTTTTTGTAAGAAATCATTTCTCTTAGGCTTGCTGGTAGTTGGTTGTACATATTCCCACAAAAACAGTAAGGACTCTTTTGGAAAGTGCTAGTCCTATAGGAAGGTATATAAATGTTTGTGGAGTTTCTTGTACCATAATTATGTAGTTCTAGATGACGAGAAAATCTAGTGAATTGTTTTTTAACGAATAATACCGAGTGTAAAATTAGAATACATGGAAGAGGGACAATTTTGGAGATATACGAATCGCTTACCTGTATTGGTTACATCATAGTGGTTATTGTTTTTTGCTCGTTTTCGAGTCAAACTCGTGAATTTTTAACTCTACGAAACTGGAGTACGTTTCATTCTTGTGAAACTGTTAATTAAAGCAATTATGTCGAAAAATAGAGTGTGCGTATGTTGGATGTAACAATAAAAGAAAAAAAATAATTTGGTGAGCTTTTTAAATTCCCCGTGACGAGGTCCGACATTCTTTGTCACTGGTTACAAAACTGTGGCAATGTTGAAATATTTTTAATGGACGAAAATTCTTTGATAAATATATGTTTATGTGAAAATCACTTTTCTAAACACGATATGTATTCAAGTGGCGAAAGACAATTACTGAAGAAAAACGCCGTTCCTATATTTTAGACAGATAAGTGTTTTTTATTTTGTATCTTATTTTTCGAATGTCCTTGTTAAAATTAAATTCAAATAAAGAAAAAAAGGGTCCTAATAATCTTACAAATGTTATATCGCAGGAATTTGATGTTTTTTGAATCTCTGAGTATTGGAACTTTCTTCTCTTAATTAGTACTCTTTTTAAAATAAATTAAATGGGTCATGACCTTATGGCGCCTGATATATATATATATATATATATATATATATATATATATATATATATATATATATATATATATATATATATATATATATATATATATATACCGGGTGTTCAGTTAAGGGCGTACACTATCTATATCTCAAGAACCCTTGACTGCAGCCAATTGGAAAAAAAAAATTCATGACTAAAATGGCAACGAGGAATCGTCCAAAAATATTTTTAACTTTGCAAATTGGCCGTAAGGGGGCGCAACTGTCAAAATGAAAATACAAATTTAAAATTTGAGCAAAATTACTAAATTAAGATATAAGTTTTATAACGTCATTGGAAAGAGTCAATTTTTTATGAATTCGCTTTAAGCCAAATTTTCATTGGGTTAATAATAAGGGTGGGGGAAACAAATGTGTGTTGTCATATTTAAATCGCTATATCTTGTACACTTCTTAACCAATTTTAATGAACAAGGTGTCATATGAAAGATAATTTTTACATCTCTTAATGGACTTCTGCAGTGATATAAATTAGTTTTAAAAAAAGAAGTCAGATGGCGCTATCCAATGTGGTTAGAGTTTTCTTGAAATTTTTCTAAAATTTCAAATGGATCGGTATGCTTTACCTTATAAATTATAAAAGTGAATTATAAAATCTACATTTTGGCGAAAACCGCATATCGAAATCTTTATTCGTTTCGGAGTTGTTGCTAAATAACTGGTGATAAAAGAAGCAAAAACAAAAAAATCGAGTTTTATGAAGTTAGTATCTGACAAATAAATGATATTATGGAATTAATTAAAGCATGTTAAAGGTTTACTTAATAACCAGATTAAAAAATCTTAATTGAACTAATTGTAAGCAATGTCATACCATGAGGTATTGCGTTCTTATTTCTTATTTGCCTCCTTGTACTGTCACAGTAAGCCGTGAAAAACAACAGACACATTGCGCCTCGTTGTCATGGCAATAAAAGCAGTAACTGTCATTTTGGTTTCTTTATTGTCTTGTGAAAGAAAGTTTACTTCTTGTTTCCGTTACTAAAGTAAAAATGCCGTTTACAAATGAAGAGGCATTTGATATGTTAGGTGTGTATTTTGAGTGCTTTCGAAATGCAGCCAGAGCTTCAAGGGAGTATGCTTTGCAGTACCCTAATCGGACGCATCATTCCAGGCACGTGTTTACTCGTTTGGCAAGACGACTCAGAGAAACTGGCAGAGTTCAACCAACTTCGACTCAAATAAGGCATCGCAGAGTCAGAAATGAGACGAATATCATAAACGTTTTAGCTTATATCAATGTTGATCCACATGCTAGTATTCGCGAAATTTCTAGGGACTTGGGACTTTCAGTTGGCTCCATTCATAAAATTTTGATGGATTTTAACATGCATCCATATCATATTGTTTTGCACCAGGCTTTACTAGACTTGGATTTCGACAATCGCTTAAATTATTGTCATTGGCTTCTCAACATGATAAGGGAAGATCGCCGTTTTTTGGATAAAGTACTATGGACAGATGAAGCCTCATTTACCAGCAATGGTAGAGTAAACTTGCACAACATGCATTACTGGTGTGATAATAATCCTCATTGGATGCGTGAAGTCGACCATCAACATCGTTGGACAGTGAATGTATGGTGCGGAATTGTTGAAGGAAGGATTATCGGGCCTTTTATCTTTGATAGGACTCTAAATGGTGAATTATACCTTCAATTTTTAATTAATGAGCTGCCACAGTTATTAGAAAACGTGACCCTCGCGACAAGAAGAAATTTGTGGTTTCAACACGATGGATGTCCTGCCCATTTTTCAAACCAAGTGCGTCACTACCTTGACCAGCAGTTCCCTTTCCGGTGGATTGGAAGAGGAAGTTTATTTCTTTGGCCAGCCAGGTCACCGGACTTAACTTGTCTCGATTTTTATTTATGGGGAAGAATAAAAGATCTCGTTTACAAAACTCGACCAACAACGCGAGAAAATATGATCGAGAGAATTAGAACGGCTATAAACAGCATATCCGTGGCGGAAATTAAAACTGCTGTCTCGTCAACACAACAAAGGCTGTACCGCTGTATTCAGAATGATGGAAAACATTTTGAACATATCCCATAAATGCCTAATTTTTCTGAAAATTTTGTTCTTGTTCTTGTTACTCGTTACCTGTTTCTTCGTATTTTTGCCACGAAGGTTTTTCATACGTTACTCGTTATGTTATTCTGCTTTGTTATGGCCCGTTGGCCTTTAAACACGCTCCAAATTTTAATAGTCTGCTAAAGTTTGGACCAGTCCAAAGCCTGGATAAAGTGTGATGGAAGGCAAATAAAAATATTACTACTTACAATTAGTTCAATTAAGATTTTTTAATCTGGTTATTAAGTAAACCTTTAACATGCTTTAATTAATTCCATAATATCATTTATTTGTCAGATACTAACTTCATAAAACTCGATTTTTTTGTTTTTGCTTCTTTTATCACCAGTTATTTAGCAACAACTCCGAAACGAATAAAGATTTCGATATGCGGTTTTCGCCAAAATGTAGATTTTATAATTCACTTTTATAATTTATAAGGTAAAGCATACCGATCCATTTGAAATTTTAGAAAAATTTCAAGAAAACTCTAACCACATTGGATAGCGCCATCTGACTTCTTTTTTTAAAACTAATTTATATCACTGCAGAAGTCCATTAAGAGATGTAAAAATTATCTTTCATATGACACCTTGTTTATTAAAATTGGTTAAGAAGTGTACAAGATATAGCGATTTAAATATGACAACACACATTTGTTTCCCCCACCCTTATTATTAACCCAATGAAAATTTGGCTTAAAGCGAATTCATAGAAAATTGACTCAGCTTTCCAATGACGTTATAAAACTTATATCTTAATTTAGTAATTTTGCTCAAATTTTAAATTTGTATTTTCATTTTGACAGTTGCGCCCCCTTACGGCCAATTTGCAAAGTTAAAAATATTTTTGGACGATTCCTCGTTGCCATTTTAGTCATGAATTTTTTTTTTCCAATTGGCTGCAGTCAAGGGTTCTTGAGATATAGATAGTGTACGCCCTTAACTGAACACCCGGTATATATATATATATATATATATATATATATATATAATATGCTTGTAGGTAAGAGCCGTATACTACCAATAGTATAAAGAATTAACGGAGATTCTGCCAAAAAGTTTATAGTACATTTTTTTTCTAATTTCGAAATACATCATTTCTTCTTCAGGGCTCTCTAATAACATAATTATCAGAAAATTTAAGACTTTTTTTACAATTCAAAAGTACTTACACTAATTAAAATGCAAAGACAATTTTGAGGGAATTTTCAGGAAATATAAAATTGGATAGATTTTAACTACTAAAATTTTGATCATTTGACAAGAAATAAGCAATTTAAAACCAATTGTTTTTCTATCAAATAATAATGACACAAATAAGTTAAATATGTCAAATGTATAATTTTATATTTTATATTTTCAGAAAATTCCCTCAAAATTGTCTTGGCATTTTAATGAGTGTAAGTACTTTTTAACTGTAAAAAGTCCTAAATTTTCTGACAATGAACATAGTCACAAAAATAAAGATTTGGAAAATAAACCACATAGAAAAATAAGAATTATGTTGAAAACATAATTTTTTTCAGTTTCCTTTCCTGACCGTGATGGTAAATTTAATACTTAGTATTTCAATTCAGTGAAACAATTTATGTTTGGTTTGTGATTTGAAAAAAACGTGTTAGTGCTTTTTAATGTTTGTTGTAAAATCTATATATTTAAAACACTGAGCTAAAGTTTTCATCAAGTTCGTGAGAGAGTTGTACTGCACCGATTTATATGACTTTTTTTTAAATGATCGTCTGGTAGCCGAGGCCTTTCAACACTATTTTTTGTATTGTATACGGGGTGTTTCAAAAAATCGGGTCACTGATTGATCACGATTCTTCTCAAACTGCTTGACGTAAAAAGGTGCATTTTGGCACACAGGTTGGTAGTAGAATGTAGAGGTTGGATAAGAAGGAATTTTTTATTTAAAAAAACGGTTTGTTTTTCGGAAAAAAAAACACTTAAGCTCGTGTATTTTATTTTTTATTTAACACATTTTAAGTTTTCTTAAAAAATTATACAGGGTCAACATCACAATTCTGATCAAACCGCTTGACGTAAAAAGCTAAATTTTAGCATACAGGTTGATTGTAGGGTGTGGAGGTCCAATAAGAAGAGTTTTTTTTCAAAAATCAAATTTCAAGGGGATGAAACCGTCCCTTAGATAATACAATATGTTTTATTTAAAAAACGGTTAATTTTTCAAAACAGCGCTTGATCAGGTATATGTCATTTTATTTTTTTTTAATGTATACAGGGTGTTCCAAAAAATCGGAAATAATTTATAAACAAAAATCTCTCAAGCCCCTGTTGACAAAAATTGAACGAAAAAGCAACAACGTGATTTCTAAAATTTATAAAAAAATTAGGTGATCTAAGTACCAGTTTATATCTCTTTCGTTAGCGTCATACGCGAACAACATTTTTCCTTAATTTTTAATTAGTTCTTAAAAAAGGTAAGTAACAATCATTTGTAAATAAAAATTTCGATTTAAACGTAGACCTAAAACAATTTGCTTTATTTTGTAATAATAAAGTAGCACAAGGTGTTTTTTCCTATATTTACGGAGAAAATGAAAAAGTAATAGGAGCAAAATGGCGTTAACTCTCATGTTGTAGTATGCAAAAAAAATCGGTAAATTCCTTGACCCAGAACTTCCCTCGTTATGAATTATTACTTTTATTAGGAAGAGTGAAGTGTGATCCAAATTAGTTCAGTACATAGTCATAGTGTATATGTGTTACATATACTGCCTCTTCATTTTTACTGGAACCTATTTTGTTCCATCATAGTCATAGTGTATATGTATTAGTGATGTAACGAATATTCGCATTCGCGAATATTCGCACATTTCTTTCGCATTCGCATTAGCGAAATTCATGCGAATGTTTTGCGAATATGAACGTCACAAAATCAGAAAAAATTACCTGCTAATAATAAAATCAATCGAAAAAAATGTCAAATTTTCATTATTTTTATTAGTGAAAACTCATTACCGCTTACATGAAACTACATTAATTTTTTATGAAGCTAAAAGTAAAAAATCCTCATAAACAAACAAAAACAAACTTAAATATCTATTAAGTACCTATATAAAAAAGGAAAAATATAATATATGTATGTATTATATATATACGTTAAACAACAAATTAATATTCAAACTTCAAGAGAGGAATATTGAATTTCAAAAATAATAGTTTGGAAGCCTTTTCCCCTTCAAGTCTATTGCGATGTGGGGTATAGAGAAGCCCAGCACCACTAAACATTCGCTCGCTCGGAACACTCGTTGGTGGTGTGAGTAAATATTGTTTCACTATAGGAAAAAGAAGTCCGTACTTTTGTTTGTTCACCTTCCACCATGTTAGAGGGTCGACGTCTTTTGCTACGCGTTTCTCTGCTAAATATTCCGTAATAGTTTTTCGGATTAAAAGATGAGAGGGATTTTGGTAATTTATTAGAGGAATGTCATCTTCACTGTCACTGTCACTCGTGTCCATTAGTAAGTCCATCGTATCCTTTAAAGATACACGTTTATTATTCACCGACTCTTCAGTCTGATTCAATCTGGCACGCTTCACATTCGAGCAATGTGAACTTGAAGATTCGCCTGTTGGACTGTCCTCTAGCAAACCCAAAATATGCTGTATGACACGGTCTTTACTCAACGCATTTTTAAAAAACTTCACTTTATATCTTGGATCAATAAAAGTTGCTGTAAGAAACAAAATGTCATCTTCCGTTACCGAAAATTTTCTAATAAGCTCCTGTTTCAAAACTTCGATCGTATTACCAATATGTCCATCGGATGAATCAAAATCATTGAGAATTCTTTCTAAAGTCGCGATCAAGGGAATTACTGATGATACAGAGACATCGACCGCACTTAATTCTTTGGTTACTTCTTCAAATGGTCTTAGTAAACTTATAAGTTTCTCAATAAGTATCCATTCTTCGGACGTCAGTTGGGGAATTTTATTATTTGTGGATGCATAAAGACATAGGGGCTCCTTGACTTGCAAAATACGTTCTAGCATATAAAAGGTGCTGTTCCATCTAGTAGCAGACTCTTGTATAATCTTGAGAGGTGCTTGATTGAGCCTTTTCTGTAATGTTTTAAGCTCGTCTTGAGCACTATTCGAATGATGAAAATGTGTGGCCATTTTTTTACACTTTGTCATGGCAGTCGCGACACTTTCTTCAGTTTTCAATCCTTCTTTTACCACGTTTTGAATTTTGTGTGAAGCACAGTCGATGTGATGAACATTTAATAAAGTGACACCTTTTTTCATATTGGCGCCTGCATCCCTAACTATACACTTCACTTTTTCTTTTGGTATTTCCCACGATGATAAAATGCCTTCAAGTTTTTTAGCAATATTCTCCCCAGTATGACGGCTGTCATTGAACACATCTGCCTTCAACACAATCATCTTCCTTTCGAAGTTTTCTGTAATTCCATGACAAGTTAAACTTATTAATGATATCCCAGAACAGGAATCGGACCAGATATCACTTGTAAATGACATTTTTTCGAAGGAATTTAACAAATCAATGATTTTCTGACTCACTATGCCGTATAATTCGTCGCAGATAAGTGACGTAAAATACTGACGAGACTTTAAATTATAGGATGGACATAAATGCTTCACAAGTCTTATGAATCCAACGCATTCCACAAAACTGAATGGCAAGTCTTCTAACGCAATCATTTCACTTATTGTTTTATCTACTGCCAGGGACTTCTCAGATTTATTATCCCACTTTTTTGTTTTTTCTACACATTCTTGAAGCGACATTTGTTTAAGATCAGATTTATTCAATTGGCGTGATGATGAGGCAATTGCAAGTTTATTAGTTGCATCTTGTCTTTCTTTTTCGGAATTTTCTAGCTCAGAAAACTCTGTTTTATGCATTGCTTTTAGATGATTTCTCATAGCCGTTGTTGTTCTACCTTTTCGGGAATAGTCCTTGAGACAAAGCTTACACTTAGCTCGTTCACCATCAAGAAGCGTAAAATAAGTCCATATCTTGCTCATGTTGACAAATCACTTTCTATTCTAAGCATAAAAAACAATAACACACGTGTTTCTCTCTACGTTATGCTAACCTTTCTGAAATACAAAATACTATTTTATATTTTCTTTCCCCTTAAAAATAAAAATAACTATTTACCACATAACATTATTTATTATCGATCGATTTCGGGGAATTTTTCGGTCAGCCGAAATAAAATAAACAATGCAAGTCCTATATAATATGAAGAAACAAAGGCATGCCGACACAAAAAATTACGACGTGAAGCCGCTTGTCGTCAAAGGCTCTTTTATAATACTAGTAGATAATATTATTTTTAAATTTTTTATTTAAAAGTCGAGGCGAAAATTACTACGGTTAGCATTATTATTTCGTATAAAATTCCATATATTTTTAAAGTGGACAAATTTGAGCGTTACCTACACACATATTACATACCGTCCGATTTGGAAACTAAATTTAATATTCGCATTCGCATTCGCGAATGTTAGCGGCAGATATTCGCAATCACATTCGCATTCGCGAATACTAAAAAAATGACATTCGTTACATCACTAATATGTATTACATATACTGTCTCTTCATTTTTACTGGACCCCATTTTGTTCCATCATATTGGATTCCTACCAATATGTTTACCATTTCCTTTCTACCTATGACACCCTTGACTTTTGGGCATAATTTAAAATAGATTCAATAAGTATCCCATTTTCCCATTTAATTTTTCTGCAAAATTTAAAATCAATCATCTTAAATTGATATCCATATTATCAGTCTTTACCTACTCCGTTGGTCAGCAGATATTCCAGATATTGAGTTTCAGAATGGTTTTCATTAACAATTCCCTTGTTGTTATGTTAGAGTGGTGCATTATTTGGGGTTAAGATCCAGTAAAAAAAACAAAGGCCCTTTTTTAAATTGCCGACGTTTTGCCAATTTATTGTTGCATTCTCAGGGCACATAGATTTTCTATCATGCATGAAACCCATATTAGTCTACCTACTCCATGGGTCCATGGTTTTTTTTAACTCCAAACAATACACCACTCTAACATAAGAACAAGAAAATCGTTAACGAAAACCGTTTAAAAGTTTCATATATGGAAAATATCTACGAACCAACCAATCGAGTAGGTAAAGACTGATAATAGGGGTATCATGCAGGATATAACATTTATGTGTCCTGAAGATGCAGCAATAAAGTTGTGAAACGTAGACAATTTAAACATAGACTTTTGTTTTTTTTTACTAAATCCTAACTCCAAATAATACACCACTAACATAAAAACAAGAAGATTGTTAACAAAAACCATTTAGAAACTTAATATCTGGAAAATATATGCGGAACAACAGAGTAAAAGTTCTGATAATATATGTTTCATGCAAGATATAGGATCTATATGTGTCCGGAGGATGCAACAATTAAGTTACGAAACGTCGACAATTTAAAAAAAAATTGTTTTTTTTACTGGACCTTAACCACAAATAATACATCACTCTAACAAACATTTTTTAACATTGTTCCGCTATATTGGATTTTAACCAAAATCTTATCAGGCCATCCCCATATGACACTTAATTTTTGGTCAAAATTTGAATTCAATCGGCTAAGTAGTATTTAAGCTATATCGCGAACACACAGACCGACAGACGGACCGACGGAATTGATAAATTATGTTTTTCTGGCATCTAGAGACGCTAAAACGTAAAGATATGTAAATCCTGAGAGGTTGATCTTCATGATTAAAAAAATTTTATTTTGCCGCAATTTTGTTTCGCCATCTTGAATTAGTAACAACATTTTTAATAGTTGAGCCCTATACCACAATTAGTTATGGCACACAATTTGAAATCAATCCATTAAGTAGTTTTTCTGGTTGAATTTTTAAATATTTTGTTATACCGCCATTTTGTCATACCAAAATTCTATCAGTTGATTCCAACATAGTACTTGATGTTTATGACAAAAATTTGAAAAACATTGGCTAAGCAGTTAATAATTTTTTTTTAATTTCACTAGGCCGTTTGTTTCGCCATTTTGGATTTTTATCAAAGTATTACCAAGTCGTACCCATATGACCCTTAATTTTTGATAAAAATTTTAAATCAATAGGGTAAGTAGTCTTTAAGCTATGCCGCGAACTGACAGACGTACCGACAGACCAACGGAATCGATAAAACATATTTTTTTGGCATCTAGGGACGCTGAAACGAGAAGACGTGTAAAACCTGAGAGAGTAATTTTTTCACGATCACATACTTTTTATTTGGCCGCCATTTTGTTCGGCCACCTTCAATTAGTACCAGAATTTTACTAGTTGATCCCTATAATACCACATTTAGTTATAACACACAATTTGAAATGAAACCATTAAGCAGTTGTTCAGGCTGAATTTTTAAATATTTTATTAAGCCGCAATTTTGTTCCGCCATCTTAGATTCGTATCAATGTTACCACTTGATTTCAACATAATACTTGATGTTTTTGCAAAATTTGAAATAAAATGCATGAGTAGTTTTTTAATATTAATTTTTTTAACAATTCACTAGGCTGCCATTTTGTTTCGCCATATTGGATTTTTACCAAAATGTTACCAGGTCTTCCCATATGACCCTTAATTTTTGACCAACATTTGAAGTCAACCGAATAAGTAGTTTTCTAGCTACGCCGCGAACAGACAGACAGACAGACCGGCGGAATTGAGAACACCTTTTTTTTTCGTTATTTAGGGCCCTAAAACGTGAAGATCCGAAAAAATCTTGGATTGTGATTTTTTCACGATTACAATACTTCCCTTTTACGAGGTTGCGTAAATTGTATGCATTCACTATTTATGGATAGTACCTATTTAGTAGTTAAATGTAAGTTTATTTTCACATTTTTTCTAAATTTCCATTATCTTTTTAATGCAAACATTGCATATTTATTTACCTTTTGTTTTGAATATGTTTTCTAAATTAGGTTTTGTTTGACAATTTTGAAAAAAAACTTATCTATCCTCTAGTCATCGTAAAAAAAATTAGTCTTTTATGAACAATATTTTTCTTAAATTTTTTGATTAAAAAAAAGCTATTTTACACGAAAAATCGCTCACATGGTTTACAGGGTATGCCAATTTCTAGGGTGACAATTGGGAGAAGCTATACGAGATATGGAAAAGTTTAAATGGTGGCAAAGTTGCGCAATTTGTGCTCAATCAAATAACGTTTTCACATTAAGGATATTTATAGTACTTTCGAAGATGAAAAAAAGAAATTTTTGAAAATAGTTTTAATTTTTTACCGAATTTTTTTAAAAAGATATTTTCAAATAAGTGTCACATCATCCAGCCACCGTATTCCCTCTACCAAAATATGTTATTAAGTTTACGATTCATCTCCGAACGATCATTATAAACTGTACATTTTAAATAGTCAAAAATGTTGAGTTCTTCTTAATAAACAGTAATTTTAATTCTAAATCCAACAGGGTATCACACTTAACATTTTTTCGATATTTCGGACTAAAAAAAATATCATCAATGCTAGTTAATAATGATTGCCGAGGAACAGAAAACCCGCGTCGGGTCAAAAATTCAATTATCTGCATTATCTTCAAGCCAAAAATGTGGTAATGGAAATGTAAAATTTATTTATATCTAGCTCTTTTATTAGAATCAGAAAAGAAGTACCTAATTCAAAAATATTTCACTTTTTTTGTTCTACTCCGGAAGTTATTTAAAAATTCATTCTCATTGCCATTTCTTTTCGTCGACAATATGACGTGATTAGATTTTTGACCCGATGTTTCGTTCCTCATCATAAAGTAGCACTGATGAAGGGTTTTATTGGTCAGAAACATTGGAAAAAGGCTCAATTTTGGGACACTCTGTACCTTTATTAAATCACAATAAGGTAAAAAATAAATTTTGTCCTAAAAAAAGGTGAGTAACAATACTTTGTAAATTAAAATTTAGATTTAAATTTTATTTTTTAATTGTAAAATAACACAAGTTTTTTCCTATTGTCAAGACCTATAATTGCTATGGCCCTGTTAACGGCAAAAGCGATAGAATTTTTGTTAGATTAAATAATAACGTTAAGTGATCAATAAAGCATAATAATATTGCGCGGCACCGTCTTCCACGAATCTCATCGTTTTCCAATCAACGCTGCAGCCGACGGTCATCACAGCGATAGCCGAACGACTGCGAGTGGGTGTTTTATGCTTTTGCCGTAAAGCGGCTCCACCGTACAGCAGCCCAAATGTGGAATGAAATCAGCACTGCCACGAATTTGTCCATAAGGTTGTGTTTTCCTTCAATCAACGGTACAACTTAATTTTGATTGAATAATTTCGAGGTAAAAACGAGTTAATTGAATATTTGTGTCAAACAATAGAGATTCCGCTGATAAGGATAAATCCCTTAGATCAGTTGCTATTTAGATTCATATTTTGCAACAAAAGAAAAAAAAGTAAATAATCAAGGAGGGCAATGAACAGGATGATGAAAATTGTTTCAAATGTAAACAGATATGCGAAAAAGACCAATATTACAAAAAATGTAATTCATGTCTAAGAGGAAAACACAATCACGTGTTAATGTGTCCTCCTCTGAGAGGATACTTTTGTTGATCTGTGATGAATGTAGATACCTAATAGCAAGAATGCCATAGATGAAGGTACTAGAAGCAATGAAAAAATATATTGACACTTTAAAATTATCTTTACAGAGAGAAACTTATACTGGTGTCGTTCTAAAAAAAAAGAATAGTAACGAAAACACAGTGGAAACCCTACCTACAATAATCATTAAGCCGAAAGCTACCCAAAACTCAGAAAAAAGTAAGAGAGAAAACCATAAATCCCGCAAATCTGAATGTTGGAATATAAGAGAAACTAAACAGGGAAGTGCTTGCCTTAGTGTTTCGATAGGCGATAAGTCGGGGCTACTAGATGGCTATTTTAAAACAGGAATATTAATTTCTTGCAGCCAGAATGTTATGGTTTTGGCGGTATGGCATGCTGCGCCGTCTTGCTGAATATGTATCCTCCCTCTAGCAACTGAATCTCATCAATAGAAGGAATTAGCTCTTCTTGTAAAATTGACTTATACTTTAAAGCATTGATGGTACCATTAATAAAAAAAAGAAGACCAACCCCTTGTGAAGACATACATCCCCATACCATGATGGAGGCTGGAAATTTAACTTTTCTCTTGAGGTGGTCTCTATGATATTCCCCCCTTGCGTTTGGATAATTCGAATTCGTGAATCACAACACCTACTTCAAATTCATACTTAGACTCGTCACTCCATACAACGGAATCCCACTGATGTTGTGACAAGCTTTTATGCTCCTTTGCCCACGAAAGTCGATTTCTTTTTTCTTTTTGCGACAAAAGCGGTTTTTCCTTGGCCTAAAATCAAAACATTTAAATTTGTTTTTTTTTGTATTTTACTATAAACTTTGTAGAAGCGATATCCCATTTTCTTCATATTTCTCAACCAGATGTCTTTTAAAATGCGGTTACCAATTACATCTACCCATTTTACAGCTAACTCCCGTGATGACGCTCGACGATCTTGTTTAATTAGTGTACGGAGAGCCCGCTTATCTCTTTCTGTAATTTTCGAAGAACGGCCAGACTTCGCTTTTAACCGAACATTTCCGCTTTTTTTGAATTGGGAAATAATATTTCTTATCGTCCCTTGAGAAATGTTTAGATGTTTTGCAATACTATGTCCAGAGAGACTAATGGGTACTAATAATGGAATTTTCCTTATCATAGAGAGTGCTTTTCCGCGAACCATTTTGATAACTAAACAGTTTCAAAGACTGAAATATTAATGCCATCTTTGTTTTCAATTATTTTTAAAGCCCACTCGATTAGATATTTACCTTAATAAATTGTGTATCAGATGTCACTAAGTAATCACGCGGTTTTATCTGAGTGCATGCGTTTATGGCCCAATTAATATGCTCTAAGCCTTATAAAAATATATATTTCTAATCATTATTATTGTTAGTGATATAGATATGCGATATTATTAATTAATTGTTAATACCACATAATATCAAATAAACGTAGTTGCATTTGTTGAAGTTACGTTACATGTAGTAAATACTAGGTGACAAAAATAAAATTATTTTAAATACGCCCTTGGTCCAATACATATGCGACTGGGCTCGTACTAGAGACGATAGCTGCAGAAAATGGGTCTGAAAAAGCTGAAACTACAATTAGGATAGAAAACATCAAATATAATAAAATATTTTTTTAAACATAATGCATAGTAATATTAGAAGTATTAACAAAAATATAGACAATTCAAAACATGTATTGAAACATATAAATTACACAATATAGATGTTATATTAACGGAAACCTTTCAAATTGCATCAACAAAAAACTGTAACATTCCTGGTTTTCAACTATTGTACAATGAAGCAAATTATAATAAAAACGATGGTTGTATATTCTTAGTAAAAAATAAATTTAAAATAGATTTAACTTAGGTACGATTAAACTCAAAAGTTACTTTTGGCAGAATTTTATTTGAACAAAAAAACAATAACTTTTAACAGCTGTGTATAAGCCACCGCCCATTCCGAAACAAAATTTTATTAATGATCTACATACAATATTACAAAGTATCGACGCGAACATAGAAATATTTCTGGGAGGCATTAAAATTGATATACTACAGGGTAATGATAACAACGTAGCCAACTATCTCTCATCGATGGCAGCACAGGGCTTTAAATCGGACATAAATTCCATAACTAGGGTATCTACAGAAACCTGTCTAATTATATTTTAATAAAGAAAATTTAAAAATACATTATTTCAGTTTTGATACAACGGACAATGATATAACAGTTACAAGAGTATGACTTGTCTTTATTAATGAAGGGAAAAAGTCCTGAAACGGCTAGATATTTTCTTAAACACATACAACGATCTCATAACAAAAACAACGAAAACATATAATGTTAAAATAAAAAAATACAACAAAATTAAACGCTGGATTACAGATGGCATCATTACATTCATCAAAACTAGGGATAAAATGAAAAAAACACTCTTGAAGTATTATAATGTTCAACTTGAAATTAAATACAAAACACATCACAAATTAAATACTTACACTGCCGTCTTTATACATTTTGGAAAACTTATTGTATGTTAAGAGGAATCCTGATTTACATACGACCCACCCATGGAGATGTGCACCAATATGGCACAAGACAAAGGAAGGACCTTTTATGACAAATTACCACATGGTGTTAAAATATTACCACTCAAGCAATTCATTTTACTCACTAGAAGAATTTATATTCTATTGGGGTTTTTGAAGACTGGTTTTGGCAATATTTTATTGTATTAATTCAATAATAGGGCAAATCCATTTTTGCAAAGATTGTGATTATTACTGACATAGAGACGTATTATAAATAATTGTTTTAAAATGTGAATTTGTTTTGTCTTTTTAACATTTTTATTATTGTATTGTAATTTTTTTTTATTGAATGTACATGACTGTATTTTATCTGCCATTTTATCATTTATATATATATATATATATATATATATATATATATATATATATATATATATATATATATATATATATATATATATATATATATATATATATATATATATATATATATATATATATATATATATATATATATATATATATATATATATATATATATATATATATATATATATATATATATATGTATATATATATATATATATATATATATATATATATATATATATGTATATAGTCTAAATTTTTAAAAAACATGCTAAATAAAGTAGTAAATAATAATGAATATTACATAAAAGACTCGTGGCATTTTAAAAGTAAAATAAAAAATATTATCCTACCAGAAAACCACATTTTAATCTCTCTAGACGTTGTATCATCACAAATATTCCAGTAGACTTAGCTCTAAAAATAGTTGAAAACAATGGACCCTTATAAAACAATATACAGACATACGACTTAATGAATTTTTTAGAAGCTGTCAAACTCACTCTAAGCTCTACCTATTTTTTATTTAACGATAAATATTACAAACAAATTGTAGCGTGTGCAATGGGGGCTTCAATATCAAGTGTAATAGCCTAACTTGTACTTGAAGACCTAGAGAAATCAGTGATAAACAATCTTGACTTTTACCTACCATTTTTTTGTCGATACGTTGATGACTGCTTGCTAACAATACCAAAAGGAAAGTTTATTCTAGTTATATTCTTAATGAATTCAATAATTATCACAAGTTACAATTTACTATTGAAATCGAAGCAGAACAGCAAATAAATTTTTTCGATCTAACACTTTACCACGCTAGAGACAAGAAAAAAACAGCATGGTACACAAAAAGCACCTGGTTTGGTAGATATCTACATTTTAGTTTTGAGCACCCCCTGTCACAAAAAAAATCTCTCATAATTGGCCTGGCAGATAGAGCCTTACAATTATCTGACCCCGAATACCGCAAAACTGCAATTAATAAAGCAAAACAGGCACTGCTCTCAAATGGTTATCCAAAATACCCCACAGACTCAATTTTCAAAAAAAGAATTCATAAACTCTATAACCAAACAAACGCACAACAAAAAAATAGCTCAAATCGTAATACAGTAAAATACTTAACTTTACCATATGTTCCTAATTTATCTGAAAAAATTAAAAACGTAGGAAAAGCAGAAAACATAACAGTAAGTCACAAAGGTTTTAATCTACTTAATCAAAATTTTAGTAAATTAAAGACAGCTGTACCAAAGGAAAAAAACATTGTTTACGAAATACCGTGCAAGGACTGCAATAAAGTATATATCGGGCAAACCAGCCAATATTTAAAAAATCGCATTAACAATCACAATTACGATAAAAGAAATAAAACAGCACTCACAAATCATATGACCGAAAACAACCATAAATTTAACTATGATAATGTTAAATTACTTATTACCGAAACTAACATAAAGAAAAGGGAATTTTACAAAATGATCTACATACAAAAAAATTCTAACGCGATTAACGGAAAAACAGACACGAAAAATTTACACAAAACATATCATACACTGTTAAAATGATTACTCCTACAATAAATGGTATGTACATAGGTAATAAAAAAATATATATTTCCAAAAAAAAAATCTGTATATAATAAACCAAGAAAAAAATCTTTTAAAAATTCCATAATTATATATCTATTATTAAATCCATAGTTATATATGTATATATATATTTAAATATACATATATGTATATATATATTTAAATATATATATATATATATATATATATTATTAAATGATTATTACCTTCTTCAGGCCTGCAATATGAGAAGAAATTTGTCTTTTATCTCTGTATGCACATTAATTAGAATTTGAGGATTTTTTAGAAAAAAAAAATAATATATATTTTTTTTATATAATATTAATTTAATTATAATAATTTATATAATAAGGTCTAACGGGCTTAAGTCCGGCGATCTTGCCGGCCACTCTATTGTCCCACGTCGCCCAATCCATCGTCTCGGAAAGGTTTTATTTAAGTATCTCCTGACATCAGCTGCAAAATGGGGTGCTGCCCCATCCTGTTGATACCATAACAGTTCACTGGGAAGATCCGGATCGTTTACATTAGGATGTAGGGTAGCTAATGCTGGTATAAGATTCTCTTCCAAAAATTGAAGATACATTTGCCCCGTGAGTGAGGAATCAAAGAAATATGGACCTATAACTTTATTGCCTACAATACCTGCAAAACATTAACACTAACACGATACTGTGTATGTGATGTGATCATGATTACACATGTTGGTCATAATTTCGCAACTCGTTTCTGCGATCTGAATCATCATTTATTAATTCTTGAACGAATTTCACTTTATAGGGATAAAAATTTTCTTTTTTCAAAAATTTGGAAACTGTTGTTTGATGTATATCATTATCATAGGCTGCGTCAGTATTTGAGGAATGTGGATTATCTTGAAAAGTTAAACTACCAGTATCCGTCCATTTCCTTTCTATTTTGCTCACTGCAGACTGAGTAATAGGTTGCCAATGAGGATATCTGTTGTTAAACAGCTGACAAACTTCTTTTTGTGTCCTAGTCTTATCACCAGTACCAAGCATTATTAGAATTTCAATTCTTTCTTTCTCTGTTAAACGCATAGTCAATATTTGAAATCAAAATGGCAGATCGTAAATAAATTATATGACTTGTCAACACAGTGACAGTGACAAAGTCATTTTTCTTTGGGATTACGCGACAGACATAGGTAGGGTATACAAATGTCCGATAGGTTATTAAATACACAGGTTTTATTTAGATTTAACTATATATATATATATATATATATATATATATTTATTTATTTATATTTTTATATATATATATATATATATATATATATATATATATATATATATATATATATATATATATATATATATATATATATATATATATATATATATATATATATATATATATATATATATATATATATATATATATATATATATATATATATATATATATATATATATATATATATATATATATATATATATATATATATATATATATATATATATATATATATATATATATATATATATATATATATTATATATATATATATATATATATATATATATATATATATATATATTTTTATATATATATATATATATATATATACAAGGTTTTTATTTTAAAACTATTTTCAATTTGAAAGAATTTTTAATTAACCATAGATATAATTATAAATTAGGCAAATTAGGTTATAGTTTTGTATGCTTATAAATATTTTATGAAATTAACTTATACTGTTTTTTTTATTTCGTAATATATCAAACAGTTAAAACTACATAATACACATTAAGAACATATGCACATACAGATGTTTCAAGCATTTAGGTGCATTTATACATGTATAAATAGTAATTATAGCATTAAAGAATGTTATACCTAAGATTAGGTATACAGATTATGTACATTGACTAAACTGATGATTAAATTGATATTGTTTCAAATAAATGTGAAGTATGCTGGTTGGATCGTGTCTTCAATATATTCTCTCCCAAGTGGCGAAAGGAAGGTCAATATTACAAATGTTATTAATGTAAAAAAATTACAGAAATTACGAGAGAAATGTATTTACATTTAGTCAGTATAAAAAATACTCCACAGTGATCAAACTTTTACTTTCGTAAAACAAAACAAAAAAATTATAACCACAAATTAGGAGCGAGAATAATAATAGATCGTCTTACTAAGGCGCGGCTCAGTCAGAAATAGCGGATAATACCGGCGCGACAACACGGCCGACGCTTTAGAACTAAACAGCTGACATTTCCCCCACCATAGTATCGAGACATAATGCCGGACGGACGAAGTAATTCTACGGTAATTCCAAGTATTGCGAGGGTCTGCGACGTATTGCGGAGTATTATAGGATATTTCGTGGTAATGCAGAAGTAATTCCATGGTACTTCGTGTACTGCCGGCTAAAATTTACAAGTATTACAGCAAGTCGTTGGCCCCTCGGAAAAAGCATAACCCCAGGAAAATGTGGGAAACACTTGGCCAACTGGTTAGTGACAAAAGAAAACATAACAGAATTACTAGGGTTGAAGTTAATGGTCAGGTCAAAACTGATTGTAGGGAGATGGCCTAAAATGTGAACGAATATTTTGTGGAGAGCATAAATTTCATTATTCGGGATATTGATAGTGATTTAGTAGGGGAGGAAAATCAAGGCGCTCAATATTGCCAACAAAGGTTTAGAAATTTTCATTTGATCGGTCATCGTGAACTTAAAAATGTCATATTCTCAGTGCCTAATAAATCAAGTCCTGACGACATAACCGACGCGTTTTTAAAGCATGCTTAAGACGTAATAAGGAATCTCCTTCTGAATTTAATAAATACATACATATTCAGAAACAGATAGAATTCCATCTTTATTGAAGGTTTTGACAATTATTCCTATTCTGAAGGTTAAAGATTCAATCAGGGTGAATAATTTTAGATCGGTTAATATGCTTGGGAAATTGAAAAAGTATTGGGAAAAAATTGTTTACCAGCAATTGATATGTTACATAAGTTGGAACAACATTCAATCTGAATTTTGACAAAAACAAAGTTGTGAAACAGCATTGCAAAATGTTCTTTATGACTGGAAATACTTATTAGATGACAACTATGCCATAGGAGGGATGATTCTTGATTTACAACAGTACTAATGAAGAGATCAATAATTTTAATGCATCTAATTCGGTAAGGAACGCTACTCGAAAAAAGAGGAGGCTATTTACACTTCATGTATCGCAATGGACGGTGGCCATATTGAAAATTTTTTATAATCTGTTTTAATCATTTTTAATATTCAGTTAGTTATTAGTTATACGGTGTGGCACAAGATATTTTTTTTGTCTCTCCCTTATTTTCGTAAACATTAAATAATAAGAACATAAATTACATAATAATTCACTTTTATTTGTATTTTCTATCATTATTTATAGTCGCTATCTGTGTTAAGTAAATGAGAATAAGGCTTAGTTTACGACATTTTTATTTTAGCCCACTTCAACTTACGATGTGGTTTACCAAAAATATTTTAAAAATAAATGTTAAAAAAGTTAATTGGAAATAAAAACTATCAAAAAGAGTTTATTGTAAAAGATATAAATGTAAAAATAGGTGATGATATAGTTGAGGCTGTTGATTAAATGAAATTTCCTAGGATTTATTATTGAAAAAAATCTGACTTTCAAAGATCATATATTATATATAATTGACAAAGTGTTTAAAAATGTTAACTTTCTTTTAGTAGGTTCATTTTTTCTCAGTTTTCGAGGATTACCATTTATAATACCCTAATTTTGTCCCACCTATAATAATGGATATTATCCATTCCTGGAGCTGAATTATTGTTCTTTTTTAGGGCTCTTTCTAGTTCTATTAATGAAAACGATTTTGACAAATATGCATGCTGAAGATTTTGTGGAGTTTTTCGTGTCACTTTAGGAGATTATACCCAGCAGTTTGCTATTTTTTCATGAAATTTGTATATCCACTTTTGTACCTATTAACTTTGTTCCATTTTTTTTTAAATTTCAATTTGCATTTAAAGACGTACAGTATTCCCACCAGCTTTTCTGGGTCCAAAAACTTGTCTTGAATTTTGATATATGTATTTCGTTTGTTATATAAATTAATTAAAATATAGCCTGAAATTATAGGAATTCCTTTTTTTATTTCATTTTTTTTTGCTAAAAATGTGTAGATTTACATGATCATTCGCTCCTTTAATGTCTAATCTAAAGCTACAGAAGTAGAATATACAATAGTGAAGGTGACAACTTTGTATAGACGTCGTTTCCGAGTGGGGATTTAAATGTTTATAATTGTTGGTTTAGTTCATTATTTTAATATATTTTGATTAATATTTATGAAGACTGGAAGGATACTAAACAGTGGAAGTGAAGGCGAGCCCTAAAATTGTAATAAAAACAAAATATTGCTAATGTAAACATTCCATAAATAATCAAAACAAAGACGCCATAACCTTTTTGGATTATCAAAATAAAGCGCTGTTGCCAAGTATTTACGTTAGTAGTGCTTCCGCAGAATTAACGTGACGTCACAGTTGGATTTCTGAACAAAATGTCACTGTGCGGAAAATATAATAGTGAAGAAACTGAAACATATGCTCACTCAAAGTGTGATTGTTGTGGGATGATATTATGTATCAACAGTTCGGGCTTGTCGGTTTCGGAACACAAGGAAATAATAATAAAAAAAAACGACCTCCTTGTATCCAATATAATTGTAAATCCTGCCTGCAATCATCAACAATGCAGAAAGGTGGAAGTAGCCTGGATGACTCGAAAAATACATTGACTAAATTTATCCAAAAAAGCTTTGATGACTTGAAAGTAACAATTACAAGACAAAATGGACAAGGCCTTAAAGTACGAGTCCATGTATAAAACACTATAGTTTAAAAGATCAAAATATCTCAATGGCAACAAAATTAAATAACATATCTAAAAAGCTGCCATTGTTAGAGAAGCAAGCTGCAAAAAAATATAGCCGTCAATAAGCAGTATCAAGAACAAGGTGAGGCAAAGATACAAAAAGGAAAATTAAAAAAAAAGAGCAACAATCAACCAAGTTCAAGCAGTTGTTGATTTAGCTGGTAAACCTAAAAAATCAAATAATGAAATAACACTAAGCCAGGTTCGAAGAGCTGTCGATTCGGCAATGTTTGATGATATTAGTGTAAACAGTATCAATCAATTACAATCTGATGTTGGTAACTATCACAACAATGATAACGATGATAATAATGAAGTAAACAACGATAATAATGGCTTTTATGGGCTGAGAAACACTACAGGAAATGAAGTTGCAATTAGAAATTCCTAGAATTTGTTGATAAGAGTGCCTAACAAACCTAAACCTAAAAAAACATAAACTAGGCTGCAAAATCAACAACCTGTCAAGCAGTAATTATTAGATAGGCAGTACCAGGTTTGTACACTAGCTTACAAAGTTTTATTGCCCATAAAGACGAAATAATGCATGGATTGTTTGTTACCATGTATAGTTGTACTTAGTGAGACCAGAACAACATCTGATATGGAAGACTCAGAGTTGGACATACCGACCTATAATATAATATCCTTGTTTATGTATAGATAGTTGTTCAACACTGAGTTAGTACTGAACTCTAGATGGTGAGTTCATGAAGTGTGCTCATTTATACATTTTTACTACTAAAGACGTGGTGGATATGGTAATGCACCCCTCATTTATGGAAAGGCGACGTTGTCAAAGTGAACTTGTTATGCGAACAATAAAATATAACTGCCTTTAAGAAAATTTTTTGTTTTTTTTTTAGGTCTATTATTCTTTCATATATATATATATATATATATATATATATATATATATATATATATATATATATATATATATATATATATATATATATATATATATATATATATGCCAATCTAGTGCGCTGATAAAATGTCATAATAACTGATTACACATTTTTCGACAGCTAATTGGAGATTCAAATGTAATCGATTTGGCAACACAGTGTGGCCGCTATCGATCAACCGAGCACGGTAAAACTGTCACAAAAAAATTCGTACAACAATTTTTCCAGTTCATCTCTATGCCATAGTTAATAATTGCACGAAATTTCAATATTAGTCTGCCATTTTGTTTCGCCATCTATTTTTTTTATTTAAACGTTATATTTTTAAATTTAAACAGTTGTGGAGATATCGACATAACCCTTAATCAATAGTTTTTACATTGACGCACACCATCATTTTGTTACGTCATGTTGAATTTGAACAAGTTTATCCCTAGATCACATTTAATTTTTTTGTAAAATTGAAAGTCAAATTGAATAAGATTCTTTTTACGTTGATTTTTAAAAATTTTATTTGACCGCTATCTTGAATTCGTACCACAACTTTACCAATTTATCTCTATTTCACACTTAATGCTTGTACAAAATTTGAAATGAATCTAATAAGTAGTTTTTCAGGCTGATTTAAAATATTTTATTAGACCGCCATTTTGTTTTGCTGTAATACCACAGTATCACCAGTTCATTTCTATGTAACACTTGATTTTTGTGCAAAATTTGAAGTAAAATGGATAATTAGTTTTTTAGTAATAATTTTTTTGATGTTTCACTAGGCCGGCAAGTTGTTCCAGCATATTGTATTTTTACCGAACTATTACCAGATTATCTCCATATAACCCTTAATTTTGACAAAAATTTGAAGAAAATCTGATAAGTAGTTTTTAAGCTATGGCGTGAGCTGAATAACAGACAGACAAACCGACAGATGGACCGGCGGAATTGATAAAACAGATTTTTTTACCATCTAGGCTAAAACGTGAAGATGTGTAAAACCTGAGAGGGTAATTTTTTTACGATTACAATTAGTTATGGCACGCGATTTAAAATCAGTCCACTAAATAGTTTTTTCAAGATATATAAATAATTTATTAAAGCACCATTTCTGTTCCGCCATCTTCGATTTGTAGCAAAATTGTACCAATTGATTCCTACATAATACTTGAGTAGTTTATTTGCAATATTTTTTTTACATTTCACTAGGCCGCCATTTTGTTTTGCCATATTGGATTTTTACCACTTACACCCTTACTTTTTGACTAAAATTTGAAGTCAATCGGGTAATAGCTTTTTAGTGATTCCGCAAACCGGCAGGCCAACAGACTGACGGAATTGAGAAAATATTTGTTTTTCGTCATCTAGGGACCCTAAAACGTAAAGATCTGAAAAAATCTCGGTTGGTAATTTTTTCACGATTATCATACTTTCCTTTTAGGAGGGAAGTAAAAATGGATGTAAAAAGATAATTTTATTTGTATTATTGCGTTACCCAAAAATTTTAAGTTTAAAATAGAAATAATTTTTTATTGCATATTGAACGAAAAATTAAGGAACTAACTAACTAAAAAAATAATCAATAGTGTCTAACCTCTATTTATAAAAGTTATATAAGAGATATGCTGATATCTTTGCCACTGTTTAAATTTTTAAAATATTAGTGGCATGAATACGTGGTCCGTTATGTTTAAATACCACCTATTAACTTTTATTTTACACTGTTGTTATGAATTTACCCCTAGTTATAGAATTGTAAAGTCAATACCTCTGTTAATTGTGTAGCAATCTACTAATAATATACAAAATACGTCATTTTTAAACATTTTCAAATTATGTGGCGCTAGGAGCTAATTTTATTTCACAGTACGATGTTACTGAACATAAGTTATTCACTTTATTTTTCCATTTGGTAGGTACTTCAAACTAAACCAAATTTTATTTGTATGCGGTTATAAAAGAACACGTTAGAATTTCATTTTTATATCTTAAAAACTCGGTTTTTACGATGTAAATGGTGCAGACTGTAAATATCAATATTTTATAGAAACCATAAAATATAACCAACTCCTTTAATACAAGTTTATATTATATTCCTCAATAATCATAATATAAATTATGTGAATAATGAATGTTTTTAAATTCACTGTGTCCATCGTTTTTTCAGATAGAATAAATAGCAATCGAAATTCAGTGCTTATAATTTAAAACTGCGCAATTAAAAAGAAAAATATGTAAACATAGTTACTGATTATCAATCAATGAAACCAATGTAAACCTACTTTATTCTCGCCGCTCCCGTTTTTCCCGCATAAGTTCATTCAAAAACTAAAGTTCCCTTAATAGACTCCAAATGTCAGAAGCTCTTGAGGGCCACGGTTGACCAACTATATATTTATAAACAAGGATAATTTATTAGAAACAATGTTAGTTTTGAATGTGGTAAAATGTATGTTAGTGATGGAAATGTATGGTGTCAGTTTGCTATAGTATTAATTTATGGAATTAGGTGGTTAATTGGAGGTTTATATCATTCACCGAGTGGAAGTTTAGCCACATTTATGGAGAAAATTGGAAACATTTTTGAAGAAAATATCACCATGGAGGAAAGATGTTAAAAATATACTTGAAATATTAGGTATTGAGGAGATAGTTAGTGATTATACAAGGTGTGGTAGCAATAGTAGTATTAACAAATAAATATGATATACATTCAATTGTTTTTGATACTCCAAAGATAGCAGATTACCCAATAATAGGTATTAAGGTAGATTGTGTTCGAAATGCTTACTGTGATAATAGTAGAAAATGTTTGTTTAGATATTTAAATCACCAGGCATACCAAGAAATTAATTTGAAATTTTGGAATGCAACTGGAACACTGATAATAGTGATGTACCGGGTGAGTCAACGACTGAAAAAAATAAATTTACGTCGAACAGGTAAAATCTGGAAACAAACTGTTTATGCTGTGGGATATATATGTAAGTCGTGCTCATTCTAAAAATATTTTGAATTATACGGGGTGAGTCAAAAAAGTAGGGCTACTAAAAGTTGTATTTTTTTAAATGGGACACCCTATATTTGTCTTGATTTTTAAATTCTGCATTCTAACACTTTTTTGTATAACATGTTATATGGCTAAAATTGATACTTTCTTAAATATTTGGCTTCAAACGAAAACAAATATAAATTTGATGCACATCTATGATTAGCAATATAACGCTTAGTTGTGCCACTAAAAATAAAATATTTTGCTTCTGCACAAAATAGGGGGCAAGTTTTGTTTACCTGAAATGGGTTATTTGGAAAAAAAATATTTGATTGCCTTCTAGAAGCCCTTCTTAACAACGGAAATGAAAAATTTTCCTGCGGAAATGCGTCATTTCCATTGTACACCCCTTTTTTTTTTTAATTTAGAAGCTTGCGGGATCTTGGAGCGAATAGGGGTGCTGGGTGGGGTAAAAATACTTTAAAGGGAAAAGAAATCTTTTCTAGAAGTGTTTCTTAACAACGGAAATGAAAAAATTTATTGCAGAAACGCGTTATTTTCATTTTCATACACAGTTTAGTATACCTGAAATCAGTTACATGAAAACTTTGCTTGGCATCTCATCCCAAATGCTTTCCCAAGCACCAAAATGCCAAAATGTTACTGCGGAAATTTGTCGTTTTAATTTTCCGACAAAATTTTGTATAGTTTAGTTTACCTGAAATCAGTTACATAAAAAAGAAGCTTTGATTTATATTCTAAACCTCAAGATAAAAATGTAAAAATTTGTCTGCGGAAATTTGTCATTTACATTTTTCACGGAAATTTTGAGCGCTTTTCCAGGGCGCGGCACGATTGCGGACGAAACATTAGTATTCAGTTTTTCACAAAATGAAGTGAGGGCACGATTGCGGAATGTAAAAATAACGGCTGAACGCATCGTATTGTCAGCGACATTTTATACCCGTATACGTGACAGCCCGAAATTTTTTTAGATAATCTCAATAATTTGTCTGAGTCACGAAGTTTCATATAAGTATCTGTCTGCATATCTTTGAGAACTTCAAGGAATATAAACAAAGAAGGATGATCCTTTCTTGAGTCAGGCAATCGAACAAATATATACGAGCATTCCACAATAATGCCATCGATTATTTTGCCTCCATCCGCAATCATGCCTTCGTTTTCGTTACTTAAAAAATGTAGAAGAATTTAGAATGTAAATCAAAGTTTTTTTTTGTGTAACTGATTTTAGATATTCTAAACTATACAAAATTTCCGCAGAAAATGAAAATGACAAATTTCCGCAGACACATTTTAACATTTTCGTGCTTGGGAAAGAGTTTGGGATGAGATGCAATGCAAAGTTTTCATGTAACTGATTTCAGGTATACTAAACTGTGCAGAACGGAAATGACGCATTTCCGCAGCAAAATTCTTATTTTCCGTTATTTAGAAAAGCTCCTAGAATATGTAAAACTAGATACTTTCCTTATAACCAATTTCAGGAACAACGAAACTTGAGCCCAAAATAGGCATAAAGTACTGCTTTCGTAATTATGAAGATATTACATACAGGGTGTCCAAATTTAAATGCCCAACTTTAACATTTTCAAACTAATTTATTTCAGTTTTTTTTAAATGGAACCCACTGTATATTTTTATTTATTCTTTTTAAGCATAAAAAATCTGCAACTTTTATTACATAAATTCCCTTTTTTGCGTAATTTAGAAAATTTCCAACTCGATCAAAGTAGCAATAGTAGCTGTCAGTAAAACAAAAGTATTTAATATGAATACAATAGTTTATTATCTAAAATTAATCCAATGAAAATTTAGATAATATAATATTTAATAATAAAATTGCTACAAAAAAAAATGATCTAATAACCTTAAGATTTTAACATCAGAATCTACAATAAGCAAGACAACAAGAAAATATAAATATCATCCATTATTTTTTAAGATTTTAAAATCCGTGTTAAGTTTTGTAACCCAATGATAAGGCGAGTATGGCCATTTCCGAACTTTTTAGACAATATTATGTTTTTGGAACGAATCTTACATTTCAAAGCAAAGGATCCGTGAACTGGCATAATATTATACATATTTAAAAATTGTGTTGAAAAAGGGGTCTACTCCTCTAGTTTGCAAATAAGTAAATACACTTCAATGAAGGAATACATTTCAATTTAGATAGTCGAAAACTTATATTAATAGGTACTAATTTTCAAAGTTATACAGAAAAAAACATTTATCAGACTAAAAAAAATCGCTTTTAAAAGTTAATCAAATGTTTTCATAGTTATATTTTAAAAGATGCTCAAATAAGCGTCCGCCTTCAAGAATACACATGTTGAACCTTTTAATAATATTTTGCCTAGTTTTAACTAGCATGTCTGGTGATATAGTGGCGCATACATCCCTGATTCGTTCCTGCATGTTCTCCCTTGCTCTAAGTGGTTGGGTGTAAACACAATCAAGAAAAAAATCTAATGGAGTTATATCGCAAGATCTAGGTGGACATTCGATAAAACCGCTACCACCAATCCATTTTTAATTAAAATTAGCGTCCAAAAATTCACGAACGTCCCGATAGCAATGAGCAGCTGCACCGTCTTGCTGCAGCCACATGTCTCTTCTTTCTTCTATGCTAAGTGGTCTGAGAATAGGCAGCTCAACGTTCAAAAAAATCTAAATATCTTTGTCCATTAAGTGGTTCATTAAAAAAATACGGACCTATAATATGGTTTCCAATGATTCCACAACAAACATTTAATGACCAGTGATTCTGATGTTGTACCTCTCGTACCCAGTGGGGATTTGTTATTGCATAATAATGCATATTATGCCTGTTTACAGCTCCATTGCTTCTAAATGTAGCTTCATCGGAAAACATGATATTCGCTAAAAAGTCCGGATATGCTTCTATTCGCCTTATCATTAAATTGCAAAAGTTAACACGCCTTTCAAAATCTTCATCGTGCAACTCTTGGTGTAATTCCATATGATATGAATCATTTATATATTCTTGTGGTCCTGCTTACTGTAGATTGTGATGTCTCAGTTAAACTAGCAAGTTGTCGCCTACTTAAACTGGGATTTTCTTCTATATGAAGTAGAATTTCCAACTCTTTATCTTGATTTGTAGCAATTTTATTGACAACTGTTCTCTTCGAATATGCCACATTGCCACTAGCATCAAATCTCTCCATGACATTTTGAAAGGCCACTTTAGAAGGCGCGCGTCGATATTTTGCTTCATATAGCCTTTTGGCCAGAAGGCAATTTTTTTGAGCTTCACTCAATATATAGACCATATCTATTATTTCTTTTGTGAAAAATTAGACGAGAATACGAAAGACGAAATACAATACAGTAACAACAACACATTTTTGACATTTCATACATTTAGTCGCCAGTTGCATAGACTGTTTTTTCCATGGGGAAAATTGGAAAAGGGAAATTTGAAAATATTTCGAAAACTATTGAGGATAGGTATATAATATGTTTAATAAAAGTTGTAGATTTTTTTATTCTTAACAAGACTAAATATAAATATACAGGGGGTTCCATTTAAAAAAACTGAAATAAATTAGTTTGAAAATGTTAAAGTTGGGCATTTAAATTTAGACACCCTGTATGTGATATCTTCAATATTACGAAAGCAGTCTTTTATTCCATGCTTATTTTGTGCAGAAGCAAACTATTTTATTTTTAGTGGCACAACTAGGCGTTATATTGCTAATCATAGATGTGCATTAAATTTAATTTTTTTTTTGTTTAAAGCTAAATATTTAAGAAAGTATCAATTTTAGCCACATAACAGGTTATACAAAAAATTGTTAGAATTTTATGTAGAACTTAAAAATCAAGTCAAATATAGGGTGTTCCATTTAAAAAAGTATAACTTTTAGTTGCTCTACTTTTTTGACGCACCCCGGATAATTTAAAATATTTTTAAAATGAGCACGACTTACATATATATCCCACAGCATAAACAGTTTGTTTCCAGATTTTACCTGTTCGACGTAAATTTACTTTTTCCAATCGTTGACTCACCCTGTACATGTGATATTAATAAGGACTGTAATAATATAGTAAAAATAAAAATTATCCTTTAAAAGAAATTTTAAATAAAAATATACATGTTCCATGGTATGATAGTGAGGTTAGAATTACGGCAAAAGAGCGAGACAGGGCATATAAAAGATTTCTAAATCATAGTGATAGAGAAAATAATGATTATTTGTGGTATGAATACAACCAAAAGAGAAATAGTGTGGTGGAGTTGTTAAAAAAGAAAAAGTGCTAGTACGTGAAAATAAGATTGATAAAAACATAGGTAACTCTAAAGAAATGTGGAAATGTCTAAAAAAACTTGTAAGTAAACAGAATGGGTAACTAATTTTTAGTTATATTAATTTTGGCACCAAAGAATGTAACATAAAAGCTTTAAATGAAAAACAGGCAAAGTATATGTTCAACTCTTATTTTGTGAATAGAATTAAGGATATACCAAGTAGCGTTATTGCTCCATGTGAGTGGTCTGATGCAGATTTGCAAGCAATAAACTGTAGATTTGATAAATTCCAGCCTATAACACTTCAGCAATTAAAACAAATTATATTATCTCTTATGTAATAATCCTTATAGCATTTTAAACTCTAAGCTTCTAAAACAGAGTTTTAAAATTTTGGGATACACAATTTTAAATGTTACTAATGTCCCTTTGAATAGAGGTCAATTCCCTAGGGACCTTAAAATCAGCTCCATAACACCAATACCAAAAGGTGAAAGTAAAACAGAGACTTTAAATTTTAGGCCAGTCAACTCATTAATTAAATTTTAGGCCAGTCACCTCACATCCTTGTATGGGAAAAGTGTTAGAAAAGGCTGTCTATAACCAATTAGTGGAATATTTTAATAATAATAAACTGTTTATTGGTAATCACTAATCAGTTTTCCATACTGGTCTTACTATCACCAAATGGGAATATTATAATAACGAATGGACAGTAGCAGTTTTCATTGATTTGAGGAAAGCATTCGAAACAATTGACAGAACAATATAATTAAGGAAATTAAAGTACCATGGTCTTGCAAATACAGTACTAACCTGGTTTTAGGACTTTTTTTCTGATCGAATGCAAAATGCTTGTCTGGGTGAAAGCGCTTCGACAAATATAAATATAGATTTTGGAGTCCCATAAGGTAGTGTGATTGGGGCATTATTGTTCATAAGTTATATGAATGATATAAATAATATTGAAGGGCTGGAATTTATCAATCTGTTTGCATATGGTACATTGATTTTGTGTAGTGCTGAAAACTTCGGTGAGGTTATGATCAGGATGAATCGGTTGTTCAGGAATTTGGAGAACTTTTTGCACGAATTACTGTTTTTAGAACTATTATTCAACCTAATTTTGATTACTGTGCTTCTGTTCTATATCTTATTGGAAATGGAGCCAGAAATCATTGCAGATATTATTTAATAGAAGAATGCGAATAATTTTAAAATGCAGCCAATACACTCCAACACGCCTTATGCTTAGAACATTGAAATAATTCTCAGTGAGACAGAGATTACGTTATTTCACAATGATATTTATCTTTAAATTAACTAGAGACATGCTTCCTTCATATTTTGATGACTTTTTGGTTTTGCGGTGTGAAATTCGTAATTATTTCACAAGAAGAGTAAATGATTTTCATGTATCAAGAGTTAATAGCAGTTCGGCAATGCTTTCGTTATTTTATAAAGGCCTCAACGAATTTAATCTGTGTTGCCAGCAAATGTTAAGCAAGCTGAATCAATTAATATTTTTAAATTTAGAATAAAGCAATACAGTTTATAACGGTATCCATTAATCCACTGTTATCAGTACACCTAATTTGCATATTTTACCAACATATATTCCTTTTCTTTTTGCTATTTTATTTTTGTTGTTTATGTATTGGGAATCTCCAGTTTTTTGTATTACTGACCTTTCCATGTTGTTTATTTACTTTTATACTAAACAATATACCAGGGCTATCCATTAAGTTGGTGGAAGGAGTACAAGTTTAGGGTTGTCCAACCAAATTGAGTAAGTGGTTACATCTCAATGCTTTTAAAAACTTTAGTTAGTCTGTTTGTGCCTTTGTAGAAAAACTAACAACAGAAATATTAAACACATCTTCAGTAACAGACAGGGCTACTCAAACTACTTTTCTCACAACAAAAAGTATATCAACAGAAACAATTCAATCCAATTTTTATTCTAAATCTTTAAGCGACCTCAAAACTAAAGAAAATCAAACTGACCCCTTGTATAGTAAGGATGGATCTTCTCAAGCATCCCAAGAAGTTTATGAAACAAGGCAATGTCAAAGTGAACCAACATGCACCACCCAAAATTTATCATACGATACAAATAATTGCCTAATAATAGATCCTATCAGTGCAAAAAAAAAGAAGCCTAGGGAAAGACAGCTATTAATAATTTCGAATAAATGTGACTTACTAGGATGTTCAATGCTATTTATGAGGGATCTGCAGTTAAAATTTGATATCAACTGCCAGTACTCAGAAAAAAGATTACTTCTTGAAGACCTTATAATTTCATTTAAGGTGATTAAAAAAAGAATAAAGAAGACTATGTGGTTGTTTTTATGGGTCCCTATAGTGCTTTGAAAGGTAACGAACTGAGCTGTGACTTGCTCCATTCTATGTTCCACTTTCTATGACATCAAAATCATGGGAATTAATTGAATCAATTAATATATAAAAATAATTTGACAATTAAAAAGTTAATTCATAATAAAATGACTAACATTCAATTTATATCTGCCGAGCAATTTTATTAGCATTTAAGGAATATACAAGATAAACATTTTGCTAAAGCAAATCTAGTTAGGTACATATGCAACACAATCATTACCATTGAACTAAATATGAAGACTATGGACTTTTCATTGAGAATCAATAATCTTCTTAATAAAGTGGATGACTGGTTACCTAAGACCCAAAATTTTCGCGTTCCTATACCGACAAAAAGCAATCTTATGACTCCAGAACCTCCAAGATCACAAGGGACAATTATATCTATCCATGAAACTAGCATGGACTCCATTAATAATGACGTCAATGAGTTTTTTTTAAACTGACTGATACCTGCGACACATTTAATCATATAACAATGCTAATGTTAAGTATTTTTCTTTTTTCTTTTAGTCTTACTTTTTTGTAACTTTTGACTTATTATAATTGATGGCTTTGTCAACACTTTGTATTTGAAAATAAAGCTATATTTTGACGTTGACAATGTGTGAACGATGTGGTCATCTAACTTTATACTTTACTACCAAAATGTGCAGGGACTCAGGACTAAATTAAAAGAACTTTCTACCAATGTGGGAATGTCTTGTTTTAATGTGGTGATACTGAAGGAAACTGGGTTGACTAGTGATTTTAATGATGCAGAAATGGGTTTGCAATGCTATTCCATTTTTAGAAAAGGCAGAGACCTGATTGCAACAAGCAGAACTAGAGGCGGTGGAGTACTTATTAGAGTAGATAAGGATCTCAAAGTAGCCGTCCTAAAATGCCAGCGACAGCCCAGGCGGCATAAAGAACTATGGGTAAAAATTCAAGTCAATAAAGTAGATTTTGTTTTCTATGTTACTTACATTCCGCCTCAATGAAATAAATAATTGTGAAAATGTTGAATACTTTTCTAATTTGTTTGATCAGTCATTAGTCTATATAATAGGTGATTATAATCTACTTAAACTTAATTTTTATGATAATGATGTTTATAACAATTCTCAAATAAAAAATTGTCCTTTAAATGAATGTATAACACCTACAATGTGTTATGTGAATTTAAGTCAAATTAATAATATTCCCAGTTCACATAATGTAATCTTAGATCTTAAGTTTAAGAATGTCTATGATACAGAAATAAATACAGCTTGGGATACTTGGAATTATGTGATAATCACCATCCAGCTCTGATGCTCTCCATTAATACTGATGAAAATGCCTCTGACAATTTTATCATTATATTATAATAATAATTTTTTTTTTTATTTGGTTTATGCATATACAATATAATAGTAATAATAGTTAAACTGTAATATAAATTAAATGTATATTAAATAAAAAAAATAAATTCGACCGTTCTATATATGTAATATTAGAAGGTGCTTTTTATATTTAATCCTTTACATTTAAGTTAATGAATACATTTGGTATAGCATTATAAAAATATACTGCGTTATATGAAAATTAAAGTTGGAACATACACTCTTCGATGGTGAGGCATACACAATTTATCTTTTACTCTAATATTTCTATTATGGACATCACTTCGAAAAATTAATCGTTCTCTGATTGAAGTAGGAGATATTGGTCGTTAATTGTCTTAATTAAAAAAGAACAGAAATGAGGAATACGTCGGTAATCCATCTTTAGCCAATTTATTTGTTCATTTAAATGTGAAATATGATCATATTTCCTAACACCGCAAACAAAGAGTAGGCATGTATTTCGAACCTTTTGAATACGAGACTTACTTTCTTGATATAAGCAAAAACCATATATAAAATTGCAGTAGTTGAAGTTAGACAAAACCAAGGATTCACAGAGGTTTTTTTAAGTTTTTATAAAAAATATCATTATTATTGCATAAGATTCTAAGCAAGTAAAGTGATTTTTGTATAAGTTTTTTAATATGTTCTTTAAACCTATGCTGACGACTATCAAACACAATTCCCAAATTTTTTGCACTATTAACAAAATGTATAGTAGTCCCGTTTATTATTATATTGTAAATGATTCTAAGAAAATTTACCTTATTTTGATTACCAAAATCATATAGTCTTCGAAATCAAAGCAACTGTATAATTGAGTATCATCTGCAAAATCTTGCACATTGCAATAGTTAAGTAATTTGTGAATATCAGAGGTATGAATTAAAAACAGTAGTGGTCCCAAAATAGAGCCCTGGGGTACGCCAGAATATATATTTGCTTGATCAGGATATTTCTTATCGGAGAATATAGTTTGATATCTGCTACTTAAATAGAATTTGATAAGAAGAAACTATTCCTTTTCAAAACCGTAATATGTTAATTTTGATATAAGGTCATGATTTATGGTATCAAATGCCTTTGAAAAATCTAATAGAAAGAAGGCTTATTATAAGGAGATCATTAAAACTACTCACTGGATTTGAATTTTTTGCAATGGTTTGCAAATAGAGATTTTCCACTGATCGAGAAAGTAGTTTACTTTCAAACACTTAATATGTGTGATATGTTTGTCTATAAAAGGACTACAATATTTAAGCATTAAAGGCGAAATACTATAAAAACCAGTAGCATTGGGATATTAGACGCGAAAATTGTCAAAATGTTTACATCTTAAGTTTAAAAAATTAGCAATAATTTTAACAGCTTATGATAATAATAAATATATAAATATATAAAAAATATATATATATATATATATATATATATATATATATATATATATATTATTCAATTTGTTTCTTAAACCCGGTATATATTAATTGGACTTCTTTCTTGGGTATAGGTTTATTTGCAAAATCAAACAATGGGATTAACTTGACGTTTCGCCTATCATAGTAGGCTTTCTCAAAAATTGCTCATTCCTTTATTATTTTTTGGTATATATGGCTTTCCTTACCTATCTCGAAAAATACATGCTGATTATTCACTTATATTTGAATGATAGGTAGCAAGTTAGTGCTAACTTAAACATATTTTCGTTAACGCAAGCTGTTGAAGGATATCTTCCTCAACATGTGGTACATTCCAACATAATTTTTCAATCGTGACTTTCGGAGTTGGAAATTCAAGTGTTTTAGGTTCTGTATCATCTATAAAGAGCACAGCATCTAAATCATTACTTGCTCTAATGAATACTAATTCTTGTTTCATATTTAAAATAATTTTCTTATAATCCGCGAAGAATCCAAGGAGCATCTTTAGGGGTATGGATACATTAAATCTACCTTTATCATCTACCAAAATCCTATCTTTTTCGCTTCAGTTTGGAAACCACGCAGCATTTTGAAGCTTTACTCTTTCATTGTTATTAAAAGACAAATATCCTTTTAATGTTGATGTTAAACCAATATTTCTTACAGTCTATAGTTACTCCATTTAGTTCATAACGTATCTCTCGAAACAAAAACGCAATACCATTGTTGACAAATCTTAATTTTTGTGTATATTTTCCTTCAGAGTTAGCTAAAGTTTCTTCTGTATAGAAGACTTTCTGACGGTAATGTGTATGTGTCTAGTTCTTAGATTGAAATACGTATTTCATCATTATAATTAAATTTTGAAGATATGAAAGGCTGATAGGTATGCAATTCGGTTTTCTGTTGTTAACTGTTTGACGTTCTTGGAACTGCTAACTGTGTGGTAACGCTCTCCTTTTTTATAAGATTTTCTAACTGCAATAGGTTGAATTTTGAATGGTCTGTTATATCTAGTAACCATTACTGTTAGTTTTGAAATGCAATCTGACAGTTATAGTTTCGTTTCTGAAATTTATAAGGTCGCCGTTCTGATCTACAATTCTTACTGTAATGTTGTTGATTGTTTGAACGCTGACTGGAAAGTATAATATAGGCAATGGAGATTCTACTATTTTATACCCAGGTGATACGGAAGGAAAAAATTGATGAATTATGTGAACTGGTTTGCTATTGTTAAAAGATCCAAAAAAAACAATCTATAGTCAAAAGCAGTGTTATCGTGCGGGTCATACGATTTATCAACGACAAACTTTTTAAGTTGTTTTTTTTTTATTACGTGTAATCATATCCTCCGCATAAAATCCGGAAGATGAATTAGATAGACCTATGATATTTTCATATAAAAAAAGAGGATAAACATATAAATACCAGCAGTTGCAAAAATCTTTGAGCGATGTCACTTCAAAGTCAGATTGACAAGTGACAAAATGTGTAATAGAAAACAATTTTCGGGTTTTTTGCATCCACAAGCGAAAAAAATGGTATTAAATCTAATAAAATATTACGAAAATGAAAATTCACCGGCCAATATCCAGGAGACAGTAGCAAAAGCTCTGGAAATATAAGTATAAAGAGTGTGCAGAAAATTGTGCACGAAAAAAAGCATAATTTACTACCGAAGAAGACTTAAGTGACAATGTAAAAAGAGCATGCGTAATGCAATTTACGATTTATACACATCAAAAACTAATATAAGCCTTCAAGTTTTAAAACAAGCTTTAAAAAATCGAGGCATATTGGAAATTGCACTAAAATCGTTGTTAAATAATAATCGAAGATTTTTATACGAGTTGCCACATATAGCAAGTCAGCGTATCCAGTTTTTAAAGAAATACACGGAAAATGTTAATTCAAAATTTAGCAAAGTGGTATTTTTAGATGATACTTGGATATTTTCTAATGGAAGTGGTTCGAAATCTTGACAGGACGAGTCTGTAAAAAGTGTCAAGAAAAAAAAGGGATGTGGGACGGGAAAAAGGTTCATCATTTTGCGTGCAGGTTCTTCAACAGGATTTCTCCCAGGTGCAAGTTTACTGTTTTCTTCAACATCCAAAAGTATGGACTACCATGATGGTATGAACTGTGAACTGTTTGAAAAGTGGTTAAAAGAACAACTGATTCCAAATTTAGATGCTCCATCTTTAATCATTCTGGACAATGCATCTTATCATTTAAGAATCTTAAATAAACAACCTACTTCATCCTGGAAGAAAAGTGATATTTATGACTGGCTAATAAAACAAAAACAAAATCCTTCACCCAATATGCTGAAACTAGAACTCCTTTTAATGCAAAATCTAGTAAAAAACCAACAATATATGCCGTAGAGGAAATATTACGGAAAAATGGACATGAGGTTTTACGACTGCCGCCATACCATTGCCAGTTTAACGCAATAGAATTAATATGGGCTGAGGCAAAATCATATTACGAAAAACGATGTTCTTACATCGAACGAAGTGCAAATTGTTTGGCAAGATTCATTAAAATATATTACGCCGGAGTAGTAGATGTTAGAGTTCTAGATGTCCAAATAGCACCAATGATCATTGCGCCATTTGAGGACGACTCAGAAGATGAGGACTTTTTAAGTGATGATGATATTTTTAGTCTATATAATTAAAAAGTTTCTGAAGGATTATATTAGTCTTTGACGTGTATAAATCATAAATTGCATTATGATTATCCATTTTTACATTGTAACTTAAGTCATTTGCCTTTGGATTTTTTCGTGTACATTTCTTAATCTTCTTCGGAAGTAAATTATGTTTTTTTTTCATGCACAAGTTTCGGTACATTCCTTATACCGATTCTCAGAGCTTTTGCCACTGGCTCCTGGATATTAGCCAGTGAATTTTAATTTAAAATTTTTTTTATTAGATTTGACACCATTTTTTTGCTTACTTTTTTAGTACATTTGTAATTTTGTAAGCAATAAATAAATAATTATAGAATACTTGTTTCAATTTTAAAGCGTGTTTAAAATAAGTAAATTTTTTTACTAATTATAAGACAAAATTTTATATATAAAAATCGGTAAAATCGCTTTGCCAGAAACTCGGGGCTAACCAAAAATACAGGCTATGCATGGCCCTTAATTTTAGAGTGAAATTTGAAGAAATCGGATAAGTAGTTTTTTAGCTATGCCGCAAACAGACAGACTGACGGACAGACAGACGGAATTGAGAAAACATGTTTTCCGGCATCTAGAGACCCTTAAACGTAAAGATCTGAAAAAATCTCACGAGGGAAGTAATAACTAATTATCTTGTGTTTTTAACAAAAGTGTATAATATTTTTGCAAAATAAAATTTTTTTGCTATCACAATACAAACAAAAACAAGTTTTGTTTGCACAGGGGTGGCCCGCATTTAAATAAATGACACTGTATAAGTGGTTAGATTTCATTGATTGATAAAAAAGTCTCACTTTCATTAAGTAACTGTATAAACAGAACATATCCTGATTGTTCCACTGATTCCAACCGCCTCGCGCCTTCCGACTTTATTAAGGCGCTTGCCATTTTGTGTATTTTTGTTTTTGCCAACCAAAAAAATTTAACCAAATACATATTTAGCGAATTTTCTTATTTAGTTCCTCGGCATTTAATATATAAAATAATATTAAGTGGCTATCTTAAGAATATTGCGTAATACAAAAAAAACTATTTTCTTTCTCCCTGTTTATTTGTAAATAGCCCATCGAGATTTAATAGCTCGATAAAAGAATCACACAACATTTTGGTATTCACTGGGTTTTCTGATTTGATTTACGATGTTGGTGACTTCTGGACCCGCACGATAAGACCGCATTCGACTATACACAAATGGCGTTAACCTTAGAAATGTTTACAACTTCATCGGATTCATCCCATACATTTGCTTTAACCCTCCGTTTTCTAAAACCTGACAGACTTCCTATTGAATCATCTTTGGTGAAATCAATTACTTGACCACATTCAATATTACATTTTAATGTATTAAGATTCGGTCGTAGATTAAAATATGGTTTAGTTAGTTTAAAAGCAAGAAGCATTTCTTTTTTTATAACATTTTCCAAGTCAGTAATATCATAAGTTCCATCAGGAATAACAATTTCCTTAGCACCTATATAAATTTTATTATTTCCCTTTTCTATATTAGGAATACTCATAAAAGTTTCAAAATCGGCTAACCCTAGTAGTAGAAGAATTACCTGTCAATGTAAACGTTGTAGACATTTTGCTAATAATTTAAGAAATGCTGTAAATAATTTATTTCACATACTTATATAGAAAACTAACAGCTAGCTGTCCACAATTATAATCGCTAAATTTTTGCTTGACATCGTAAGTGTAATAAACATTTGCTTTCTCCTTTGAAGTAAAATATTTAAGAAGCGCTAGAGGGGGATTTAGGTTTCCATAACTGTCAAAATATACATTTTTTAAATTTTTTATGTAAGCCACACAGTGAGAACCATAATTTTTTTCACTATCCAAATTGACAATACCGCTTTCTTTTTCTTTAATTTTTCCTGGAAGATTGTCACGCATAAAAACACCTCTAAAATTCTTAATTTCGAGAAGTTTAGTATACTTTATAAAAGCAATATTAGTTAAAGCTCTTTGCGAAAATTTTATTTGAGCTTTTTTTATTGTTTTCCTTACTGAACCGCCTTCATAGGGTTTAATAAATAATCCCTTTCCTTTTTTAAATGGTTTTATAAATAAAACTTTTCCGGCTGCAATATTCTCCATAGCTTTTTTATGTAGTTGAGTTTCTTCAAGCAATTGCCTTGATGCTTTCACATCATTAACAGCCTTGGTTATTCCTGCTGCACCCCCTCCCAACGCGCCTAGTGCTCACAAAATTGGAAGCAGGAGTGGTAAAAATCCACTATTTTTTTCGGAGTTTTATAATGCACTTTTTTTATTCTAAGTTTACCACCCTTAGACACTTTTACACCCATACCAAACTTTCTTTTCCCTTTCATAATTCCTGTAACCATCAAAGCCGCAGTTTTCTCACCAAATGAAGAATCTTTTGCTTTTACTCTTTGCCAAGCTTTCTCTGCTAGAATTGTATCAGCCTCGTGTCTTTTTGATAAATCGTTAGATTGTGAGTATGCAATGTCGTGATCTTTACAAGCAGCGTTTAAAGGGTTTATACCAATATCTCCTCTACTTAATCTTTTTTCTAATTGTGTTCCCGGACCGCAAAAATTGTAACCAGGAATGTGCAGTTCAATAGGTAAATTATTAATTAATTTATTTACTAATCCCGAACCTTCCTTTTTGGTTCTAACCACGTGAATGTTGTGTATGATCACTATATAGTTTTTAAATTAAGAAAATCATACTGTGCATCTTCTTTAAATACCTTAACAATACAGCAAAAGAGACAACAAATAACAACAAAACAGACACACAATACAGCAAAAGAGACAGCAAAACAGACACATACTACACCAAATAACAACAACTCAGCAAAAAACAGCAAAAAAAACAGCAAAAAAAAACAGCAAAACCACCAAAAAACAGCAAATAACAACAAAACAGACACAAATACTTCAAAACACTTGCAAACAATAGCAAATCAACACAAACAACAAAACAAACAGGAAAAACAGCGACTAAAACAAAACAGACCCCTAAACCCATAGAAAAAATGACAAATAGACTTAGTTATAAATGCCTATTTCTTAACACCCAAGGTCAGTTACTGTTAATGAAGTGGATTGAAAAACAAGCTTTTTCCCTACCAGTTACAAACCATGATGACAAAAGTTTGAACAAACCACTTAGAAAACATGGTGAACTCTTTGGTGGTGATTCAAAGAGATGTCTTTGTGTAGGGATGTCGGGCTCAGGAAAAACAAACTCCATTCTTGAACATCCAAACGGAATTAGATTAGAAAATGTTTATTTATACTTAAATCACTTCATCAGCCCAAATATGAGTATTTAAGAAAATTATTAAAACCAATCAAGGAGATTGGTTATTTTGAAATGACAATGATGAAAGTATTATATCACCTCACGATATCAAACCAAATTCAGTTATTATATTTGACGATATTTCGTGTCACAATCAAACTATTATAAGGGATTATTTCACATTTGGTAGACACAAAAATACAGACTGCTTTTTTATTTTTCAAGGTTATTCGTCAATTCTCAAAAGGTCTGAAAATGTAACCTTCTAATTTTGTATAAACAAGATGTTACTAGTTGAAAACACATATATAATGACCATTGCATGATGCACATGACATTTGAGAAATTAAAGCCCTCTGTGAACACCGTTGGAAGGAAGAATACGGTTTTGTTGTAATCGACAAAGACTGTGCTTTAAATTCTCGCACATATAGAAACAAGTTTAAACATAGATAAACGATTAGCAAGAGAGCTAGTTAAATCAAGAAGAGCAGTAAAACAAAAATACCAAACTTTAAGGTCGGAAGCCTTAACGACACAAAGCCAATTAGAGAAATCATATCAACCGATAACACAACCATTACAGCAACTAATTTACACTATTGCTAAAACAGAACCAATCGATCTAAAAGAAGAACCTCGTACTTTAGAGGAATTTTACACTACTTCCACTCCAACAAAGACAATTAAAAGAAAAACCGGGAAGACGCTTATTTTACAAAATGAAATACCTTCATTTTTTAATAGAAGCATTGCATCTGCTAGTAATATTCCTACTATACAAGAAACGAGCACAGTAGCAGAAACTACACTTCCCTCGGATAATAGTACTGTAGAGAATTTAAATTTATCCGATGTGTTAGAACAAACCAGACAAACAATTTAACATTTAGTTGACACTCCAGGATATCAGGAATGGTTGGAATATTTTCATGAATTACCAAGAAATTATATTGATGAAGGAGTCAGAGATACAAAATTTATGTTCGATTACAATTATGGTATAGTACATGATCAGGAAACAAACAAATTTCTCCTAGAAACAACGATGAAACCAGTTGAAATTATTAACAAAGATATAAAAGTGGAGGGTGTGACATACACTGGTACTCCAGGTTTATATGAATTACTTTTTAAAAAAGAACCAGTTGGTTATAAGAAAGAAGACGTTGTTATACCATTAGCGGTGATGATATTACCTTATCGTTTCAATTTCCGAAGCAGAAGTAACAAAAGTTCACTGTAGTAAAGAAATAGATTTTATCCTAAATAACAATATATTTAGTTCGATTGAACTATTAGGTCATAAACTCGCTAATGGTGATAATATTTCTGTTGTAAGATCGCCCAAACAGTCCTCGTCACCTGGAGTGTTATATGCAGGGTTAATTTTAAAGTGTAAAACTACAAATGAATAAAATTAAGGAGGAAGTCGTTAACGAAATATATAAACCCGCTAGAAGAAATAAGAAGACGAGTAATAGTGAAAGGACTTAACGATTTGTTTCAAGCAGATTTAGTTGAAATGTAACCTTATTCAAAATTTAATTAAGGATATACATATATTTTAGTGGTAATCAATACCTTTTCTAAATTCGTTTGGGCACTACCTATTAAAGCAAAAACTGGTAAAGGTGGCTGCTGCAATGAGAAAAATTCTCAAAGACTTAAAAGGAGCTCCTAAACATCTGCAAGGCATTCCAAAAAATATACAAACAGATAAAGGAACAGAATTTTATTCCAAAGACTTTCAGAAGCTAATGGTACAGTTTAAAATCAATCACTATTGCACTTTTTCTAATTTGAAAGCAAATATCGTTGAGCGAGTGAACAGGACATTAAAAAATGGAATGTGGAAAACATTTAGTCTACAAGGAAATTATAAATGGTTAGATATATTGCCTGAAATCGTTAGATAGTACAATAATACAATACTCTCTACAATTGGTAAAAAACCTAATACTGTTAATAAAGGAAATGAAAAAAGTATATTAAAATCTTCATTTACTCATATGAAAACAATTGATCCTAATTTTAAAATATTTAATGTCGGTGAAATTGTTCGAATAAGCAAACACAGAGAGTTATTTTCTAAAGGATACACACCCAACTGGTCAAATGAAATTTTTAGAATAAAAAAGTTGCAACTTACAAATCACACAACATATTTACCTGAAGATGAAAACAAATCAGAAATTCAAGGAGGCTTTTATGGAAAAGAATTACAAAAAGTTAAAAATTCAGACATATATTTAATGGAAAAGATTATAAGCAGGGGAAATAAGATGTTAGTTAAATGGCTCGGATTAGACAAAACACATAATTCATGGATATTAAAAAAGGATATGTTGTAAAATATTTTTAAATAAAAACACATTTTTTAATAATATTGGTTTATTTCATAATTATGTTTAACATATTTTCCAATACAGGTTTTAAAATAATTTCACAGAAGTAAATTCTCCTTTTAAAATGTTGGTCGAAAAATTCTTGAGGCAGGATCCGAGAATTTCTATATGCAAACTTCCATGCATGCATCCTATGAGGTTGATTTTTAGTTTCATCAAAACTTACTGATTTCTTCATAATATGTTCTTTCTCTTAATTTCTGTTCTAACTGGGTTGGATGCATTAGTAATAATTCTAACTTAGTACAAACATTTTCACTGTTGGGATTTTCTTTTGGAGAGAGAGTATCATATACTTTCTGAAGACAATTGGGTTCGCAGAATAGGCTACCTTTAAAAATGTCGAAGTAACTCTTAAATTTCTGTTTTTGTAAAATATTTAACCTGTATTCGATTAGGGGCACATGTTGTCATAATGTGCACAAAGTTTCAGTTCCAAAACATACGTAATTATCATTTTTTGAGATCATCACTATTGGCATTTCACCAAGTTTCTCAAAAAGAATATATATATTTTCCAAAAATATAGTTTCTTGAAAAGCGTTGGACGAAAAAAAGTTGTTTGTTACAACACCCTGATATTTTAGTAGGTCCTTCCAGTCATCTTCACTTAGAACAGTGGACTGGTTCTTATTTCCACCAAATTCAATACATGGAGAAAAATCAGTTTCTAAACACAACCCTATATTCACAAACTTTGAGTTGGATTTATTTAAAGGGTACTGTTTAGAATTAACTATGGTTTGTTTTTCGACAGAATTGGATGCTGCGCTCTGTTGATTGAACATAGTGAGACAGTAGAATATAAAACTAAGCAAATAATGATTCGCAGCACATTTTTATAGCCTACTATCTCCCCCACTTAAGTGGAGGAGCTAATTTACGTTGGAAGGGATAAAAATCAAACTACAAAAAATTTAAATACTAAAAATTTTTAAATAAATTACAAAAGCAACGCAAGATGAAATAATTGATATTAAAGTCAGAAACAAGAATATTATATAGAAAAATCTATAATTACAATTATCTTTCATATGAACAAATTCTATCGATTCTGAATAAATCACAGGTTTTTTTATCAAACAAATATTTGATCTTCATATAATTATTAACATTTAAGTCATTTTCTGTAATATTATAAGTAAAAAAGTGTGAGTTTCCAGCTATGTAAACCATTCCCATTTCCTTATAACAATCAGTTTCATTTTTATTCTTATTTATGCACACGTCGGCTCTAATTGCATTCGGAATATGATTAACATATCATACCCTACCAACAAGGGAAACTAACACGATTAATGAAGTAGCAGTCATTGTTCTAAAGAAACTAAATAACACTGTTTGTTACATTTTATATATATTCGTACAAATATCGTTAAACAGATTATAAAAGAAACAAACTTTAATAAAACTTGACAACTTTAACTTCCTTTTCCAATTGCAAAACTAGATAATAATTGTTTATGACTCTTAAGTGAGTACAAGCTTTAAATTTGTTAAATCAACTCTTAGTAAGAATTTCTTCTAAACGACGTCTTTTAGCTTTCGGTTCATTTTCAGATTGTAAAATAGACAAAGCTTCAATCATTGATTTTATATGGACAATATCTTTGTGACCCCATGCTAGAATTTTTGTGGTATTATCGTTTATCATCATTTGTCAAGGCTAGTTTGTTAATCAAATTTGTATAAGTATTGTGGAGATGTGACTTAAAAACATACATTGTGCAGAATACTTTTTTATCTTTTTCCACAACTCTTTGTAATCTGATAAGTTTAATTGTTTTTGTATAGCAGATTTACGAATGCCTTTTGCCTTTTTATCTAAACTATTTTTGTCTTTTATGCAGTATGCCTTAGCTCCGGTACCAAAAAAACTTAAAAGTACACATTCATTCTTAAATTTACCAACCACTGATGTGAATATTGGCATATTATGAACATTCGGTTCAGGATAGATAGAGGTGTCAAATTGATTCAGATTTTGCTTCATATCTTCATACAAATTTTCTGTCTTAATTTCAAGTATTAAAGAATCAATATCAGTGTACAATAAACTTATATTATCGCCATATTTTATTTTTAAATATCCGTAATGAAGATTATACATTACAGTTTTTGCAATATCCAATATACTCATTCCAACAAAAATAGGTTTATTATATTCGATACATATCTTTTTAAGTTGAATAGCTACTAAATTTTCCGAAAAAATGTTTAAATCTTTGAATTGAGGTTTTGCAATTAATTTCTCAGCACTCAATTTGTATCGCTCTCTCTCCCATTGAGTCACTAACTTAATATCAACTCGGTTTTCGACATTCTCCATAGTTTTTCCAAAAATACTGTTATTTGCCAATTTGTACCAATTTTTTTCAAACTGGTTTTTAGAATCATTTCGTAAATTAGTATTCAAATCAATATATTTAGCTAACCATGGAGATTGTGTAAATTTAATTCCTCGGTGTATTTTCAGAAGTTTAAGTCCAAATTTTAAGCATTGCTTCAAAGCACGATAATGAATAACATAATTATATTTATTGTTTAAATTGGGAACTAGTTTAGAATATTTTGAAATTGGTGGTTTAAATTGTTCGGGACAGAGCGGAGTCGTTATGGCTTTCATGTAAATTCTGAAGATATTCTAAGTCAACTTCAAATACAAAGCCCGTAGATGATGTATCTAAAAGACTTGAAATATTAATTTAATTTATTTCAACGATTTCATCCTCAGCCAAACAAACTTTTTGTTCTGGCGAGTACTGTGTCATTGCAAAACCATACAAATTTGTTGCATCTAAATAGGCAATATATTTTGTTGGATATTTAGGATTAAAATTATAAAGAAAAGGATTATTTGCCTCCGATTTTTGAACTGAACAAGTACTAACTACACCGCGAACTCATTTTTTGAAGAAATGAAGCATATCTGGATCAGTCAATAATTCTAATTCTAAATTTGTAAATTTCATCATAGCATCCCAACACATGGAAGGACTCGTTATATAGTTGACAGGATCTAATTTATAAGTATTTCTATAATTTTCAAAAACGTCGGCTAAAAGAAGGACGTCAGATTTCAAATGTATATCTGAATAATCAACTATTGTTGAACAACTGAATAAATTCCATACCTCTTTAGCTCTAATGTAATCTTGATTACTAATATTTTCATCAGTTAAGTTATTAAAAAATTTATCAATAGAAGGCAGATATTTATCATCCACCTTTTCGTGAGAATCAATATATGAATAAGGAAAAACTCCTTTTTGCCGAACATATTTAAATTGCTCTGTGTCTGAAAAATGTTTTCTAATTTAAGATAAATTTAAGTAAACTATCTTTTTATATTTACAGTCATACGTGTCTACCATATTTTTTTGCTAAAAGATATATATTTTTCTTTATTTTGAGCAATAACACTAATTGATTCTTTGTTACATAATGACTTAATAAATAGGTGGGAATCGTAATTTTTCAGATTGTGAAAAATTATTGGAATGTAAGTTGGAGGTATGAAATGTAAATTACAAATAGAATGAGCTACGCCCTTATAGTTACCAATAAAATGACAGTGGTCCATACATTTTTTAAAATTTCCATCCGAAAAAAATTTTTTACATATATAGCACACAAATGCATTATCCTATACTTTTTGTTGCAAACCACTTAACTTATTATTTAATTTCTAAAATAATTCTCATGAAGTTTTTTCACATCTTGTTCAACATATTCAATCAACTTTACACTTTCAGTTCCACAATCAGTTCCACGATAAAGTTTTAAAGATGTGAGATTTTCATCAAATGATGATTTAATATAATAAGCGAACGAATATGGAACGTGTTCAGCAGTTTTCACTTTACAGGAGGTTGTAGGGTCAAGGTTTTTGTTTTTAATATTTTTTAGATAGCACTCGAAATCAGCATAAATTGCAAAAGGTGCTTTATACTGCTTTTGAATATTTTGAAACTTTTATGTTTTCTGGGATTTGTTTTCCAAACTTGTCTAAAATAAGTTCATCTGAAAGATATTCAATTCGCACAGATGTGCAATCATATTCTTAGTGTCTTTGCAATTTCGCATATGTACCAAAATATTTTAAACGTCCGTCACATAGATTGTTTTACATTTCTTTTTTGATAGTTGTTTAAAAAGTGATTTAGATAAATCTTTTATCCAACAATAATGACCATTACCGTCATCAGAAGTATTTAATAGTAGATTGACATGTAAATTCTTTTTATGTCTATTATAGTGTAATGGTCCTACAAGCTCATTTACATGTACACCATTTCAAAAAAATTTTTCAACCCCGTAAACATTTATTGATAAATTATTTTTGTTTTCAAAAGTGCTTATCTGCTCCAATTTAACTGGAAAATTAATACCTGTGAAATCAAAGATGTACTTGTTGATGTTTACTTCCAAATGGAGAATTTGTTGTAAAATCCAGCCTGCAATTCAAAAAAGAAATAATTAGTACTTAACAACAGAGACTGTTGTAAATAAAAAAAAGCAATCGCACTTGAAATGTTAACATTTTTACAAGTAAATTATTAACTTACCAGAATCTCGTTCTGGTAGTTCATCTGCCTTGGTTGTCAGAACTTTGAATATATCGTCATAGAGATGATTTAAATCAGTCGTCTCACGTAATGGAAGGCTGTGTTGAATGATTTAACTGATGTAGATTTCAAAACTGGCGAGTAGTATATACCGAATAACTCTTACCTTGATGGTTGTATTTAGTTGTTGTTGCCGCCTAATTAATGTTAAAACTTTGCTGTTAATTTCTTGTTGAAATTTTTTAAGGTCGACATGGAGTTTTGGTGCGTAAATCTTATATGCCGCAATTCGACACTTAAAAGCACATCTAATAAAGTCTATTCCATTTCCATATTTAATAGTACTGTTGCTTTTGTGGATGTTTGTTCTCAGATGAGAGTTCTAAGTATTAACATTAATATCAGCTTTACAGTCTTCGCAATACCTAGTTGCATTATTCCTGAAGAATTTTGCATGAACTGAAACAAAAAATATAATTTAATTTAATACATTATAGCGTAATATAGAATATAATCAGAGGCGTAGCAAGGACGCCCCTGAGTCAGACAAAAAAAGATCATTGAAATGATACAAAACAAATTAGTTTGATTGTTTTTCTTATGTTTTAATATACTCAATTTTTTAAAAAATACTGTAAATATACTTACTATCGATTAAATTATCATCCGGATTATAATTTGTGTTCGTTTTCAAACATGCTTCTTTTATGTGTCTTATGAAGTTTCGTCTTTTAGACAAAGTGTGCTGGAAGGGTCATTTTGAATTGGATATTTATCGGTTTAGTTTCTCTTTAAATAAGGAAAAAAAATGGATTTAAATTTAGAAGCTTGCACTTTTGTGTCTTATATATTTTTTAAATTTTTTATTGTTTGATACCTATTTACAACTAAGATTCACCATTAAGGCAAGGATTTTTCATAAATACATTTCCTAAATTTAAAAGCTCACCCTATCTGGATATTATTTTTTTAACCGTTGTACAAGTAAAATTACCCAAATTTTTACAATCATTAAAATTAAAATAATTGTGCACCATCGATTTAAACGTTGCACAACCACGTCTATGTTCTTCTTTTAATAAAAATGTTTTGCTTTTGAATTTAAGAAATTGTTTAATTTATTTGAACACAGAAGTTTTAATGGATGGGACTGTAACAACGGTCTCGGATTCCCAATATATTTGTTTTTTAATTTTTTGTTGACATTTGTGTCATCGTCCGAAAATTCTGAACCTTTTTAGATTCCATAAATCCACACTAATCATAGCGAACTATGATTGCAATTTAATACAATAGGGTACACCTCAACATCACCTACAATTTCATTACAGGTTTGATCCAAAACCGCTATTGATTTTAGTCCGAAATGTAATTTAGGAGCTGGTTGATATTCCTCCCTAATTTTTTTTACCTCAATAACAGTCTCTATCGAAACTTCCGACGACGCATCAGAAATTGGGGAGTAGATAGGAAATATTTCTCCCTCGATTCCCATTCCCCTTTCAACTCCCTGTTCTATCTGATTACCCTCGACTTCCTGCTCCGAATAAACATCTTTTACTAGCAGTTCAAACTTTTCATTTTCTAAATTAAAATCGTTCTTATCAGAACTGAAATATTCTGAGAAGGCGTTTTTAAGGTTTTCTAATGATTTGGAGACTTTATTAAAAGAATTAATATCAGAATCAAATTCCCCAGAGATAGCTAGGTCCTTAAAATTTATTGTTGAAATTAGTCCTGGGTCAAGTTCATTATTTTGATTAATTAGATTTTTAGAAATTGTAAATTTAAATATCGTTATCCATAAAATGTTTTTTTAACTCGTCCGGTTTTAATTGACACAAATAACAATTTGGATAATCATTGATTGGACAAGCCTCTTTTAAATCAAATAAACTGGAATTAAATTCAAAATCAGAATCATTATCAATTATGGAATTAAATTTAACATCAGAATCAAATTCAACATCAGAATCAATATAAATTATGGAATTCATGTTGAATAATAGTTAAAAAATAAAAATCAAACCTGCAAAACACAACACAAACCTGTAAGGTGGAGCACAAAATGTAGAATAAATAGGGATTTGCTTTAATTGACTTAAAGGTCCAAAAACAAAGTTGTAAAGTAAGACACAAAATGTAGTTAGAATTAGTAATAGGATAACTATGGATTTGCACACTTAAAGGCACGAAAACAGAATTACACAAGAGAATTTACAACGCAGACACTGAGAAGCACGATAAGAACCTTTCGAGTCACTAACGGACAATAAATACGATTGCCATCTCCCAAGCCGCCTAAACCACTTCTTGTTAAGTCACTCCCATTGGCTGGGCTGGTACGGCGTGGTACGACGTGGTATATAATTTTTTTTTATGGGGCGGTCCTCTGACGTTTTCTTTTTTGTCTAAAGACTTAACAGTGGTACTCGGTTCGGTTGCCCGAGGCGGTGCTTGGACGTTTTCTTTTGTGCTTTATATTCTCGTGATTCTGCTGGGATCTTCAGTTTGAATCTAATACTGATGTTGTGTATTATTTTAAGATAAATTATTAAAAATGTCGGTTAACAGTGGTGACATTTCTTATGATGAATTTATTCAATTTTGTGAACAACACCATCAATTGTTTGTAAATCTCGGTATGGTATCACCAGTGTGCTTAGATGATACCGTGATGTAGTGTGGATTTTCACACACGCCGCAGGAGCCGGTGCCGCAGCATTTGCTACGTCCAGCAGCATCAATAGAAACAATGTGGGGTGGTTATCTATAATCGCCGCAGGAGCTGTCAGTGCAACTAGCAATACAACCAGCAGTACCACCAACAGTACAAGCAATTCAACCAACAGTACAACTAGCAGTAGAATCAGTAGTTACACCAACAGTACAATTGGCAGTAGAACCATCACCAACGAATTATGATGAGGTAATTTTAAGACTATACAAGATTTGGAAACTCTGTTTGACATAAAATTAAACAATGGGCCTATACAATTTTTAGTTTTAGGTAGTATTAAATATAAATATGTTTTTTAGTTTTAAGTAATATTAATTGTAATTAAAATATAATATATGCTTTAACTTATTTTTTTTATTTTATTATTTTTTTAACTGCTAATGAAACGTACTACTTGAATGTAGTTGTGGGGACTAAATAAAATTGCTGTATTATAATAATATTCTTTATTATGTGTTTACACAATACTAAATAACATTTTTGCTTTATCAATAGTTAAATCGTCTGGTAATATATCTAATTCTATTTTTATTTATTTAACAAGTTTTATAAAACTTTTAATAATTATATATTATTTTTAAATTAGCCAAGGCACAGTGCCAGAGGCTTGAATTTTTATGAAAATAACATTCCGGAATCTTCTTAAATTTGCTTAGTTTGGGTACTGGTATGCTTACGAATAATTTTTCAGCCAAATTTTTTTTTAAGACCTTTGACATAGATCTTCGGATTCGAATATATCTTGAGAATATTCTTAAATTCACTTTTTTTAATTCGATATATCCAACGTCCCATTCCAAATCACGATATTCTTCGGACCAATCAACTAGTTTTTTTATCCTCGGCAGATAACATGTTTATTTTAAATGGCGATTTAAACAGAAAATTAGACCAGCGTACACCATGGTAGACAGCGAGCTCCTTTGGAACCAAGCCAAATGAAAAATTATAACCTTGAATGTCGATGAATAATTCTGACTCGCACTCGTCCATGGCTGTTCACTAACTATTAATTTTGAAAGTTATTCTGCGATTTTATTTACAAAAAAATATATTAGTCATTAGAATTACTTTTGTTTGCTTTATGATTTTCAATTTTTTGCACTTAAACACTTTTCAACAATACTTAATGTGAAAAAGATTATCGTTGCAATATGCAGCGCAAGTCTTTTTCACAACACTCCATTGCTCTTCTATAATGTGTCGAAACAAAACTGTGTTTTCCAACAGGTGGTTCTAAAGAATGCAAATAATAGCATGGTGGACACACACTATATACACCACCAAAAGAGAATCTTATTACAACTTAATTTTGGAATACACAAGTAGATAATTTTCTTTTACAGCATCACTGGCACTAATTTTTTTTATATTTACAAGTCCTTCTTCACCAAATCCCGCTTGATTCTCATCATTCATTCGCTCAGCTTCACTGTCTTCTTGCTCCTCTTCGAAATTATTTTTATCTACATCACTTAACCAGCCTTGCCTAACATCAAAAATATTTCTTCCCCAACATTGTATATATTGAACACATTTTCTCCATATTTTCAAAATGTATATTAGAATTTTGTAAAACAACGGGACTAGTACTCATTTTAATTAATTAAACTTACTTACTTCTTAAACTACTGTAAGAATGACTTGCTCTGTTGGCTGCTAAGATGTAAATGAAACATCTCTCTATAATGCCTAACGACGACTGAGAAGGGCACGACCAATAAGAATCAATGTAGGTGGAGTAGAAGCAATGGGGCCAAGGATAGGTGGGGGAAGTAGTCAACCAATCAAAAAAGTGGTGGGGGGAGCCCGCTTAATCCCCCAATATACTCTACTCTTAATAAATGTAGATGACTTTTTTTCTTTGAACAGATTTATATCACAAAAAATCATCTTATGATCTGAAATATTATCTGTTGAAATAGTCCCAGACTCCTTAATTATTTCCCGGTTGGTTACAAATATTGCATCAATTAATGTGCTTGTAGTGCTAGATCAAAGTTATAGTTTTCGAAGAATGCTGTTAGAGGATTATCCAAATTTAGTAAATTAATATTAAAGTCCCCCAATCGGGAACACGATTACTAAAATTTGAAAAAGGTGGTTTGTAAAATACTGCATGTCTTATTTCAAATTTTTATTTTAAAAATTAAGTATTCTAATTGTTCATTAATATTAAAATTAAATGAAATAATATATATTATAAACTGATTTTATATATACTACTACTCCTCCTTTTCCTATTCTATCTTTCCTAAAGAATTGATAATTGGGTATATGCAACAATAAAGAGCTATCACCATCCGAGAACCATGTGTTCGGTAATAGTACTATATCAAAATCATGATCTTCCACTAAGTTTCTAAGCCCATTAAAACCTGTATATAACGATCTAACATATTAAAACCTGTATATAAAGAACTAACATTTAAGTGAGCAAATTTTTATATATAAACAGTCGATAAATTGATTCAACAAAAATTCAATATTCTCAAAACTATATTTATATGTATTATATAAATAAGTCCAATAGGGGTGGATGCAAAAGTGGTGCCAACAATTGCCCTAAAAAATTTACTAAACACGTATTGGTTACAAACTGAATAATTGACATTATTTTAATTCCTCTTTAAAAACTAATGACCGGTTGCAGAAAGCTCATTTAAAGTTTAGAATGTTTAACGAAGTGGGAAATTTGATAGCGGGTTCCTAGATTTCTGTAAGCAGCTTGTCAAATCCGAAAGCTCGGTTAAATATTCTAAACAGAAATTAAGTTTTGTGCAACTGGGGACAAAGCTATTAGCATAGCGAAAACAAAACATGAACTTAAACTTAGTTAAAGCCCTTTTTTGAAGGGCCTTATTCAAGCCGAATATTTAATTACTAGTGAAAACATTGAAACAACCAAGAAGAATATAGGTATGATTTTAGAAACTGCAATTATACTAATGTAAATAATTTTATTTTGAATGTAAATTGGTAAATTGGAGTGTGATATAAACATAGCGGTAGAAAATTTTTATTTAACCCTAAATCAGTGCTTGAGTGAATTTGTATCTAAAATTAAAACTTTTATTCTCCAGTTTGGTTCAGCCATGAACTAAAAATTCTTATTATGGAAAAAAAGAAGGCTCATAAAATGTACATGTATGTCAAAAAAAGTATTAAAGACAATGTTAAATCTTTCTGGAAGTATGTAAATTCTAGAAAAAATCAGAACAATATCCCATCACTGGTTAGGTTTAATGACAACGAATTCACTAATTCCTGATATCGTAATGCCTTTGCAAAACATTTTTCCACAGTATACACTACCAACAACAATAAAATAACTAGTAAATCTGTACGTTTCAATAATATAAACTGAGATATTAACATACATTCATATGATTTTAAAATTTCTGAGATACTTAAAAAACTAGAAAATATTGATACAAGTAAAGGTCCAGGGGTGCTATTTTGGGAGATAGCGTTCATTAACTTAACGAATGTTAACTCATTCGGGTGTCGCTCGAGCATTATATTCGGATTTTCCGATCTTGATTCGAAAAAGAACAACCTAGTACGAAAAGTCGCCATTTTATGTATCTGTCAGTTCACATTCGTGATAATAGGTATTTAATTTTAAATTGCCATTTAATTTGATTTGTTGGAATATAAAATACTTTTCGATACCTGTTACTTGAGTGCTATACTATAATAATATAGTATATATCGACAGATGCCAAAATATTCAAGAAAATTATGAAAACATGGAACATCCAAAGCAGCAAAAAAGTTACGAAACTCGTAAAAAGTCCAACAAATTAAACAAGGTAAGCTAATCTGCTTAAAAACTATGTAAACTTATTGCGAAACCTATATATTTTATTCATAAATAATTATCAATCCAAATTCAGTGAATTATTTCCTGATTTGTATCTATTTCTATTAAATATTTTATTTTGTAAAGAAAAAGCCTGTTTATACTTTCGAATTCAATGCCATCACGGTACCAAGTATGCAACCAAGCAAACACATAACATAAACATATGTTTTAAAGATAGGGTGATATTGATATGGCAGTACAAAATTAATTTTTTCCTCTCAGTAGAGATATCTTTATTATTTTTACAACATGTACTTGCGTTACGTTTTGTAAACTATTAAAATAGAATTCATTAACGGGTTGTATAATTGTTAATTGTTTTAGACAATAGGTATGAAAGTGAGGGCCATTTTGTTAACATATATTGTAGGTACATAATTTATAATAATATGAAAATGTACTTTTTTAATGAAACGAGAAATTATGGACAGTTTAGTAAAAGCACAGTGCCCTGTATAATATGCCACACTATCTTATTTTTTGTATATCGATTATTCCAAATATCCAATACAAAATATCGAATATTTTATCAAAGTTCCATATCACTATAACATAACCTAACTTCTGTTCCTGTATAAAATTTGTCTTTGTTTTTGTTTTAGTTCTCAATACATAAAGCGAAAATGTATGTTATTCACACGAAAGAAATAGAAGAATTGTATATTTAAAAATTGCAAAAGTTGGATATTAACTGCAGTAGTATAGTACTTAATACAAGGAAGAACATTTTCTATTTATGAAAATACTGGAGAGCAATAAGGCCAATTCCTGATTCAATATATAGTTATAATGAATGATATCTATGTGTAACTGTTTCAGGTAGGCATGAAATTATTTATTTCTAAGCAAATAGAATAATACTTGCTAAAAATTATATTTCTGCGTATGTTATACATACTGAAAAATATATTTTCAATGTTCAGAAGCAAGGTTAATTAATCTTAGTTTGTCATTAGAAGTACTACAAGGGAAATAGTTAGTATCATGTTCCACAGTATATTTTTACTTATACGACCAATATTTTTAGTTACAGCTTTTGCGACACTGAAAAGAAGGGAATGATATGGAAATGATGCCTAGTAGATGATATAGTATTTTCATCTACATTTCACATGCTTGGTCAATAAATGGAAGAACAATTGATCAGCATTAGCTGAAGTCCCATTAGAACCTGCTTGATAATTGTGAAAGATATTTAACTTTGTAAGTATTATTTCTGATTGTTTTATGTTTAGGAAGTGTCTATGGCATGGTCCAATGGACCCTATAAGATTTCTTTCTGTTCTGTCAAGGATATAATGATGCCAAAATGTATGTAGTGTGATTTCTGATTTTTGCATTTTTATATGCAAAGTGTTTAATTAATATTCTGCTGAAATTGTTTTAGAAGTTTCATACTTCAATATTATATTTTAAGAAATAACTATTGCATTGACTTAATAACTTCATTATGTTCACTACTTTAATGAAATGTTTTTGTTTATTTGCAAATAGGTTCTGCTTCAAATAAAGGACAAATATGTTAAAAAATAGGCAGAGCCATTTATATACAAGATAAAGCCAATGGCACAGCTATAGCTATAACTATTAAAAAAATTCTACCTATAATTTATATCTACTTTGGGGTAGGCATTATATTCATAGATATATTGTACCTATACCTTATTAGGTTTGCATGATAACACTCTGTTGTATGTAAAATTCTTCGGTAAAATTTGATATATCTAATTTTAAAATTGAAAAATGTGCAACTTACTTAATATAATTACCACTTATAATAATTAATTAAGGTAGAGATATCGTGTAGTGTGTCATGTTATAAACGTAATGATAATTTGAAAATCATGCTAAACAGGGCTGATGAAAAGGGCAGAATTCGAATTGGGAGGTGATAACTGAAAAGGACCACTCATAACCTTTATGGAAAACATGCTTCAGTGAAATTCACTAATTGTTTTAGAGTAGTTTATATAATGCTTGAGATCTTGCACAGAAAAGGTCAAGGAAATGTTCAAATGATACTAGCCGTTTTAAAAATATAAATCTCTGAAGTTTTAGGAAGCTTAAGACTCAAATAGATAAAATATATATCCATCAAGCCAGCTCCTTGTAGGTAGCAATAAGGAGCCAGCAATAACATTTTACAACGAACCAGATAAGCCTTTGACCTAATATAAATATACAAGAAAGATAGTTCCAGGATGTTTCCAAGGGCAAAAATATTTTCTTTATGTTAATCTAATTGCAACAAAACTTTGCAAACTCTTTCGATAGGAGTGGCAAACATCAATGAGGTAGTAAAAAAATCATATATTTCTAAAAATGCAATACCTCTTTTATCATTACCTCAAATTATACAAAATTTTGCAGACAGATGGAGTAATATACACTTAATACAGCTAGGCAAACGACAGGGGGCGGAGTAAAAATTTATATATTTTAAATGCAATGCATTTTTTACCTTAGCTTGAAATTAAACGAAGTTCTGCAGGCAGATATAGTAATATATCCTTAATGTATGGTCTTTTCCTAAGTGGGGTCGCAAACGACAGTGGCGAAGTAAAAAATAAATTTTTTATTAAAAATCTAACATTTCTTTTATAACTACCTCAAATTTAATGAAATTTTGCAGACAAATGAAGTAATATACACTTAATATATGGTCCTTCCTGGGGCGTCAAACGACAGGTTCCATCCTGGAACTATTTTTCTGGTATATGGCAATTATCTGGTCCACTATAAAATTTTGTTGCTGGCTTGACGGATATGTAAAACATTAATTTTAAACTCATACCAACAAGATTTGGTTGGGATGAGTTTAGACTCTTTTGGGTTGGGTAAAATATACTTTTCTAGATATTAATTTTAAGTATATTTGATAGTACGACAAATAAATCGATCAAAACTTTAATTACAATTTATACAAATATGATCTTTCTTAAACAAATATACTTTTCATATTGAGAAATCTTACCTTTGTACACTTTAGTCAGTTAACCTTACATTATTTGCCATTTTCAATTTCAATCAATTTTGTAATTTATACAGGATGTCCGAAAATCATACAATGTGCAGCTTCAGGTTTTTTTTTAATAGATCACTCCATTTATTATGATATATTTAGGTTTAATGATTAATTGTATACATTTTTTTTTTTATAAAATAGGTATAGAACTACAACATATAAAAAATTTAGCGAATTTCACTGAAAATGGTTTTCTATAAGGTTTGTGGTCCTTTAAGGTATCCCCCTCCCAATTCCTATAAGCTTTGTTCAGCATGATTTTTAAAATATTATTACAACTAGAATAATACTACATAATTAAACAAGTAATTGCTTCTTGAGGATTGACCTTTAATGTTTATCAAAAAACTGAGATATGTTTATTTTGGAATTTTAAATTATATTTTAGCCTTTTAACTTCACAAAATTTTTCTTTATATTTAGGTTCACATAGCTTTGTTTATTAACAGAGATAATTTCTATACTTTGCAGGTGATTCTTAGAAAAGTAGTTTTTCTTATATTACATTTTGTGTTTCTATTTTTAGGTATTTCAAGCTGAGTCAAGTCCTTTAATCCCTTGTAAAAAAAATGGCACCACCTTACATATCATCAGAAATTAGCAGCATTGGAAACTATATTTCAGCTTGTAATTACTTAAACAATAAATTATTTTAAATCATAATATTTTTTTAGAAAATAAATAACTTTTTTTAAGAGCTTTAAAAAACTAATACATAAACTAGAATTTTTGACTTATAAGACAATCGGAATGAATAACTATTTCATTTATATCTATATTTGTAACTACACTTAAACCTAGAAAATTACTTATTTTTAGGCATTTTGAGTAGATATACTGAGAGACAGTGGCGTATAAAGGGGGAGCGGTTGATAGAGCCAAATTTATTTAAGCTAAAATGATAGAAATAGTGTACAGTAATGACCTTTTTTTAGAAATTGGAGGGTAAAACCCCCAGAGCTAGTTTTATAAAATTAAGTAATGTTTTTTTTGTATTATATTATTTACCCTAGATTGGCGTAAACAACACGAAGGTAAAAATTTTTTTTTCTTTATTTTGGTTGTTGAAAATTTTTATAGTCTAAAAATCCCCCCAGAAGCAATTCCTATATATGCCACTGCTGAGAGATGTACAGAGTTGGAGATTAATGATCTCTCTACTAAGTTAAATTTTATTTATTATTTATTTTTTTTTAAGAGATGAAAGTGGAACTATTATTTTCAATTGTTTCTCTTGGTACCCACGGACCTATCGAAAATTTCCATATTTATCCAAAATAATTATTCTAGACATGTCTAGAATTTAATGCGGTAATTTCAATATTTTTATTATAATCAAGAGAATTAGAAAAAAAAATAACATTTCTGTTTATCAATTGTATATATTTTTTCTGTATCTTTTAACATATACTGAGGCTGACAAAATATCTATTTTTTTAATTGAATGCTCTGTATATTTTTTACACATAAGAAAAACTAGAAGATACATTTCCAAAAAAACTGCATTTTAGATGTTCTAAAATACCTATGATATATAAATGCAGGCATGTAGCCAGGGGAGATTCATGCATGTTTTTTACAAATTTTCCTGAGATATGACCATTTGAACCTTCCGAAATGAGTTTCTGCTCTAGACCCCTACAACTGAATTTCTGGCTATGTGCCTGTATGAATGGGTACTGATTTATATAGTTCTTAAAATTGAAATTCATACCTATCTATAAATGATCATATTATTTCAGGACAAACAAATTCCAAATATATCAGTTACAAATAAGTAGAGTACTTTGAACTTTTTCCAGGGCACTGGCTATATGCTGTAATTAAAAAAATCTTACAAAAACTGGTCTAAAAGCAGGTGGTTCTTACTAGAAAACCTACATTTAAATATTTTAAACCTACTAAATAATTCAGTATTAATCTTAAATTTATTTTTATACTAAATAATAGTTCTATAACGAAGTAACAAAACTTGCTAGATATTTTAATAAATGTGTTTTAACACAGAATAGGACCTACTTGAAACTGAAATCCTAAACAGATATCTACTAAATATATATAATATATAAATATCTACGTAATTTAATTCAAAATAAATAAAACACATTTTTGGCTAATACACCTAAAATTAGTCTACTGTATTATCTGATAATACATTTATCACTATTGAAAGTATACATTAATTTTTTGGATAATAAATACCTGCTAGTGTTTTTAAAAATATCATATTTTCTAATGTCTTTAAAATATCTCTTATGCCGCTTTCTGAAATTCGGTTATTAACATGAAAAGCCTAGTACTGAAGAAGTAGATTATATGAAATCAAACACACTAAAATTCTCACCATTTCTCACTGCGTTCACTTGTAAACATTTAAATTTGGAATCCCAATTATTTGTGCTTCTTCTGGATTACAGAAACAACAACAACAGGTATTAGGTACAATAATTATTCGATCACCAACTCTGGCCAACTCGTACTAGCTAAATCACGTGAGTTAGCGAATGTTAACTTAACTATCGTTATCTCCAAAATCGCACCCCAGGTCCAGATGGACTTCCTGCCGCATTTTTTAAAAAATGTTCATTCTCTCTTTCAAGATCTTTATGGTTGCTTTTTAATAACTCTATATCTAATGGGATTGTTCCTTCTGTCTGGAAAAATACTTTTGTGATTCCAATATATAAAAATACTGGTAATAAAAATAATGTCATAAATTACAGACCAATTTCTAAAATATTTCTTATCCATAAAATAATGGAAGCATTAATTACAGAATATGTGGAGGGTTCATTTAAAAATGTCATTGTACTTAACCAACATGGTTTTATAAAAAAGAAGTCAATCAGCACATATTTACTGCTGTGTACACAGATTTTTCAAAGGGTTTTAAATTAATTTTTTATGGAATTTCAGGTACACTTTTGAAATGGTTAGTCTTAGTTAACAGGGAGACAACAGTTTGTTGAAATTACATTACTCGAATCCTATCAACGTTGTCTCTGGTGTACCCCAAGGAGGTCATCTATCACCCTTTTTATTCACCTTTTTTATTAATGATGTAGAAAAATGTTTTGAATATTCTAAGTTTATTTTATATCTTTAAAGACATAAAAACTCAAACCTGTTCACAAAAACTTCAAGAAGATGCCGATAGATTCTTCAACTTGTGTAACATAAATGAGATGATTCTCAATGTAAGCAAATGTAAGTTTATTAAATTTAGTAAATCGAAAAATGCACAACAATCCTTTTATTATCAATTTAACAATACTCCTTTAGTACATAGTTGATATAGTCCGAGACCTGGGTGTTTTAATTGATTCTAAACATTCGTGCACTGCCCACATTATAGACTGTTGCAATAAAGCACTTTGAGTTTTGGGGTTTGTCCAAATAAGTACCAAAGACTTTAAAAGCATAGATTCTGTAGAACTGCTTTGTACCTAATAGGTAAGATCTCACCTGGAAAACTCCTCTGTCATATGGAATCCATATTAACAGATTTATGCCAACAAACTAATCCGAGTTCAAACCCAATTTTTATGATATATTGTTTTTAATTCATATTCAAAGGCATTTATTTGTCCAAAATACCACAAGGTAGGATATAGGACAAGTCTAGTTAATTTTGTCATAATAAAACATAAATTAAGGTCTAATATAATAAAACAGGTACATATAATTTAAAATTACATATAAATTAATATAAATATGAATTAAATATTAAATTAGAGGCTTAGAGTCTAGAGTAAGACACAGGACACCTTAATTATTAAAACTTACAAATAAATAAACGATAAAACTATATATAAAAAGGTAAGTAAAAATTGTAAAGCAGATACATGCATAACCGATCTACATAAGTGTAATGCAAGAATGGTAAATGAAAATACAAAAATAGGCAAAAATCAGGTTGCCAATTCCAGAAGTTCCCTAAAACTATAATGGGCTTTATCAGCGAGAAAAGATTTCAGATAATTTCGAAAGGTATTCACATTATTTGCAGATCTTAGATTCCCAGACAATACATTGTAATGCAGGCATAGTATGGCGACTTTTCATAGAATGCAGTCTTATGTGTGGGAACAACCAAAGCTGACGCATTTCTCGTGGAATAATTGTGGTTATCTAAGTTTTTTCCGGTATCTAGGTTTATTTTTAAAAACATATACTGCACACTTTATTATATAAATCGATGTTACAGTTAAAATTTTATCTGAAATACCCCTCTACAAGATTCCAGCGGCGTCAGTCCGAAGATCAAGCGTATAATTCTCTTCTGCAATATAAATTCTCTGCTGATGCTAGTTGCTCGACCCCAAAGCCCATTGTATAGTAGACTCTCAGAAAAGTATCCCGGGGACTGTATGCTTCAGTTTCAAAAACGCATAGAATGCCCTACTGAGTCTAGAACAAATATGATCAATTTGGATCTCCCAGCTAGTCCCTCAAATACGTTCCAAGAAACTTGACAGACTCTGCACCGTCTTCAATATTAGCTCTTGGGTTGTTTTACAAAAGTGAACTTTTACGGTTTTGTACTGATTTAGTATTAATCTGTTGGTTGTGCACATACTGTCACAGACGGCTATAGTCCCTAGAAGAACTAATTCCTCACTTACTGCAGAAATCTGACCGATGTATTGTCTGCAAACTTAATTGTTGTTGCAGGAAGTGAATATGATGAATATCAGTATGTCAACACTGATCCCTGTGCTGCACCTATATTAACCTCATATTGGTCCGATTTATTATTGCCTTGCTGACAAGTGGGTACCCTTAGATGATGTTAATTATTTCAGCCCTGAGAAGCAATTAAACTTACTAAATATCATTGAACGTCTAAAAACAACTGACATTCTTTTTTGCTATAAACTTTTAAATAATTATATTTATTGTCCTGAATTGCTTTTCGAAAATCAAAAACTTTTGCCTACACTACTCGTAATACCCACATAACAGTCACCTTCCACTTTAGTTAAAAATTCTATGGTATACAATAGAAAGAAAATATTTAATCACCTTTAAAAGGAGGTAAGAAAAATTAATTGTATTAAGAAGTTTAAGGAGGTCAAAACTATTTTATTAAATCGGGCTTATTATTTAGTAATAGTTTTTTAACGATTCATTTTAATAGTACTGTTTGTTTTTTAATAATCTACATTATTTGAATTTCTAGTGACTTTTAATTTATACAAATTAAAAAAAAATAAAATAATTTAAGTTTTTTATGTAACTTAGTTTAAGTGTTGTATACAGGGTATTTGTATGTATTGAGACCATTCATTACTTTAGTGAATTGACAGATTTTTACTTATATGTGTTGTTTATAACCAAAACATTTTCCGTACTACTTTTCTTAATTAGCGAAACTTGTTTGGTAGTTTGCCTACATTTATATGCAACGATTGTGTTCTTATAATAATAGAATATCTCTTAATATTTTCAACTTAATTATAATTTTTTAGTTTTAAGTTATGCTTTGTCAATGAGATTTTATCTTTTGATAATAAAGCTATATTTGACTTTGACTTTCGAAATTAAATAACACAGAACCTTCTATGGACAAAACGCATCTATCTCAAGGATTATGAGAAGTTCAAACTGACTCAACGGCGATTTATTTAATCTGTCATTAGACTCGCTTAAACGTAGGTTAAAGAAGCAATAGCCTTTACTTCTTGACAGTATCATTAATTATTTTGCTATTAGGTTTCTTTCTTGTTGCCAATATTAATTTAAAAGAAAATTTTTACTTTATATTTAGTTATGAATACTTCGGTTATGTAGCCTCAGCAGTTTTATTTTAGATGATACTTCGTTTATTATGTGCATATTTTAATGCATTACTCTAATTTAAAAGAACTGACTATACCTAGTTATAGAAGCTTTGGCAATGTACCCTCAGCAGTTTTGGTGATACCTTTTTGGCTCATTATATAAGGTTTAAAGTGTCACTATATAACTGTAGATTTAATAAAATTTTAATATGATATTAGTACTTTATAAATAAATAAAAAGTATTATAGTTTTTGAATTCACCCTTAAATTAGCAAGCATCGAATAAGGATATTATCTGAGTTAATGTTCTTTTTTAGGGGGCTCTTTCTAGTTATATCATTGCAAAACGGTTTTGATAACTACGCGTCCTGTAGATTTTGTTGAGTTTTTCTTGTCATTTCAGGAGTTTCTACCCAACAAGGTGCTATCTTTTCATGTAATTTTTTATATCCAGCCACTCACTTTCATTTGTGTCGATTGGGATTCGGTTATTTTGCTTAGTATTTTTGTACCTATTAACTTTGTTTCCTATTTCTCATAAGTTTGAATTTGCATTTAAAGACGTACAGTATTCCCGTCAGCTTCCTTTCTTTTTCTTTGTTTTTTTGCTTGAGCATCACTTTTTTTTTAAGTTTTCTGTTTTGTAGATTTGGATTCAATCTGTATATAGCGTAAAAATAAATGTTAACTGTAAATATATATATTATGTTCCGTGAATAATTACAATTAACAAATGTTTTGTCTTGTAATAATATGAGTGTGTGATACTGTTCTGTGGCTGAGAAAAAACTGTATTTGTGTTGGAAAATTGATCTAAAACCTATTTATAAAAACACTACTGTTATCATTTATCCCTCGGCGTTATCTGCAAAATATGCAAATCAACTGATAAGAAGCTAGTGATCAGCCTAATTTGTTTATTTATAATGTTTCACTCAGCCAGGGAAATACCTTTTTTATACATTGTTGGGGATTCCTTTTTTTGTTAGAAAAGTGGAGCAGACGATTTTATTTTTATTCATACACATACAGGACTTCTTATTTTTGGAGTACAACTGAAATTTTAATTAAAGTGTGATAATACTGTGATTGGTTTTCACCTACTTTCTTTTGATAGAGACTTTGTATATATATTTTAATTCTCCTGTATTCACCTGTATTTTTTGTCGTGGGTGCTTTGTATTGTCTGAAGTTTTTAAGTGTTGTAAGAACAAAAATAACAACAATTGGGTATGTGTAAAGTGCAATAACGTCTTTCATCCGAGTTGTTGGAAGAGAACCAAAGGATACACAATTTTAAGCCAAAATTTAATCACGCCTTCCCTTAATGACATCAAGGACGACTTGCGTAGACTCAGAAAGGAACAGGATTCCTTAAATCACCATTTAAAGGATCTTCAATTGAGAAACAACAAAAACATTCAAATTATTCATGGTGTAAAAGAATCCAATGACATGTACGACGTCATCATAAATTTATTTAAAAATAAACTCTATTTAAACCTTTCCAAAAACGATATTAGCATGTGTTATCGTTTGGGCAAAAAAAGTACGTCAAACAACAATGATCGTCCGAGGCCACTTGTCGTCAATTTTTGTAGTGGTCACGAGTTTTAGTGTTTATTAACAAGAAGAAATTTAAAGGTTCGGAATTGTTAACTCCAGCAAATTTTAAAGCTAGCTAAATCACTCTATGGTAATTCTGTTTGGACTTTCGGGGGTCTTATATATATTCAAGACGGCGATAGTAGTCGAAAATTAATAAAAGACGCTTCTGATTTGCCGGAAAATAATAGTGAAGGGGTGACTTTATAAATTAGTTTCGCGAAATAACTGGTATGTACATTTAAAATTTTCGCTTCATTTCATAAAACGTCTCTTATATAATATTAATATCATTTTGTACAATGTTACTTTCTTTGATTTGTAATAAATATGTACTATTTTTGTAATTTTTTTAGTGCTTATTTTCCAAGCATCAACATCATATCTTACAGAATGGGTATAAAAAATTAATAATCTATTTTATCTATAGTTCCGTATTGATATCCAAATACTAACATTTTAGGTTTACCGAAATTGCTTTTTGTTTGATATGGATGTTGGAAAATATTTTAAACTACACCACCATTTTATCACAAATATTACGATTAAAAGAAAACTATTATTTTTTATAGGATATGATTTTCGAAAAAAAATGTAATTTTACTCAAACTGCGTTTTTTTAATTGGAATTATATACGGATATGTTCGTTTTTAAATAATTCCCAATAATAAGCATCAACGTACTATTACTCTTAGGAATATAAACTTTTTTGTTGTTTCGCAGTGTTTCTAGATCTTTTCGACAGTTTTTTTTTGCCTAAAAAATTATACTATTTTGTTTTATTGTTTTTTAAGAATTTTATGAAGTTTGTTTTAATAAGTATAGAGCTTAGCTTGTGTCTTCTATACTTTCATAGACATATTTACAGCATGTCATAAACCAGGAGTATTATTTTTGATTTTTATGTATATTAATTCCTTATGTTATTTCTTTGAGGCTCAGACTAATTTGAATAATCCATTATACCAACAGATTTTGATTTCTAATTTTTTACTTTATTTGCTAGTTCAATATACAATAATTTATTACACATATATTTGATAGCTCTTGTTGACACATATTTTAAAATAATTTTATATGCTCTTGAATAATATTAGCACAGACTGATTATATTTGTGTGCAGATTATTTCTTTGTTTATATTTTCTAAACATATTTTTAATTTTTTTTTACAGTTAATTCATTTGTGCGTATATTTTATTTTAAGAGAATGAAAGTTGCTCACTTAAACATAAGATCCATGTTCACTGGTTTCAATGATTTTTATTTTTTGGTTCTCAATAACAATTTTGATATAGTGGTGCTTACTGAGACGTGGCTGAATGCAGACGTGCCTCCAGATACGTTTTCGATTCCTGGCTACAAAATTTTTCGCAAATATTGACCTCAGGGTAGGGGTGGTAGTGCGATGGCTTATATAAGATGAACATTCGCATGAAATGAAATTTTGTTTAATTTTGACATCAATGACTCCCTTGAATTTTTATCTTTGAAAATACAACTTTGTAACAAATTCTATTGTGTGGGGGTTATCTACCGACCGCCTAAGGCCTCTCTTGGGACATTTATTAATGATATACATAATATTTTTGCTTTTGTTTGTAATATTTACAATAACGTCCTATGTCTAGGAGACTTGGAACATTAACTTTTTTAAGCTGCCCAATCCTGTCTTATCATGCCTTGAAACTTATGATCTGTCTCAAATTATCAGTGAACCAACCAGAATTTACACTAGCACGAGCACTCTGACCCAATTTTTATTTCCACTTAACTTGCAATCAACGTGGTACAATTAATGCAGATACGATCTCCGATCACAGAGTAATGTATTGTGATCTCTCTGTGATTAAGAATAAAGTAATTCCAAAGGTTATTTCTTATCGTAACTTTGATCGTTTTAATTATGATGGTTTTATCTCCGACTTTGCAGCTCTTGACTCGTACTCTATTTTTCACAATAACATAAATGAAAAAATTACTATTTTTAATAGTTTTATTATATTCTTATTTGATAAATACGCTCCGATAGTAAGTCGCAAAATTACAAAACCAAAGGCAGAGTGGTTAACTCCTAATTTAAAAATGTTAATTAAAGATAAAAATAAAGCTTTACAAAAATATAAAACATCTCATACTCAAGTCGATTGGAATAATTATAAACAACTAAGAAATCTTACCGTGTCTATGATAAGATATGATAAGATGAGAAAAGCAAAACTATCTTAATTCAGTTGCTGCTAGGCGTGAGCAACTTGGTCTACTTTGCGTAATCTCAATAAACAGTGTAATAAACAAGATCGGGCAGAGTTGCCAGCTAACTTTTTAGACCCCAATTCTATTAATTCTTATTTTTCAAAATTTTTTTAATATATATCCGATAATTGTGATAATAAAATAAATTTTTATAGTAATAGTTATTCCTCAAGAAGTATTCAGTTTTTGTTCAAATTAAGTAATGTTGAAGAAGTTAATAAAATCCTACCTTCTCTAAAAAAAAATAGCATTGGTTCTGATAATATTTTACTTAGAATGTTGAGATATTGTAGTAGTATTGATATTATATTGCGTCAAATTATTAACTGTTGCATAGAAAATTCCTATTTTCCTGATAAATGAAAAAATGCAATAGGTATCCCACTTTCCAAAAATAAGGACCTTCAAACCTTTTCTGATTTAAGAATCATAAGCATATATATAAACAAAGTTTTGATTTTGCCATTTTTAATAACATAGGACTTCTACTGCTCTTGCAACTATTGTCAATAACATTAAATACTGATCAGGGACTTGTCACTGTGCTCGTGTTACTTGACTATTCAAAAGCCTTTGACATTATCGATCATAACTTGCTTTTAGCCAAATTGAAATACTTTGGGTTTGATAAAGTCTCAGTAAAATTAATTAAATCCTATCTATCACGCAGATCGGAGAAAATCTCTCCAAGGGTCTGTTCTGGGACCTCTTCTTTTCAGCATTTATACTTCTCATATCTTAACGTCCCTTAATAATTGCAAGATAATAGCATACGCTGATGACACCCAGATTTATTTTTCCTTTAGACCCGAAAAGTTTGAAGTGGCTAATAATATAATAAATAATGATTTAAATGTAATTAATACTTTGCCTAAAGAACATAATCTAAACTTTCAAAAATTCAAAAAAATCTAATGTGATGATATTTGGTAATAGGGACAAATGCAACATTTAACTTCAAACCTGAATATCTCCATCGTTAATAATGTATTATATTTTGTTGAAGAGGCTAGGAATTTGGGTATAATTTTCGACTCTAATTTGCGTTTCAGCAGTCACCTGCAGGAACTTAGAAGAAAGGCGTTTTTTAATTTTTTATGTCTGAATTCTTTGGACAAAAATAAAATACAGGTCATACAAAATTCACGTTGTCGTTTAATTTTTGATATGTCTAGACGGGAACATTTTCTAATAGAATAAATAAATTAAATTGGGTACGTATGGAAAATCAATGGATACATCATCTGGGAAATTTTGTTTTTAAACTTATTAATGACCCCAAATCCAGTTGTTCTTTGAATTCCATATTTCAAACTCGTGAATCACAGCATTCAGCGAATGTAAGATTCAAGGATAAATACACAATGCCTTATTTTCGTACAACGTTGTTTAAAAGATCTTTTTCATACATTTCAATTTCCCTTTTGAATTTATTGCCTATAGAATTCAGACTTTTCAATTTTAATAAGTTTAAATTTAAATTGAAACGCTTTATTTTAAATAGGCAGAAGGCTTGCAGGACTTTACCTTAGCTATTTTACATTCCTTCCGTACTTCTTTAATTTTAATTTCGTCGCCCTCGCACACTTTGTAACCTTGAATATTTATATTCACACATATTTTTGTGATCTACGGATTAAAAAAAAATTGTCAATTTGTTTGTTAACAAACAAACCGACATTTTTTGTCCATTTTAATTAATTATGTATTTTATTTTCCTACGCATTCCACCTAGCACAGGATAGTCCCTCTGCTGGTTAAGTAGAGTAGCATTTATTTGCTAGACTTAGCCAGTGCAGGAATGATTCCTGTCAATTTTAATGTAATGTTCTTGTTTGTTTTTATATGTTTACTAAAGGCCTTATTTATTTATTTATTTATTTTCCAATGGTCATGCTCAAAAAACTGCAATGACAGAGCTGAAAATGAGGACCATACCCAAAACAATAAAACAGAGGTGCTCCAGAGCATAATTGAGGAACTCAAGAAGGAATTAGAGATGAAAGATGCTCACATTGCAACACTTAAAGAAGCCGGTGAAATTGAGGCAAATCTTCTCAGCGAAATCGAAACATATAGCACTAGAACAAGAGAGCTGAAGGAAAAGCTTGACTAACAATCAAAAATCTTACAAGCGCATAATGTGGCGGCTGTTGATACAGAAACGCAGACATGCATGACATTGTGTGATAAACAGATACAAACAGTTATACTACAGATATCTAATGCTAAGCAAACATCTGACATAGATGTCTGGGCTTGTAGTACTGAAACACAGACTGAGAATATCTCATCCCTGGACTTTGACATGTGAGAAATCTTAACTAAAAAATCACGGGAATCCGGTCTGCAAACGGATAAGACCGTGCTGACCTGTGCTGAGACTCAAACTGACATAACGCCATCCAGTATATTAAATTTGCAAAGGAAAACAAAGACCATACATACCCAAACTAAACTAGCATAATGTCTGGATGATAAGACCAAGAAACTTCTACATACAAGTAAAACCATGGAAACCGGAAAGTTTGTCTCTAACACACCTGGTTATGTTCGAAAACATCACTTCTAATTGGAAATAAATATGACATGAAAGGCATTCCCATTCTTTTTAAACAAAATACTAACTCCAATTTTGATATAAACTATCAATACCCAGAAAAACCGATGCTTATGGAAGAAATAGTTGAACAAAATAGGATCATCAGTGGTAAGCTCACAAAAAATTATTTTGTCGTGTTATTTGCAGGCACGCAGAATTCAATTAAAGATAAAATGCCAAAGAAAGACTGTTTATTGAGCATCATTGGACAATTTAAGAGCACCAATTTAGTAAAAGTTGGACCGTCCTATGTCAGTAATAGAAGGATGCTTAACCAGATTATCTATGAGTTTAATACTCAACTCAAAACCTTGTTTCATGAACGTGGAGAATGAAATTTCTGTTATTGGATCCCTTTATGGGAAGAAGCATGTCCTTACTTAATGAAAACGTCAAAAAGAAAGATATTGTTTGGTATATATCTCATACACTTCTAAACAACCCAAACCAGGCTGATCGTACTACAGATAATGCAAAAAACTGTGCTACTACTCTAATCAATGGATCTCTATCTTTTGAAGGGCGACTACGTCATTTTTCTTCTGTACCCGATGGTTAGTATCCAAACATAACAACGTTTCCAAAAAAATACCCACCACCATCAGAGGCAATTCGCCAAGTTGCTTTTTCTGTAGAGTTGTCTGAAAGTGACATCTTCAAGATGAAAATAACCTAAATGTAATACTTGATCATAACATGAAATCCCGAAACCAGAATTTTCCACTACTTCCAGCACCGCCAGAAAAAACTAGGCTATCGACCGAGTTGTCATCACTAATGACAGAAGTGAAAAAAGTTTAGAGGCGATGCATTTGAACGCGCAGGGTTTAGCAAGTAAAATGGACTCTACAGATATGTTGATCTCTGATCAGAATATTGAGATTCTTTGCCTCTGTGAATATTGGTTACTCAAAGAAAAACCGGAAATGACACAGTTTAGTAATCACACCCTAGTAACATGTTTGTAGAGACCAGGTACACAGAGGTAGAGTGTGTGTGTATGTCAGGAGAGATCTAGATTGTACTACCTATGTATATAGTAGTAATAAAGATAAAGAATTTGAGGTCTGCATATGTACTCTGAATGTAAAATAGCTAAAATATAAAATATTTATAATTTCAATATACAGAACACTTGACAGTGACATTTCAAACCTCTTTGTCAGACTCGCGTCCATGTTAAATGAAATATATAATGATAAGGATTTTTGCATTATCTGCAACGATTTTAATATTAATCTATTAAATCTTAGTAATCACAAGCTAAATCTTTTAAACACATTTCTAGAATTAATTCTTGAGGCTACAAGAATTACAAGGACAACTGCGACCTGCATTGATGATCTTTTCTCCAATATTGAGTTTTGTAATATTGAGGTTGAACAAAACTTTTTATCTGATCACACTTATTATCAAGTGGGCACTTTTAAAGTTCTTGCTGAGGTAAATATGTGTAATGGGTACATTTTAAGCGAATTTTCAATAATGCATATATAGGGTTTTATTTATTTATTTATTTCAACGGAAAATCCATTTTTACACAAATGTATATATAATAAATTGTAATAATACATAAACATGATCTATAATAAACATTAAACAAAATTTACAGTAAAACAAAATGAAGTGAAAGAAAAACATAGTAGAATCACATAGGTTGTTGAATATCACAGTAAAGGTAGGACAGGTAATCGACGTTTGAAGGCGGTTAAACTCATACCAAAGGGATCCACACCCAAATTGTTGAATAATCGAGTTATACGTGATATAAGGCTATGGTATCCATAATTTGTGCTGTGTGCTGGTACAAAGAATAAATTACTTTTCCTAGTTCTGCGCACAGTGTTAAACTTTACATCTTGTAGTAAATCAGGACAGCAGTATATACCATTTAATAGTTTAAACATAAACATTAGGTTAGCACACAGTCTTCGCTCTTTCAAAGTCTTAATATTAAATCTGGTCATTACAATACCATAAGCGATCTAGTAATTAAGTTCATTGTAAACATTAATATTTGATTTAAATGCCAGTTTACGAAGGAATCTTCGTTGAACACTCTCAAGAGCATCAATTTGGTATTGATAAAAAGGAGACCAGACTGTGGACGCATATTCAAGACCCGAACGCACTAGAGCACAATATAGTAAATTTATTGAGGAAAGAGATAAATCTGCACCATATCTAGATAGAAAGCCCAATCTTTTGAATCCCTCCTGAACAATCCTATCAATATGACTTTCAAAGGTGAGCTGCGCATCGAATAAGACGCCCAGATCTCGAACCTCCAAAACCGAATTCAACATAACTTCGTTCAAAAAATAACGATTAGCATTTCCCTTACAGCGACCTGATGGAGAAACATTTATTAACATTTAAGGATAGGCCATTTTTTTCTGACCATAAATATAAACCATTCAGATCGGATTGTAAATTATCAATATCAGTTTGGTTATTGATACTTTTGTATAATTTCAGATCATCGGCAAACAGCACAAACTCAGAATGAGCCACTGCATCACCAATATCATTCACAAATAAGTTAAAAAATAAAGGGCCACAGTGAGATCCCTGTGGTACCCCTGACAATACTTGTATCTGTTTAGACATGTAATTATGAATTTTTACACACTGACTACTTTTATTCTAAAAAAACTGGAGCAAAATGTATAAGGCTAGCAATTTTAAAGAAACAATTTGATCAGTTTTATGACTCCTTCACTTACTATTACAGTACGGCATTATCAGTGACGAAAGTAAAGCAAAGATCATATAAGCCAAATAAATGGTTTTCCAAAAAACTAAAACAATTACATATATTTTTATGTGAACTAAATAAATTAAGAAAATTAATTAGTTTATATAGAAAATCGATTAAAAAACACTCGTTAAATTATTAAGAAACGCAAATAATTTAAACATAGAGTTGGAAGATAATAAATGAAGGGAGAATGCATAACAATCAAAATAAGCATAAACAAATAAAAATAAATGCACCGGATGGCGCTACTGTGAATCACGAAAGGGTGAAATGTAATTTATTCAATGAGTTTTTCACTAAACAAGATGCATCTATTCAACTTAGCCCTCCTAAAAATGTTAATTTAAAAAATGTCTCCTCAAATATTTTCTTATATCCCACCAATACAGAAGAAAATCAAAGCTTACTTGCTAAAACAACAAAAAACATACTCCTGGCATTGATGAAACTTTAGGTAAAAGTCTTAAGAAAATGTCATATCTTCTGTCTGGACCATCAAGCCAGCTTGTCAATGAGTCATTTGTTAATGGGCTATTCCCTGAGCCCCTAAAAGAATCCAAATGCATTCCTATTTTTAAAAATAAAGAATCTAGGTGTGAGATTTCGAATTATAGACCCATTTGCATTCAAAATCAGATCATTTATAGAGCTCTAGATGGAAAAGAACATATATTGCGTCTTTTTTAGGACCTGAGTCAGGCTTTTGACACTGTCAGTCACGAAATATTGCTAAATAAATTATATGCCATTGGTGTTAGAGGCAAAGCACATTCTTGAATAAAATCCTATCTGGAAAAACATAATCAAGTGGTGGTGAGTAATGGGGTCAAGACTGATAGTAGGTTTAAAAAGGTTGGTGTACCGCAGGGCTCAATACTGGGACCCCTGTTTTTAACATATATGTTAATTATATGAAATAGTTCTGCACAATACCAGATTGCAACATGAAAAAAACATGGTTTATGGAATTTCTTCCAAGAAATTCAACAACCAATTACAATTTATTAATAAGAGTGGCAGGGAAGTCAATAGAGAGTACTAAGTCCTTAAAACTCCTTGGCCGACCAGAAGCTCAGCTGGGAGTGACATGCTGATCACCTTTGTAAGAAATTAAGTGTATCCTGTTATGTTGTAAGATCCCTTGTAAGTACTCTCTCTGTGTGGATGTTTTGAAGGTGTTATATTATGGATTAATTTACTCTCACATTCAGTATGGTCTAAGTTTTTGAGGGAACTCGGTATACATACATACAAAAGGTTTTTATACGCCAGAAAAAAATAATAATAAGCAAGAAAAAGAACATCTTGCAAACCATTATTTGAAAAACTTGGCTTTCTTACATTACGCTCAATTTATATTTATGAAGTTATTATGTACATCTTAAGGAATCTTAGCAAATATGAAAAGAAAGGTGATATTCACCAGTATAACACTAGGAATAAAAATGACTTACATTTACCTTTTTGTCGAACATCACTGTTTCAGAAATCTCCAGAGTATATGGGTATCAAGTGTCTTAATAAGTTTAAGATGCTCATGCGAGACCAAAGTAATAACAAGTCCCTGAAAAATCAACTAAAAGACTTCTTAATTGAAAATGTATTTTATTCAGTGGTTGAATTTTTAAAGCACTAAGGGAAACTTATTCACAAAACTTTGTTATGACTTTGTGCAATGTAAATTGTACTTATTGTATTATATTTGACATTTGTGGTATTTGTTCATGACTGGTTTTTGAGTTGTTTTGTCTTGCCTAATAGCTTCTAATGAAGACTGTAATCTACTTGTTTTTAAATGTTAAATCTATTAAAGCTCTCATGTCGTGTTTGCGAATATGCGTTTCTTGTTTGTATATTTTTGTGCCTGCGTCTTTGTCTATTTTTACAGTCAGGACATCAATACAACTTTTTTTTGCCATGTATTAGTTTTAGGTTATCCTAAAGATTTGACTGCAACTGTTAGCTATAACTATTTTAAGCCTAAGTTTGTACTTCTTGTAAAAGCTTCTATGGTGATTAAAATATATTTGAATTTGAATGAATCTTTTTTCTTTGTGTAACTGAGGCGTAAATCGTTCCACCATGGTTTTGATTTTGATTTTTTGTTTTCTGTGTTGTATTATATATATTGAGTAAAATCACTTTTTATGATTAGTGGTAACAGAGTGTCCCATTGAAAACAGTTGGCTATATCGGAGGTTGTTATTATAACGTCTATAGCAAATCAAATCATTTATTTCTTCATTTGAAAAGTATTTAGAAAATACAATAATTGAAGAAAACTTCAAATAATAAAAACTAAAATTAAAAGGTAACAAAATTTAGACAAAAAATGACAGCACAAAAACAAAAGGCACATCTAAGTAAACTCACTTACACTATACAATGTTTGGTGTAGCAAATGTTTTTTTAGCCTTTGGCTGTATCTCTACACCATTAGTTCTGCCCACATATGCCGATTTTCCATTATTTAAAAATATTAAATTGCATACGTAAAGTGCGTCCCAGACTAAATTATGTGTGTTAAGATCTCCCCCCAAAATGAAGGGCTAAGGAATAGCTTCAAAACAAGTTGACCATTGGTCGATTGTTATTTAATATTAAGTTTAACTTAAATAGAAACTAAAGAAAGTGTAATTTTTTTTTATATTTTTATATTTATTTAATACCACATAAATTACATTTTTTTGGCAATAGTTACTTCTACAGATTACAAAGAAACCTACAACTAAAGTAGCAAGCATACTGCCGCATCATAGAACGTTTGTGGGTAGCACAATAGATTCATAACAATCTGTGTGTGCTAACATATATTTACATTTTATGTAAATATATGTAATATACATATAATAAAATATAATAAATACCTATATAATATGTAGGCAATCATACCAAAGACCAACCAAAGTTAAAAAACAAAATTAGTTTCTACAATCAAACTGCTAATCCTATCCTTAACACTATGGTAAGGCTTACATCTAATAATGGGAGGAAATGCACTGTAGACCATTGGACCTTAGATGCGTTTGCATGGCCAAATCTTTTACTGTTGGTATTTTAACATTATTTCTTGCCAGATTTCTAGTATTAACGTTATGGTGCAGTGCACTTTTATAATAAGGTGTTTTAGACATAAATCTTACAATAGACTTTATGTACACTCGATCGAGAGTCAAAAGCTTGCTGTTTTGGAAAAGTAAATGAGTTGGATACATTTTATTTTTAAAAAGCATTATTTTTATTACGTACTTTTATAGGATAAACAATGATGATAAAGTCGTTTTACTGGCACTTCCTCATACAACAAGACCATAATCAAGTATCACTCAACTAGCGAGAAATATAGTATCTTAAGATTTTTCAGTTGTAGTATATTCGCGCAATTCATAAAATTTATAAATTAGTGTTCTGATTTTATTAGTTACATATTCTACATAACTTTTCCAGTTCATCAATAAAAACTCCTAAATACTTATAACATAATAGACTAACATCTAACCATTTTTTCAACCCTGTACCATCTCAGACTTTTCTATGATCGACTGCCATGAATTGTGGCTTACAATAATAACAGTGTCATCAGCAAAACAAAAAACGTTTGCCTCAAACATTTACAGGACATTATTTATATAAATATTATACAGAAGAGGACCAACCACTGTACCCTGAGGCACACCAATTCGCAGTTCCCTAGTATCGCTAATTATGCCTGATATTTTCACTGATTGCACCCTATGACTTAAGTAGGATTTAAACAAATTAATAGCAACTACTCGTACCCCTATAACATGATGTCTCTCAAGCAGAAATTGGTCTGCCACAGCATCAAATGCTTTGGCCATGCCCAGAAATATTCCGACAACCATTCTTCCTTCATCCAAATTCCTTAAAATTTCCCCTGTAACTCTACACAAATTATTTTCTGTACTAAATCCTATCACAAAGGCAAATTGATTATCAGACAAAAGCTGGCATTTTTCAAGGAAGCTTAAGCTTGATACACTTTTCAATTAACTTACCAATTTTATCAGTTAGTTTAACATTATTTTTATCAATAATATTTCTTACTTCATTCCTTCCCTGTTGGTCATTAGTGGCCTCCCTTAAAACTTTCCAAGTTTTTTTTGAATCGTTAATACTTATTTCTAACTTTTGCTTATAATATTCACACTTAGACGTTTTTATCAATTTGGACAAATTGTTTCTCTAAAGTTTATAGTTATTTAATGCTTCTAAATTATTAGGATAAAGAGTGCATTTTTTTAAACTTATCTCTCTTTCTAATTGATATCAACAGACCACCAAGGCTTTAGAGAATACTTTTTATTACTTATTTTATGTGTATATTGGCAATCAGTTATATGATTTTTTAGTTTATTTATAAAATCCGTTGTACAGTGATCCACATCATTACTACTGAACACATCATCCCAAGTTGCTTCTGTGTGTGTCTGAATTGTGAAAGCTTATTATAGTTAATTTTGTTAACTTGATCACTCTAATAATTGATATGTACATTGAGCTCTTGATTAAGTCCCACATTTAGCAAGATAGGATAATGATCTGTAAAATCCCTGGTTAATATCACAGAATTTACTTTCTCATATAATTGACTTTTACACCAAATAAAAAAATGGTCAATACATGTTCCTGAATTATTTTGTACACGTGTAGAGGAATTAATTAAACTTGTAAAACCAAAACTATGCAATAAAACTATACATTAAAGATATATACTCTATGAAAATGGTATGCTAAAAGGTAGTGGACGGCGGTGCATTGAAGGAGCATCTTGAAGTTACGTATTTTTCGGCGAAAATCGGCAATTTGAAAACGTGCATAAAACGTAAATATTGCCGATTTTATTGTTCTCAAATGGAAGATTGTGTAGTTTAGAAGTGTTCCTTATTGTGTGACCAGCAATTTTTAAAGTGATATTTTGCCGATATCCCGTTATTTGCCAGTTTTTGCAAATATTTTTTCCATAGTTCACCTCAAACATGGCTACATGCTGTTTCAAATGTAATAAAGAATGCACCCAAAATGAAGACAAAGCAGAACTTTTTGGATTCCCATGCGATATGTGTAATAGAATGTTTTGTAGAAACTGTTCCGGATTAACAAGTTCAGAGATAAGAGTACTTGTCATGAAGGAAAGATGCCTGGACATTTTTGTCCTGAATGTGCCAATTGTGTTTTCCTTTGTCCAGATATGAAGAGAAGACTTAACTCCCTTGAAGAAGAAATTAATAAATTAAAAATGCCGGGATCAGGTACTCTGACTCCCCCAATAAACAATGATATGCGGACTTTGAAGAATTCGCAACCCCCAATATCACAAAATTGTAGCAATATGGAAACATTAGTTTCCCTCTTCTCTAAGGAACTGACTTGATTTCTGATAAACTAGAGGTCACAGCTGAAGCAATTAAATATGCAAATAAGGATTTAATAAAATTTCTTAAACCTTCACTCACGGTGGATAGAAATAATCGCCCCACAATGGCACATAATCCTACACAGCATCATCCAATTACCACAGAAGAAACTACTACAAGTGCTGAAAATGTGCATATATCAGGAGGCCTGAGACATTAAGTTATATAAGTGTTAATAAAACAAATCAACAAAGTATAAAAGGAACAAGGAATGAACATATATATATCATGATAACATTAAATAATGACTCTAAACTGTTAGCTGCATGTGTTTATATACCTCCCCAATCTTCTGTGGAAACATATGAAGACTTCTGTTCAACGGTGGACTATGTTGTGAATAATTATAAATGTAATGACTGTATTCTGTGTGGAGACTTTAATTTACCAAAGTTATCATGATGCAATGATCAATATGGCGTGCTCCCTAGGGGTAATACTAGTAATCAATCAGAACTTACATCAGACCTTTTTGCATATCTTAATATGTATCAGTTGAATTCATATCCCAACACATCAGGTAATATACTAGACCTAGTTTTTTCTACCACAGCAGATATTAAGGCCAATCTTCCTAAACTCCCGATCACAATTTGTGATAATCAACACCCTGCTCTTGAAATTTAAATTCCTATACCAAAGAAAGTTATTGAATTAGAAATTTACTATATATATAATGATTTTAATAATTGTGATTACCGGGAAATTTTGCACTATTTGTCTGGTATTCATTGGCAATCCTTGATGGTTGAGGGAAATGTAAATAAAACAATTGTTAAGTTTTATAATTGCATAAATAGTTGTATTGATTATAGTTCCTAAAGCAAAATCAAAAAATAAGAAATTCCCTAAATGGTTTTCCCATGAATTGAAAGCATTAATCTTTGAAAAAAAGAACGCATATAAAACATCACAATCCCCAGCTGACTTTGATGTTTTTTCCAAACTGCGTCAATTATGCAAGGACACTTATTATATTATATGTATTATAATGATCAAACTGCACAAAATTCAAAGGACATAGCTGAATTATTTAAGTCTTTCTTTTCAACAGCCTATTCCAATGAGCATTCTGGCTTACAGAGTTTCTCATATGCAAATTCCATTAACCTGGGCTCTTTATCTGTTCAACCAAAAGATGTTTTTCAATCAATATCTCGACTAAGTAGTTCCCTGGGCACTGGATCCGATGGCATACTGGTTGTCTTCATTAAGAACTGTCAATGTCTTTTGGCGAGTACACTATCAACCATTTTTAATATTTCTTTGTCTACTGGAGTCTTTCCTGAATTATGAAAGACCACTTATCTGACACCAGTCCATAAATTAGGTGATAAATCTAACACTGAGAATTACCGTGGTATTTTTAAGTTTTGCATATTTGCTAAAATTTTTGAGGACATAGTTTCTCACAAAATCACCCCTGTTTTCAGACAGATCTTTAGTGTTTACCATCATGGGTTTGTATCTAATTGGTCCACGGTTACTAATCTCCTGATATATGAGAATTACTTGCTGGGAGCCTTAGAGGAGCGGTTACAGGTAGACGCCATTTATACAGATTTATTCAAGACCTTTGACAAGGTGAATCATAACAAAGACTCTTATGTACGATGTATGGTCTGGGAGTCCTTCCTTCAATGGATAAGTAGCTATTTATCAAACAGAAAGCAACGAGTAACATTAAACAATTGTGAGAGCTCAGATATCTTGGTGACCTCTGGTGTGCCCCAGGGTTCACACATGGCGCCACTGCTTTTCCACTGTTTCATAAATGATATCGGATAAGTATCACACCTAGTCATTACTTATACACATTAACGACATTGCCAATCGATGCCTGAAGCTGGTGGGCTTTATAAAAAGAACACTCACTGATTTCTATAATATTAATTGTTTCAGGATGCTCTATTGTTCATTGATACGCTCAATAGAATATGCTTCTCCAATTTGGTCACTACACTATGAAATTTATAATGAAAAACTAGGGAATCCAAAAACGATTTTTTAGATTCATAGCTTTTAAAACTGCAATACCCCAAGAATGTGTTGGGAAATGAATGCAATAAATGCCTTACAGGAGACATTATTTTCAAGAATATATCCAACTATGTGATAAAATGTATTCAGATATATTGTAACTTTTCCGTTAATAAACTATTATTATTATTATTATTATTATTAGACTTCCAATAGGGTTAGTCGGTTATTGAAAATTTGACTGTTAATATTTAGACCAATTGGTACTATATCTATCCCACCATTCAGAGAAATTGGAAGAATGACAATGTAGAATCACATTCTACCTCTTTTACATCCCTAGTGCGAGTTTGAAAAAAATCCTCTCTTATGTTGCACCTACATCACAAAAATAAGGTCCACACTATTTCAGAGATACGGTGATCAGTCCGCTAGTTAATGAGTGGATTTCGCTTATATATATATATACATATATATATATATATATATATATATATATATATATATATATATATATATATATATATATATATATATATACATATATACATTTCCATTTTTCAAAAGTTCTAAAAATTGTCAAAATTTTGTTTCTTTTCTTAACAATACTCAATACCCATTTATTCATAATACCCGTCAAAAATAATAAATGAATGCAATATCACTAAAACATACATTAGTATACAAAATGAGCTAAACAAACCATTTTATTATTAACACAAAACAAATAATCATTCTAATATATTATATTACACCTACATATCATACTATTACAAAATATTCAGTAAATTGAAATTTAAAAACACTAGAATCTTCCCGCGATCGGCAGCGGTCACTACGAGCCTGGCACCCTCTGTGGGCTGTGGGCCCGTTCAAGAAGGACTTGGACGCACCGCACGATCTCGGGATAATGGACCCTCCCGAACACCACATTTCTCGGCGCCCGGTATCGGCCACGGGATTCGGTGCTGGGCTCTTCCCTGTTCGCTCGCAGCTACTGAGGGAATCCTAGTTAGTTTTTTTTCCTCCTCTTAGTAATATGCTTAAATTCAGCGGGTAGTTTCTCTGAGGTCGCTAAGCGATAAAATGAAAATTTTTTAAAACTACAAAAATCTTAAAGTACACATTATACACAGCCAATTTCAATAAAATTATTACTGAGGTATTCCTCAAAGGAGTAGAAAGACTTAAATAAAAGATAGTTCTTCATCTTATTTTTAAATTTAACACTGTCAAGATTACGTACCCTGTTGGGCAACACATTGAAGAACTGTATACCCATGTATCTGACACCATAACTAGTCTTTGAAAGACGCGACGATGGGAATCAGGGACAATGTTTTGTCTGTTCCTGGTAAAATGGTTATGAACATCACCATGTGTACGAAGAGATTACAGGTTCTCCCTGATATAACACAAACACAAATATATATACAGACATGATAAGGTAAGAATCTTTAAGTTAATAAAATGTGCTCTGCAGCAATCACGGTAACCAGTGTCAAAGATTTTTTTAGCTTGAACTGAGTTCCCAATTCAAGCATTTCATGTCATCTTGGATACAAAGCAATCATGATAAGCAGTCAATAAGACCCAAAGGGAAATGCACTTAAAAAGATTCCTTAACAAGATTATTCTGAAAAGCTGCCTACTGAGCTCTGCCACATAACCAGCCCAAGTCATTTCCACATCCAAATATACTCCCATGAATCTGACAGGTTCATCAGGAGGTTGGGCCTGACTACTGTTACGAGTAGAAAATTTAATAGTCTGAGTTCTTCTAATATTTAAACTGAGTCTCTTAGATATGAACCAGGCTTCAATTTTAGAATGATTCTCAGCTATGATATTGGCAGAAGGTATGTAAGAATGACATTGGAAGTAGAAAGCAGTATCATCTGAAAAAAGAAGAAGATTAACATTACTAACAGCATTAGGGATATTGTTAACATAAATGAGAAACAATGTTCATCCCTGAACAGACCCTTGTGGTACACCATGTTGTAAAGTCACCATATCAGAGACTGCACCATTAAATGTCACAAACTGTGAGCGCTCATCAAGGTAAGACTGAATCAATGTTATACTATGTGGCTTAAAGTTGTAGCACCAAAGCTTCTCCAGAAGTATGGGGTGAGAAACGCAGTCAAAAGCAGATGCATATGTATCGCAGCCACCCTCAAAACCCCCAAAGACATATGATGACAATGAATTAATAAGCATTTTTGTAGTGGTCTCCTTTGTGTCTTTTAAGTCGTCTAGACAGGCCCCTGGAGGTGAAGCGTGTGTTTTTAATGTTTCTTCTTTTGTTTATTTTACTTTGCTTTTGTTTTGTCTTACATTTCATTGCTTCTTCAAAACAACTGTCATTCTTATTATCTTAACACTTAACACAATCTGTTTTTATTTTATAACATGGCACACTATTTGTTCTATTGAGTATAGAATTTTTTAATTGGTGTTTTCAACGGTGACTTCAACGTTGAGTCAATTCAGTGTTGCAGGGGTTGGAGTACAAAACATATTTTAATTTCATAAATAATGGTGTCATTAGTGGCAAAGAGAGCAATGTTAATTTATCGCAAAAATCGACTGCTTGCTTCAAATGCTGTGTAAATAAGGAATTTTCTAGTCTAGTCGTTTGAATTGTACGCTGCAACGTCTTTCATCTCAGTTGCATTAACACAAGAAGCTGGTCAAAGTAATAGAAAGTCACCGATACTGTTCTAAGAAGTGTGAAGAAAATCATATAAGTAAAGAAAATAAACTCACTGAATTGGAAAGGTTTGAGGAAAGGTTTGGGACACTGAATCAAGCTCCTAGGACCCTAGAGCAGAGTTATGAAAGGAGTATCAGTGAGAACAATGAACAATTTGCTGAGCATCAACAAGATAAAACATTTAATTGAATCCCTTTTACTTCGACATCGAAAAAATTCGCTGAGTTTCCAAGAAGATGTTGCGGGGGCAGAGCAACATTTTAAGGAAAAATTAAGGAATCGTTGGAAACCATCTTAGTGTTAAATAAACAAATATCCAACTTTGAAGAAGAAAAAAATACTTTAAGTGAAAAGCTTGAAACGTTGAACAGGTATGGTAAGGTAATTGGAAAACAAAATAAGCGACTTAAATCAAACCATCAAAAAATGCTGGCTAGCTTAAAGACGTTGGAGGTGGACAATGACTGGTACCAATCTGAATTAAGTAAGCTAAGAAGTTCGGTAAATATACAAAAGTTACCAATCGTAAACCCAGATGAAGGGAAGTCAACTCCAAAAGCACAAAAATTAGAAAAACAAAAAAGATGACCCCAGATATTGATAATTGGAGATGCGGTGGTGAAGTGACTGTGTTCTGCTATTTACCGTCATATATGACCCAATTATGGGCAAAAAAATATAACACCATCAACAATTTGATTGAGAAAACAAAAAACACTAATCTTTTCATTATTGCCCCCCCGCTACGATATAGTCGTCCAGTGTTAAACGACTATATAACACAGCAAAATGCATTTATTGAGTCAACGATAACCGCTTCCCATGAATACAGAGCTTTAGATTATGCAACAAAATCTGAGCTTTTTTCATATATCTTTCGATTGTTTTTTCACGGACGCAGGCTATGTTCCTCTTTCTATCAATAGTCACCAGATGAGGAGATGATTAATGATTCCGCGGATAATAACAGCTAGGAAAATTTTTGTCAACTACCCAACGTTCTGACGCACAATTAGAGATGGTAACTGGTGCTAATGACAGAACTTCAGCGGATGGTAGTCTTGTCATGTTTTACCAAAATGTCAGGGATCTACGCACCAAAATTAATGAAATTTCTCTTAGCGTTGTCTTGCGACTATGAGTAATATCTTACAGAGACATGGCTTAATGAGGCTATTTCTAACAATGAAATATTTAAAAATGAATATATAGTTTTTCGAGCAGATAGGAGTTATAAAAAAACAAGGATGTCATCGCGGCGGCGGCGTATTGATTGCCGTTTCTTCTTTTTTTTCAGGTTTCCATGACTGTTATTCCTGCTCCTATCGAATTCGACGGTGCTTGATGAGAGCAGGCAATGCAAGTTTGGTACTATGATGTGCATATTTTCTACCTAATTTTAACCAGGAATGTTTTATCAGTCTGTCTACAATACCTGTAAGTCGCTGAGAAATAGATTCAATAGCCATACATTTTTATTCTTGGGGATTTTAACCTTCTTTGGTGGAACGGATCTATGAATCTATCTTTAAATTTGCCTCTTGTACAGATTAACCTCTACCATCCAGCAATTGAAGTGAAGTATAAAATTAAATATGTTTCACCATTAAAAAATCAAAATCAAGTTAAGTGTTTACCAGTTTCATAAAGCAAATTTCGTCAATATAAATAATTTTTATAATCAGTCCGACCGATCTTTCTTATTATCTGATATTAACAGAATGGTTGAACGATTCTATGGGGTTTTATTTCAGGGTATTAATAGCGTCCCCAAGAAGATCGTAGCTGACTGTAAATATCCCAAATGGTATGATTTTCCCTTAAGAAAACTTATTGGGCAAGAATTGCCTATACAAAAAATATAAAAGGACCAATAAACTTGTTGGCTATTTGGCCTATTCTGACATAAGAGGTGAGGTTAAACTTCGAGTTGATATGTGTTATCTTACATATGTCACACCGACTGAACTACTTATCCCGTAAAACATTAAATACTTTTGGTCATTTGTACGAAACTTAAGAAGGCACTCCAATCTGCCCAATGTTATGAATTATGACGGGCAAGAAATCACTGGTTCAAATAACATCGCAAACGCTTTTGCTACTCACTTTCAATCTTGCTATACTTACCACCACAAATTAGACTTTAGTAAGATTGGTCCAGTAAGTTATTCAGGAAAATTACTATCAACATACTGTTTTACAAACGCGGAAATCTTTAATAAAATAAAGGACTTCGATCCTTCCAAGAAGGCTGGCCATGATGGAATTCCAACTATTCTATTGCAACGATGCTGTCAGTTATTGTCTCAGCCTCTATGTATAATTAATAATTTTATATAAATATAATTTTTCAGAGATCCATTAATCTGGGTTCCTTTCCTGAATTTTGGAAGTGTTCTACTCTTTTGCCCATTTTTAAATCTGGTGATAAAAGTGATGTGAAAAACCACAGAGGTATTTCTTCTTTACTTTCACATATACCAAAGTTATTTGAGGCAATTATCACTGATTATATATTTGAGTCTTTAAAACACTACATTACGAGTATGCAACATGGTTTTTATCATGGTCGTTCAACAACTACCAATCTTGCAATATTGCAAAACTACTTAGTGACATCGGTTGAGGCTGGCAAACATATCGATGTTATTTACACTGAAGTATCTAAGTTTTTTGACAGTGTTTGCCATCAGCTTCTATTATGGAAATTACAGTAAATTTGTTTTTGTGGAAAATATCTTGAGTGGATCAAATCATATTTATTTAAATATCTCTAGCAAGTCAACATATGTGGCTCAGCTTCCAGGAAGGTTATTGTGACATCGGGTGTCCTGCAGGGTTCGAATGTTGCTTCTCTTTCGGCTCTTTAGAAATGATATAGTATCTTGTTTCGAATTTTCTAAATGTCTTTTGTATGCAGACGACTTAAAATTCCCTTCACGTCTTCTCCGAATCCAATCATCTGCAGTCTGACATTCAAAGGCTTGTCAAATGGTGCAGCACTAATTATCTCTCTTAACATCTAGAAATGTAAAGTGTTTTACTATTTTTACAAACCTACCCATCCACATAACCCCCACGTACTTCATAGATAACGTATGTCTTGAAGTTTTTAGTTCTTTCACGGATCTAGACCTAATTTTTAATGAAAATCTAACTTTTAATCTGCATATTGATAACATTGTACTTAAGCAATTGGGTGTCTCTATAACTCATTGGTTCATAGCGTTCTAGAATATTGTTGTACAATATGGAGTTCATCATACCAGTGTCATATCGACAGAATTGAAAGGTGCAAAATAGGTTTTCAAAATACCTCTTACATAAATTTAATTTCCCATATCAAGGTCTGTCATCTAATACTAGAGCTCTTCTTTGCGGCCTTCAAACTCTTGAATTTAGAAGAAAAAAGGCACTTCTGGTCTTTTTGCACAAATTGGTCAATGGTGGGATTGACTGTGAAGTGCTGCTAGGATCAGTCCCGTCAAGACAATCGCAGCTGTTTGTTGAAAGGTACCACCGAATAAATTATAGGATTAGTACACTTGTTGACCGACTAGTTTACAATTACAATCGTCACTTCTGAGAATAGGACATTTTCACAGCACTTTGCAGCTAAAAAGGCAGTTAACTGGATTGGTTTTGTGATGTTTTTAGCCCGTGTGGATATTTGTTTTTGTTTATGTAGTTGTGTAGTTTTATTATTATTCATGTATAATTTTACTTTAGGAATTAAAAATCTTTCTCCTTATCGGTAATTTATGTTTGCTGATCTGTCATATCAGTCTCACTAGATTATTCAAAGGCCCTTGATGTGCTAAATCATGACTTACTTTGTGCAAAATTGAGATATTTGGGTTTTGATGAGCGAGCTGTGTTATTCTTTGGAAACTACCTGTCAGGTAGACAGCAAAAAGTGCGTATTAAAAATAAGTTATCATCTGCTGGGAAAATAGTTTCAGGTTTCCCTCAGGGCTCACATTTGGGGTCCTTATTGTCCCTGATTTACACATTTGATATCTTTCACTCAGTTACACACTCTCATATGCAGACTTATGCCTATGATGTCCAGCTTCTTCATCTATTTGATCCTTCAGATCCTGTTTCTGCAGCTAAATGAGTTTATGTTGACCTAAATGCCATATTAATATACTCGACTGAACATAACTTAAAAATAAATCCAAACAAGACTCTCAAGGATTGTTGTTTTGCCAAGAAAATCACAGAGCTGTATTGCATGCTGCTTTGAGACTTGAACTTGCAAATGAAAATCTCAATTTCTCCTTAAGTGCTAAAAATGTGGGTCCAATATTGGATACACACCTGAGATTTAGGGACCATGTCAAGATACTTTTACAAAAAACTTATGTTAAAATGAAAACCTTGTATGCCATGTTTTGTTTAAATATTTTATACTTAACTTTAAAATGAGATAAAAGCTTTGTGAGTCTTTGGTATTATCAACATTTAATTACTGTAAGATTGTATACTACCCTTGTTTAGATTCTTTTTCAAAAAGTCAGTTGCAATATGTGCAAAATATTTGTTGTCGTTTTATATTCCGGTTACGAACGAAAATATGACCATGTTTCCTCTAAAATAAACGAACTGAAATGGTTGAAAATTACCAACATTGTGAAATTGCATTTTGTTGTGTTCTTGATGAAAGTGTTGAGACCATCGGTTCCAATGTATCTCAGAGAAAAATTGATATTTCGAAATCTTGTTCCCAATAGAGATGCTAGACTTAATTTATTTATAATTTTTATTTTTGACTATAATCAAAAATATAACTTGAAGTCCATTTATTTTATAGCTGTAAACACATTGTAAGTGAAAGAGGTTAGATGTAAGAATACCCATAGGTTAAATCTCGTCTCTTTCACCCCATGTGGGTAAATCTTGTATATATACACATGCCAAATAAAGACGATATTCATTTATTTATTTATTTTATTTATCTCACATATTTTTATTAGAGTTATTGACTTCATTAATTATTTATTTGATGTTATTTACGAATTCGTACCATTTATAATGTTTAGCATTCTATAGTGTACGTTTCTGAAGAGCGACTTGTCCGATGCGTGCATCGGCTATGTCCTTACAATTATTGTTAAAAAAAAATCTTAACTTGCCAGCTATATCTTTGAGAAAATGGGGAGTATAGATCGGCCTGTAGTTAGTTGCATCATCCCTTGATCCCTTATTTTTATACAGAGGCACAACTCTAGCCATTTTCTGTACAGATAGAAAAACAGCACTTGATATGCACCTATTTAACAGTCTGGTCAACGGAGATATGATCAGATTCTTAATTGTTTTAACAATCCTCATGTCCATTTAATAACAGTCTCTACTTTTACCATTTTTCAGATCTTCAAAAGATTTCCTAACTTTATTGAAAGTAACAGAATGAGTTTAGTGAGTTAGCTGATAATCACTGAGAAGGCTCTTGAGAGGATGATGAAATACTGAATGTATTCATGTTATTAAACAAAATGCTTTTACATTCATCATATATAAAAATGTACACAATACTTAAAACTAAACAAAACAGAAGAAAGATCATAATTTTAAATACATTTTTTTAAATGTATAAAATATGTTATAAAATTCCTGTTTATATCACAAAGTCTTTATCCAAAAATTCCTGTACACTATAAAAAGCTTGGCCTAATAAATAGTTTTTGATTAAAGCTGTAAACTCTTTTCCATTTTTGTTCCTTATATGTAGTGGTAGTTTATTAAATAATTTTGATCCCAGGTAGACCGAACTAATACAAGATTTTTGAAGTCTGAAATATTCTATCCTGATACCATTTTTACATCTAGTATTATAGTCATGATGTTCACTACAAAGTCTATACAAGTCAAAGTTTCGTTTACCATATACAAGACAGCCTAAATAAACAATTTAAGAATTTTATGATTAATGAATGTCTGTTTAACATCTGCCCGGTAAAGTAAAGCCTTTATCATGCGAACAGCCCTTCTCTGGATTCTGAAAACTCAATTTGCTTGCGAAGTATAACCCCATGCAAGAATGGCATCGTTACAATGCGATTGAAAAAATGCATGATAAGCCATTAACAAAACAGAAAAATTAACAGTTTTCTTAAGATTTTTGAGAAGATAAATACTTGTTAATTTTTTGGCTAGAATGTTCATGTGGTCCTCAAATACAAGTTTGAAATCAAAATATACACCGAACAATCTTACAAATCAAAATGTACTTTATTGTCAAGAATCCAAAAAATTCTGTTGACAAAGTATGTTACAAAGTAAAAAACTAGTAAAAAAATCAGTCAAATAAGTCAAATGAGAGTTAAAATCTAAATTGCAATATACAATATATAATATATATATATATATATATATATATATATACATGAAAGTCGGTTTAACACAAAAAAAGTAAAAAACAGTATAAAAACAAAAAACATATAAAACAAATAATTGAAAGCACCTATGTTTAACTAAAGTAAGTAATTCAGCAGTAGCATATACAACAGATCTAAACAATGGACAAATAATTACACTAGGCATTCTGCATAAAACTCACCAACGTTATAATATACTTTTTTTAGAAATGCACTCTTTAATGTTCTTCTAAAAATCTTAAATGAGACAGTGTTCCTAATGTGAATTGGCAAATGGTTAAATATTTTCCTGCCCTCATAGATAAAAGACCTTTTTGTAAATTCCTTAGTGGGTATAGGCAGAAGTAGATGAGAGGCCTGTCTAGTATTGTATCTAGAAGGCGAAGTTGCAATGTTATGGTTATATTTAAATATACGCGTAGAAGTTTCGAGGATGAAAAGAAAGGTTAGGGTGAGAATGCTCAGTGATAGAAAAAGAGGTGTGCAGGACTCCCTTTGGGTGACCTTAGCGGTAAAACGCCTTCTTCTGTAATAAAAAAAAACAATGTTTAGAAAAATCTGGCTACTGGCACCCCAAAATAGAATGCCGTATCTAAGATGGGATTCGAATAATGCGAGGTAAACTGATCGCGCCGCGCCGCACAGTGGATCGAAGCATAGGGAAATCGGGACATTGGACATAATTTTTATGCTATTCGTCCGATTTCGATGATTTTGATTTTATTGGAAAGCTGAGGCGTTATACTCTCATAGACATTCATAGAAAATATGACATTTGTTCAATATTCAAGATGGCGGACATCCTAAAATTTGATTCAATGTATATTTTTAAATGCATAACCATAAACATATAAAACCGATAAAATCGCTTCATATAAGTATAAAGAATGTAGGTATTTAAAATTAGAAGTACTAGTGGCGGATCTAGGCTAATATCAAGGGGGGGGGAGGGTTCTGAGCCCCAAAGTCTCACCCAACTAAAAACAGAATTATACATTTTCAGTTATAGGAAATTTAGAAAGAATGTCAAAGTTTCTATGTCAGGTTGGGTTCAAGGGGGAAACTTTGACATTCTTTCTAAATTTCCTATAATGTAGGCGGGACGGGAGGCCCTGTATCCCCCCTCCCATACATACGCTCTTGAGACATTGAATGGCTATCGATAATTAATTAATCGCTAGCCGTTCTATGAAGACATTCACTGTAAAACCCGATATTTTCCTTAAACATATTATTTTGAGAAATCGATGTTAAAATGCGGTCAATAATTATAAAGGACAAAAATTCTGGAAAAAAACTCAAAATTTATTGTTTTTACATTGAGAACTTTAATAATTTTGCAAATAACTCATTTAAAAAAAATTACACATTACATAACAAAGAAAGTGCCTCTTCTGAAAAATGATTGCCAGTTACTTTTTGATCTGCAGCAAAGCTTGATCTCAAATGAGAAATTAATGGATCCGATGACAGAAGTAGATTGTGTAAAATATCCTCGTTGGTACTTTTTCTATTGCATTTTCGAGAATGCGTTTCTCTATAATGGCGGAAATGCTTATTTCTGGCCTCAGCGGCTTCCTCAGAAAGATGACCGATGGGAAACCAAAAATTATCAATAATGTCAGCTCCATGGAGCAATAATTTATGGATTGAGGCTGGCATGTAATACCATCCGTACAAATCTATACAAATTTTCGCAGTGTCTTTTGCGTACTTGTCAAATTTTTGGGTGTTAATTTTTTCTCCAGATGCCAAAACTTGGAGTATGACATAAAATCTTTTTATTAAATTTTCATTTATTTCCGTAATAGCTGCAGATCTCTCATAATTTTGGAAAAATCTTCTGCTCGTATTTCCGTCATTTGACGTTCCATGCCCCTGTTTAACGAAGTCTATATTTAGCCCTAGTTCTTCCTTGAACCTTAAAAAATAAATTGAATCACTATAGAACTTTTTGAAAAGGATCGTATAAAGGTTGAAAAAAATGGGGTAAATTGTATGTTTTACTAGACATCCACAATATTACCTTTTTTGAATCTGTTTTTTTTTATGATCCTTTAATTCCTTTTCATGTGCACTTCTTGCAGACCATTTTTTAAAGCTTAAATTATAGGATACATGTAATATATATTCCATACACCTAATCCAGGAGTGCAAACTAGAAATGCCGAAGTTGTAATGCTCTTTATTTACTGTTTTTTTCGAGACTGCCTACAATATTCAAAATCGTTCATTAACTATTACAATCAGGATATTTATACAACAAATTAATTAATTAATTAATTAAGTAAGTAAATTCACCTCAAGAGTGTTCATTTCGGTGGGTTTAGCACCGCAAATGTAGCAAACCATTGTTGATGTGGCTCCAGCTAAACACGAACAAATTTTACCATCTATCATGGTTAGATATAATTCGTGGGTAATGGATATTCCCATAATGCTAGTGTTCGTGAGCAAGCTTTTCTCATCTTTCAAAGCCTGCCAGCAATTTAAAATGGTTTCTTTGGATTCCTTGATGAACTGGAAGTTTAGGGGTCGGCAATAGAATGTAGATGATGGCTTTTTGTTTTTCCAAACTACTTTTGAATGGTCAGTAGTATACACCAGTTTTAGTGGAACATACGCAGTCATAAAAATACTGGAGTCATCATCGTTGTCAGAGTCAGTAGATAAACGCTGCTTATAAACGCTTTGTCCGGACGCTCCATCAAAGCCACATTTGCCAAAAAGCGTCAATTCAATATTAGGCTCACAATTCGTAAAATCCAAAATTCTTTTGGCTGTATGATCTAATAACGATTGTAAAGTAATTCTTGCGAAGGTTTCAGTTATCATTATGGAATTTTTTGGCGGATAACAGTCTTGTTTTGTAATTTGAATCTGGTAATAGGATGGGTATAAATTACAGTTTTCATCTTTGGCTGCTTTTCGCATTGTTAAATATTGCTGTTTAGAAAGCCCTAGTGATACCAGCAAAGCAAGAGCCTTTTCATTGGAATAGGATTGGCAATGGTATTTGTCTATATTTTCACAATAATTCAAGATATTTTTTGCCTGATTTGGATTTTTCTTTAAAAACTCAAGAATTCTATTGATATCCTGATTACCTAAGGAAAAAATAAAAATGCATCTGCTTAAAGGCCTTCTATACACGCATATCATACGCTATTTTTTTATTACGAATGTATCATAATCTCAAAAATTGTCTTCAAATGTGGTCCTTCATTTTGACATAGACATAATATCTAGGTGAAAAAGATAGGTCAAACGTTTGTATAGGAATCTTTAAAAAAGTAGGTGTACCATAAACACCGCACTCAATTAATGAGTGTGGAAAGTATCACTTTATACCGCATATTATGCATATTATGCGGTAAAGTAGACCTTGATATTTCACTTTACCGCATACTGTGCGGTAAATTAGACTTTAGTATTTTGCGACATTTGAGAAATTTAAATTGGGAAAATATACTTTTCAAGATACTCATAGGTAAAATTTTGTACCCAACACGTGCAGAAAGTGACTTTATCGCACTTGACGTCGCGTGCGGTAAAGTATCACTTTTCGCACTTGTTAGGTAATAGCTATTTACGATAATCTGTGATTATAATGCATGCGTAATAAAAAATAATTTAATTGCTAAGTGCTAATGTTTCGGTAAATGCGATAACTTTTCTTAAGTCGCACACTGGTTTATTTTGCGATATTACGGGGACATGTGGGCAGGCTAAATATATTTCGTAACTAATTTTTCTAACTTATTTAATATTAAAGTAAAAAGGTTTTCAGAGTATTTATGATAATGTGAAAGGCGGATTTACTTGGTAATAATATACAGAGTGGTAGGATATACATATATGGGATTTTTAAATTAATTTTTTTGCTCTACCAAAATACAATTATTATCAAAAGTTGGTCCATGTTCAATAACCATTTTAAATGCACTTAGATTGGTTCCAAGTCAAACAGTATACAGGGTAGGTCATAAAATATAAAAACTGCACAAGACTAAAAGGCCCTTATTTAAAAAAAATCAGCAAATTGTTTGTAAGAAAAGTTGTTTAGAATTAAAAGTTATGCTAATAAGAATACGGATTTTTTTTGTATTTAGTTTAAACACGTTTATAATTTAATCAAAATCAAATCAATCTGGCAGTTTTATTTTTGTTCAAATTTAGGCATATTTGAAAAAAAAATTTAGATTTTTATTTTTTTGGGTTATCACAAATTTCATGTTTATTACAATGATATTAAAGAAAACTTTAAGGTTTCGAAAAAAAATTCTTGACAAAGAAAAACATCAGTATTAATAATAGGGCAAAATCTTAGTAATTGTTATTATTTATTATTTCGTATGTTACACAGTTAAGTAACCTTATATATCTAATTTTAAATAAAACATAATTAATATATAATATTTATACGAATTAATTATTATGTCAAAGTTCGCAGATAAAAAGGTCATGCGGGAACAAGCATTTTGTAAAGAGTACAAATTTGTCTTTTCACATTAGGAAGGTTTATTATTTTATACGAATATGTGTTGTATTTTTAATAAAGTACGTGTAGTTTTGCATAATAATTCATAAATATATGAAAAATACAGTCAAGGCATGCCTTGATTTCTCGTTGCCATAGTAATGACGGATGTCAAAAAGAAGTTTTCATTAGCTACTAATTTTCCTTTGTCGTTAAAAGAAAGTAAGATTTTAAATATGTCTTTAAATAATAATGGCAATAATACTAACAGATATAATATATCCGAACAAAGTCGCACGGAGCAGCTCATGGTCAAAGCGTTCGACAAACATTTTAGACCCGCTTTGCGGGAAATGAGCAGAGATGTCTTGATCGGCGTTATATACGGGCCAGAGCAGGTGCCAGAATTGGACAGGAGGAGGTTTAAAGAAGAAATCATTGCTTTTCTCGCGAAAATTACCCAGTCTGGAGAATCTGTTATGAATCCATCTGCGCCAGCTGAGCAATCTAATTCAGTTAATGAAGAATGAAATATTTCCTCTGTATTTAACAATTAAACTTATAATAAATATTATTTAATTTAAAAAGAAAATTATTGCTTTGCTTTTTTTCAATTTCCTGGCTCAAAAATAAGAAAAAAAGTCCCTATAAAGATAGGTCCGGAAATGCATCGTTTCGCAAATATACAGGATTATCGAAATTTTTAGAAAATTTAAAGCAAACAATAATAATTTTTGCTAGAATTTGTCACAAAGTACCTTTAAATTCATTATTAATATTCAATGTTGAATATTAATAAAATAAAATTGACATTGCGACTAGTCGCAATGTCAATTTTATTTTGCAGGGAGATTCTAAAGTAGGATTCCATAATACACAACTAACTTACCTTCACCCAGTTTTGCTGACATAGCAAAGCTCAACTCTTCTATATTTTCTTTCCTTAAAATTTCAGTTCTTCTTCGTTTTTGTTTTACTGATAAGTCTTGAAAAGATTTGCGGTTTCTTTTTTGAATATCTTCAGTTGACGTATTACCAATATTAGAATCCACATTCATAAAATTTGGCCATAAGAAAATCCGATCCAACCATGTCCTATGATTTTTAGAAAATCTTTCCTCGGTTCTATTAGACTGATTCCATTTATTTAGCAGAATGCTGCAGTATTTTCTTAAACAATCTTTCAGGATCAAAATGGTACTCTCCGTTGGTGTAATTTTTTTTGTTTTGATAACATGCTTAAGTAAACTATCACAATAACTTATTTTAATTTTATTAGATCTAAAATACATAAATAAATCGCGATTTGATGTCAATGCATCCATATTAACTTTTTAAATATTCCACTACCAAGAACTTTAACACATGTCAAAAAATTAACTAGACGCCATTTTTAAAAACAAATGAATGCAATAACTGCAAACGAAGATTTCCAGGATGACGCGATCAACACGCGGCATGTCACGGAACTCGCTAAATACGCTTACTTGACCCCTTTCCAAATAAATTAAAATTCATATTTCTTGCAAGGGGGCAAGTTGGGGCAAGAAATGTTGATGCTCGTAAATAGGTGAATGGGTCTGCTTATTATTCCAGTTGTTTGCAAGCCATGCGGTTTTAAGCATTTTTTTAAAAGTCAACCAATATATATATTTTTTTAATTTTTGACTTAATACACTTGAGTTGAGCACGCCACTGAGAAAAAAAAGTATCAATGAAAACCGTCATCATATTTTTACTTCTTGACAAATATCTTTACTGTAAATTATTAAATAATACAATTCAATTACATTCATATATTTTAATTTGGCCCACGGATTTAACTAAATATTTCTTTATGTTTTAATAAATTTTTAATTCCCTTCAAAATCATGTTTTTTTTTATGTATAACAAGTGATTCAACAGCTTTCATGGTGCTTTTCCAGTGGCCTGGGGTGTTTGTGAAACGAATATTCTATTGGATTTCAAAAGCTTTTAATTTTGGAAAACAACCCAATGTCCCTATATAACACTGATTCGATCCACTGTGCGCCGGTCCGAGTTCGTTCCTAGCAATCTTAATTGCAAAGTAAGCAGACGAAAGTTTCCCACTCAGCCTCAAAATGTGCTCATCAAAACGTCTATGAAAACTCCTAAAAATTTTGAAAAATTTTCCTCTTTAAGACGATTGCCATCCAGATTTAAGCCCTGCATGTTACACCGAAATCCCACCACGCTTGTCTTTGCAACATTAAAGGACAGTCTGTTTGAGTCACACCATAGTTTGATTCTGTTAATATCAGATGCAACAATATTTCTCAGCTGCATACAGTCCTTGTGAAGCCATACAATCGACGTATTGTCCGCAAAAAGTGTAAAATCGCCAGAGATCTGAACACGCACAAAATCGTTTTTATACAACAAAAAAAGGACGGGTCCACGCACCGATCCCTGAGGAACGCCCGACTGACTGCGGCCGCAAAGGTAGGAGTCAAACCAGGCAAGAGCATTAGCCCTACATCCGTAACGTTCAAGCTTCAAGAGCAACACTCTATGATCTACGCAGTCAAAGGCTTTTGACAGATGACAGAATACTGCCGCCGCCAATTCGCCACGATTCAGACCTAGGTACACCGTTTCCAGGACGTTAAAAATTCGACTGTATTTATGTTTTGATCTAACCTTGGACAGACTTATACTCATACTGCACCAAACAGCCACGTGATCAGAGAGACCTGCATTTACTACACATGATAAAATATCTAAATTAGAACATAAGTAGTCAATGGGGGACACCGAGGTTTTGGTCAAGCAAGTTGGAGCTTCAACATGCATTACCAAACCATATGATGTAAGTAGGTTTGAAAGTAATATAGTGTTTACTGAAGTTTTGTCTTCAAAGTTAATGTTGAAGTCTCCAGAGACAATCAACTTACAGCAAGATGGAATCTGAGACAAAATAATATCAACCCTTGACAAAAACTAGACAATATAACTACAGGGGGGACGATAAATACAGAGAACATATAGGTTTAGTTGCTTAGAAAAACAAATAGAAAATTCAAAACAATTTTCCTCCAATAAATAATTATACTTGTCAAAATCTGCAAAATATGATGTTTTTCTGCACAAAATCAGGATGCCACCATGTGATGAATTATCCCTACAGTAAACAGATATAGGGATATAGTCCGGTATACTAAAACATTCATTTGGCTCCAACCAATGTTCCGTAATAAGAAACAAATCTGGAAAATTATTACATTATCTACTTTTGATACATTTTGGAGCACCTCTCTCAAACTAAAAATAATTTGATCGGTTTTATCAATATTTAAAGATAATCTATTACAGTTAAACCAGTTTTCAAGTTCTTGAAGAGACTCTTGCATTTGACCAATTAGAACATCTAGATTTTTGTTTTTTAATATCATTTATATAAATTAAAAAAAGTAGGGGCACCAGAATGGATTCCTGTGGTACTCCATGCCTTATGTTCAGTAGATTAGAAAGCGTTTCTCCAAAGAAGGTCTGCTGGGTTCTATCACTAAATTAACTACCAATAAGTTTGATACTTTGATCTTGAAATCCATAGCATAACATTTTAGTTTTTTAAGGAGAATGCGGTGCGATATACAGACAAAGGCCTTGGAAAGGACACACAGGATTGCACCGATGTGGTGGCCCTCTTCAAAGCCTTCGACAATATATTCTAAAAGTGGCAAAATGGCACTAATAGTTGACTTAGGTTTTCTAAAACCAAACTGACTATTTGTAAAAAGATTATTTTTTTCAAAATTTTCACAGATTTCTTGTTTCAATAGATACTTAAAGATCTTCGATATAACAGGAACCAGAGTTACTGACATACTGACATTTTTTGAATTGGAATTACTTTGGATTTCTTGAATTGAACATTGTAACCAAAAATGTCCTTACTGTTTTTTGATTTAAGGCTTTTTATTGCATCTCTTATTTCTATAAAAGTCACTTCTCTGAAGGAGAAAATGACGGGCAGTTTATAATTTTCCGCATGGCAGGTTGTGGATTTGCTGCCAGAGACATGAAATTATCATCAGCCTCTTGCTTAGACTTGGATCTTTCTTGCCTATATTGCCTTTTGTAGTCGTTAACCATGTGCCATGGCACCAGCAGTGGGTTGACTCTATTAGCATCAGAAAGGGTTTTCAGTCTATCTTTCATGTCTCTAAGATGTTCAATAAACCAATGAATAGGGGCTCGTCGATGAATACCGATGTCAATCTTTTGATTTTATAGGAAAACACACATTCACAGTATTCTGAACATGAGAAATAAACTTCTCAAACCTTGTTCATCATGCACCAACCAGTGTACATTGACATAAATACAGTCAAAATCTTCATCCTCCAGAATTACCTTCAAAGTCAAGAACCGTGTTATGAAAGCTTTGAATTTTAAAATGAAAAATATTTACAGTTTTGTTTAAAATTTTGCTTTTTTCAAATCCTTTCGTATTCTGTTGACCAGCGAGATTTATCGGCCTTGAATGTTTACAAAATGGTTATTGGTGATTCACTGGCCACATATTAGGGTTCATTACTTTTTCCTTTAATTCTTGAGAAACTCCCTACTTAAAGGAACTTATTGGCATAACTCTTCTTGTTTTAATTTTTTCACATAATAACTGGCTTTCATCAAAGTCCTGACCACCCAAGTAGTTCACAATGGTTTCAGCTACAACTGCGGTTTAAAATCCTGATAAAAAGACCCAGTGTCTTCTCTGAGCCACTTCCAATGCGGTCATAACACTATTTGCCTCTTTAAAGAGTCAGGGCGGGAAATTTTTCTTATTGATTTGAACTGGACTTGTTTCCAATTATTGTCTTCGGTTTCCTTATTTCCCAAAAATTCTATTCTTTTTACTCTGTTTTTGCTCTCGTTTTCGCCGACTGTTGATTTTTTCTCTTCTGATGACACTTGCCATGCATGGAGTAGTCATGCGCGGAAATGCAGGGTTATTTTCTGCCTTTTCGTCCTCTACATCTATCAACAGAGTGATGTTTGAATTAATGTGATCTGGTTTTTCAAACTCAGTCAACACAGTTTGGTTTTTCTTGACTTCATTGGTAACCACATCAGGAACCAGACTCGCTACCTCTCACTGTTGCTTACTATTATTACCTTTCTTGAATGCTTGTCTACAATCATTTTTTAAGGACATAGCATTTGGACCTCGATTTGGAAGATGACCTTCTTGTTCCAAAATTTTAATTTTTTCAAAGAGGAGGCTGTTATTTTCCTTTAAAATGTAGTTTTTATCAGTTGTTTCAGAGACCAATGCTTTGAGGCAGAAGTTTTTAATTTTCAATCTTGAAAAGATTGATTTTTGTATCAATTCATTCTCTAATTCAGCAATGATCTTACGAAATTCTATCACTAGCTCACTTTCTTTATCAGTTACATTTTGTAATGCATAATCTTCACATTTTTAACATTATTCATAGCTAGTCTGATATTTATTATATTACTTTTTAACAATTTTTAAGGTTAATATTTCAGAAACAATTAAAACAAATGTTATAATATATATTTTCAAAATTAGGAAGAACAGATTTTTTTAACCGTCCTATAAAATATATATGCCTTGTTTATATATAGATAGTTGTTCAACGCTGAGTTAGAACTAGACATCACTACTAGATGGTGAGTTCACCAAGTCTCATGAGCTGTTATGAGAAAATTTTAACTTACTAAAAATATCAACGATCCATGTCATTAAAAAAAAAATCGGCAGTCCGCAATATGAAATAAATGCTTTTAAAAAATGATGGTAATTGCCACATTTTAAAATGGATATTTTTAATGTGCTTATAATTTTGGTGATAAGAATAAAAATATCTTTCACAAGAAGCGTGCAAGTTACGTCCCCTATACTGTTTAGGTTGCATTTATATAATTTAGATAAGAGAAACATATAAATAGAGGTAAAATATAAAATTGCGTTACTGTTAGTCTGTTCTCGATTCTGAACGTTTGTTTCGCTTTTTAAAATAAAGTTACGTAATTTTTAAAAAGTGCTTTCCGCTCGACCACAACGTAACTGGCGCAGTCGGTAAGATAGTGAAACGTGACAAAAAACACGGTTTTTCCAAAAATGTATTCACTAAACCTACAAAACAAATTCGACGGTTCAAGTTTTGGAAGTAGATAGTGCCGATCTAAGGCGACTTCACAAGACAAGACGAATCAAAGAACCCAAAATTCAGAAACCGATTGGAAGAGAAATAGTGCCGATCTAAGGCGGCTTTCAAGAGGAAAAATCTGAAGAGAATTTGGAGCCTACTGGGAGCAGATAGTGCCGATCTAAGGCGACTTCCACAAGGACCATCTTCAACGGGGAACCCGACGGAAAGAGACGAGACAGCTAGCACGTCACCAAGAACCACTGGGGAGGACAAAAATCGCCGATCCAGCAGTTCAACTGGGGAGGACAAACATCGCCAAACCAGCGTAGATTTAAGGACCTAGGATAAGGAAGAAACAACAAGAAACCAACAAGAAAACCGATGAAACTCTTTTTTCTTCTAGTATTGTAAGTCGAAAAAATTTGTTTTTTACCAATTTTTCATATTTGCAAAAATAAGTAATTTTTTCATTTTAGTAACAAACAACGTAAATTTGAAATTTATTTTTGGAAATACCCATTTTATTTTGAAACCATTTTTATTTGCAACATTTTATTTTTTTGTGTATATGTAAGTGTATATATATATATTTTTGCGTATAACCATATTTTTCGTATATCCATATTTTTGCTTAAAAGTATATATTTTATATTTAGTGTATATATATATATATATATATATATATATATATATATATATATATATATATATATATATAAATCGCCAAAATTGAGCTATCTATTTCGAGAATTTAATTTAGACGATCTAATCGACTCTATAAACGATCTATCAATTAGTTCTGGTTCAACTGACAATAAAACAAAAAATAAGAAAATGGCAACAAACTATACTCTCTTGCGTTATCAAGCAGATAATGTTCCAAATTTTGATGGAAATCCAAAATTGTTACAAAGATTTATAACAGCCTCTGAAAATGTATTAAAAGCTTTTCAAAATGTAAATAACGTAAATGATCCTATAAACATTTGTCTATTTGATACCATATTAAGTAAATTAATAGGTAGAGCCGCAGAACTTATTGTTTCAAGAGCTGAATTAAATAATTGGAATTTAGTTAAACAAGCCCTAATAAATACTTTTGCAGATCAAAGATCTATCGATTGCCTTATTCAAGATTTAATTAATTTAAAACCTTATAAAAATGAACATCCTTTAAATTTTGGTATGAGAATTCAAGATTCTAGAAGTTTAAATGCTACAAATGAAGACGCCGCAACTAAATTAATTAAGATTACTCATTATGATGAATTCGCTTTAAATACATTTATACGAGGTTTACCGTACAATATGCAATTAGTCATACGTTTAAAAAATCCAACTGTGCTTGAAGAAGCTATGGCCTTTGTGCGTGAAGAAGAAAATTTTATTTATTTTAAAAATGCTCAAATGCAATTACCACAAAATAAATCTGTACCAATAAGTACACCAAATTTACAAAATAAAAATCAAAAAGGACAACCAACATATAAACCAAATTATTCACATAATTTTAGTCCTAACTATTCGAACAATTTTAATCCAAACTATTTACAAAATAATCCTAATTTTCCAAGATTTCCAACTAATATAAACGGAAATAATGTTCCAAGTTATTTTGGAAGAAATTCAAATAATTTCTCACAAAACTTTCAAAGACCAAATTTTACACAAAACTTACAAAGACCTATTTTTAATCAACCTAGACCTTTTATGAGAACAAATTCTAATTTTGCTCAAAACTCTATGAGAACTAGACAAGTAGAACCAATGGACACAAGCTCTGGTAATACTATTTTAAACAATAATTTACAAAATAAAAAAGTAAATAGTGAACTTTATAACCAGGAAGTTTTACAGCAAAATACCACAAATGATATTCAAAATAATGATTATGCCGATAATCAAGGAATATTAAATTTTGAAAATATTGATTATGCTGATAATCAAGAAATATCGAATTTTGAAAATCCTTATTATGAACAAAATGATATATATATATATATATATATATATATATATATATATATATATATATATATATATATATATATATGCCAAACTATATCGATATGTGCGAAGAACAAGAATATGACCAAGAAAATACCGAAAATGTAAATTTTTCGAAACCGAGCCTGAACAACAATATGAGATAGTATTTCTAAATAACTATACAGCTGAATTACCGTATATTTATATTCCCGAATTAAATGCAAATTTTCTATTAGATACAGGAAGTACTCGAAGTTTTATAAAACCAGAAATTGCTTACAGATATTTTTCTAATTATATTGTAAACGAAATTTTTCAAGTGCAAACCGCACATGCAACGTCCTTTCATAATGAAATTGCGACCATTCCAATATTTCCGACATTTAAAACTCACGGAGAACATACATTTTATTTATTCGATTTTTCAGACAAATTTGACGGATTAATAGGTTTAGATCTTATTATGCAACTTAATGCTAATTTAGATTTTAATACACAACTTTTGCAATTACCCTATGTTGAAATCCCTATACGTTATTTAGGAAAAATTGAAAATAAATTTTCACCCAAAATGTTAAAAGAAAAATTTACTTATATTATACCACCAAGATGTATTCAAAAAATAAAAATACCTGTGAACATCACAGAAGGAATAGGTATACTTGATTATCAAAAATTCGGATATTTAGAAATTCCCGAATGTTTAGTTGAGATAAAAAATAACCTTGCTTATGTAACTGTTTTAAATTCCTCAGAACATCCCAAAAAATTACAATTTCTTGAAACCCTAGATGTTGAAAAAATAAATGTAAACGAACTCAATTTCGTAGATTACAACCCTAATGAACAACCATATGATAAAAATCTAGATAATCAATTAAAAACTAATTTAAAAAACTTAAGACTAGATCATTGCAATTACGAGGAAAAACAAAAAATTCGTAAACTATGTTTCGAATATAGAGATATTTTCCATTGTGAAGGAATACCCTTAACTTTTACAAATGCTATTAAACATCAAATAAAACTAACTACAGATACTCCTATTTACACTAAAAGTTATAAATATCCTGAAAAAACAAGTTAAAGATCAAATTTCAAAGCTTTTAGCCCAAAATAAAATATTAACGAAATTTTAGATAAACTAGGTAAAGCACAATATTTTTCTACAATAGACCTTGCTAACGGTTTTTATCAAATCGAAATGTGTAAGGAAGATATTCCCAAAACAGCATTTAGTACAGATTTCGGACATTATGAATTTTTAAGAATGCCCTTCAGTTTAAAAAATGCACCCGCGACATTCCAACGCGTCATGAATAATATATTAAGAGGATTACAAGATGAAATATGCTTTGTATATTCAGACGATATAATTGTTTTTAGTACAAGTCTAGATGAACATATTTTAAAACTAAGAAAAATATTTAATCGATTAAGAGAAGCCAATTTTAAAATACACTTAGATAAATCTGAATTTTTGAAAAAAGAAGTCCAGTATTTAGGACATGTTGTAACACAAAACGAAATTAAACCAAATCCTGAAAAAATTTCAGCAGTAAAAAATTTTCCTATACCGAAAACTCAAAAAGAAATTAAATCATTTTTAGGCTTAATAGGATATTATCGCCGCTTTATACAAGATTTTGCTAAAATAACAAAACCAATGACAAAATGTCTTAAAAAGAACTCTAAAATAGAGCATACATCAGATTTTGTAAATGCGTTCGAACATTGTAAAAACTTATTAATCAATTCACCGATATTACAATATCCTGATTTTACAAAACCATTTATATTAACTGCAGATGCTAGTAATTATGCTTTAGGAGCAAATCTATCTCAAGGGACAATACCCAATGACAAACCAATCGCTTACGCATCGCGTACTTTAAATGAAACTGAAACTAGATATTCGACTACAGAAAAAGAACTTTTAGCCGTAGTTTGGGCATGTAAATATTTCCGACCTTATTTATTCGGAAGACAAATTTTTATATATGTTGATCATAGACCATTAGTATGGCTATTTAATCAAAAAGATGTAAATTTAAAACTAACTCGATGGAGATTACGTTTAGAAGAATTTGATTATAAAATAATATATAAAAAAGGCACTCAAAATAGCAATGCCGACGCCCTATCAAGAATACAATTAAATTTATACGAAAATGATTCGGTAATAAACAATCCAGGAGACGCGGATCATGACATAGTTGAATACTTGCGTAATCTTTCGGAAAATGTTATTGTGACTAATAGAGATAACCCTGACTTAGATCAAGTGCAAAACTTAGATAATAACTTGCCCTCGACATCAGCAATTCGAGAAAATAATGAACAAAGGATAACTATTCTATCTGACATTCAAGTTCGACCTGCAGTAAGTACCTCAGATAATACGGTGCATAGTAATCAAAATGATAATGAGAACCCGGGATTAAATATCCTAGATGAGATAATAAACAATAAATCGTTGCAATATTTAATTAAAAGGTCACCTCACCCAAAGATAAAAGTTGACTTCGAAACATTTGAAAAGAGTTATATTAATAAGGTAGAATTACCAACGGATCCTGAAATAATTAAACAATTTATTCGTGATTATATGAACAGCGAAAAAACGTGTTATATATATTTTTATAACGAAGAACTTATACCTGTATTTACAAACGTGTATATACAAAATTTTAGGAAACCTAAAATAATAAGATGTATTAAACTAGTCAATAATATTTCTGACCAAGATCAAAAAATTTTATTAATAACCCATCAACACCAAAGTAAAACTAATCATAGAGGAATAACTGAAACGTATGATCGACTAAAATAATTATTACTGGAATAAAATGAAACAAGATTACTCAATTAATAAATGACTGTATAACATGTCAAACTCTAAAATATAGTAGACAGAAATCATATGTGCCCTTAGTAAAAACTGAAACACCGTCCAAACCTTTTCAAATAATTCACATAGATACATTTACTTTTGAAAAAAATAATTGTCTTACAATATTTGACAAATTCTCAAAATATGGACAAGCCTATGTATATGATAAAAACAGTAAATCAGTTTGCGATAAACTTATAAACTATTTTTCATATTTCGGATGTCCAGAAACAATTGTTAGTGATAATGGCTCTGAGTTCAATAATGAATTAGTAAAAGAATTACTAAAAGCTCAAAAAATAAATATTCACTTTACAACTCCCCTCCATCACGAGTCTAGTGGCCCAATTGAAAGATATCATTCTACTCTAATCGAACATTTAAGAATATTAAAAGAAAAGGATAAAACTAAACCAATCTCAGAATTATTACCCTATGCAGTTATAGCATATAACAGCTCAAAGCATAGTACAACAAAATATACACCACATGAATTAATTTTAGGACACACAAACTCTCGTGATCCTTTTGACCTAATATCGACTACATTTTATTCAGACTATGTAGTATCTCATAAACAGAAGGTAGATGCAATCTATAATAAAGTCACAGAAGAAAAAAAGAAGTCATGTTAGCAAAAACTAACCCAAAAGGTGACAAACCCTACGAATTTAAACTTAATCAAAAGGTATATAAAAACTTATCCCCTAGAACTAAAAATCAAGCAAAGTTCAGCGGACCTTATATAATAAAAGAACTACTTGAACATAATCGGGTAAAAATACAAAATGTTAAAAATCCCAAAAAGACTGAAATTATACATGTAAAAGGATTAAAACGACCTCTTGTTACAGATGGTCCTACGCCCGAGGAGACAAACCAAAATATCACGACTTAAATCAAAACCCTGGCATATTACCCTACAAATTAGGACATGCACAGAAAACAACTAATCATTGGACATTTATACAAATATTTGACATAAAAGATATAATAGAAGAATATAAATCTTTAAGTTTAAAATATAATACTTAGGAGTTATAAGAACTCTAAGAATGAATATTTAAATATACCTTTACCTAATATTAATTTAAATATTACAAGCAAAACTGTCTATAGTAATATAAGATTTTTGAAAACGAATTCCATAAACCTGGAAAAACTTGATGATTTACAAAATGAAATAAATAAGCAGAAAATTGAAAATACTAAACTTTTGACTAACACTGTATATTACCATAAGACAAGTTTGTGGACTATTTTATTGTATGCAATTTTAACCATTGTAATATTTTATATTTTGTACAAGTATTTATGGCCTAAAGTAAAGATTCTTAAAATTAAAGAAAATGAGGTAAATAATAATATAATAATTTAAATTTGATTTGTTCCAAATAAAATTAGGTCATAAAAACTTTCAGTTTATATGCCCATCAAGGGGTAGAGGAGTTACGTCCCCTATACTGTTTAGGTTGCATTTATATAATTTAGATAAGAGAAACATATAAATAGAGCTAAAATATAAAATTGCGTTACTGTTAGTCTGTTCTCGATTCTGAACGTTTGTTTCGCTTTTTAAAATAAAGTTACGTAATTTTTAAAAAGTGCTTTCCGCTCGACCACAACGTAACTTGCACCAAAAAAGATCATTTAGTGTTTTAAAAATACGCAAATTTAAAATTTTTATCTTTATTGGTTCACAAAATCTTAGGGGCGCATTAAAGATATATATTCAATACAATTTTTTTTACTCAGTATCAAATTTCAATTTTTTAAAAAGTTAAAATCTATCGCGACGAAATTTAAAAGAACGAGGTAATAATTACATTGAAAAACTATTTCGGTTAAACGTCCTGAATTTTTTATATGTGATATAAACCCCTTAATTCATTTTTGCAAAAAAAAATGGTGGTGGGAACAAAGGGGAAATTTTGGGGTACTGAGAAATAGTACAAATATAAATGGGTTGATTTATGTACACATACTGTATAAAATATGTTTTTAAACACAAAAATTTGGTCTGTAGGTTGTCTGGATAAAATTATTATACATATTTTATTTTATGTTCATATACAAAGTACATATTGATTTTCTGGTGGCTTATTGGCCTTGAGTCACAAACTATTGCTGATTTATGGATTTGCTTTTATCTAATTTTAATATAGAGCTAAAATAATGACTGATATTACTATTTGTATGGGCTGTTCCATATTTATTGGTCACTAGATTAAATTAAAAATATTCGTAGGTAATTAGCTCAGACAAGAACAGAGTTTAATAAAGAGTAGTAATTAAGTAATATGATATCTTACACTGCTGGCAAATATTCTTATCATAAAAATAACTAAAAATATATATTAACAGGGGTTGACAAATAGTTTGTTTTAAAGATACAGTGTGTGGAAAATATATATCTTTAAACATATCAATTTGAAATATTTCACACATATATAACTCAATGCAAGCCATTTTTTAAAAATTAGATTTTGCCACTTTATGAGAAAAAAATCAGTCATTACCGGAAACTTCCCTCATTATGAATATTACCTTTTCTTGGGAACAGTAAGGGGTGACCCAATTTAGGTACATAATTATTTAATAGCACATATACTGTCTTTTCAACCATTTATCTTAGGCACCATTTTGTTCCACCATATTGGTATTCTACTAATATTTTACCAGTTTCTACCTAGTAGTTTTTACATTGACGCACCCCGCCATTTTGTTCGATCATAGTGAATTCGTACCAGTTTATTCCTCTATCACAGTTAATTTTTCTGCAAAATTTACAGTCAGTTGAATAAGAAAATTTTTTAGTTGGTTTTTTAAACATTTTAGTTGGCCGTCATCTTGGATTCATACCAAAATGTTTTCAGTTGAGTTTCTCATAATACTTGATTTTTGCGCAAAATTTGAGTCAAATTGGATAAGTAGTTTATTAGTAATATTTTTTTTTTAACATTTCACTAGGCTGCCTTTCTGTTTCGCCATATTGGATTTCTAACAAAATGTTACCTATATATATATATATATATATATATATATATATATAGATATATATATATATTTTTTTTTTCTTTAACCATATATAAATATTTTGTTAATTATTTTCTTGGGCATAGGTTAACTCATTGAGATGTAAAACTGACATGTTTCCAAGAAAATAAATATCTTGGGAAAGCTCAATATAATGAGCGAAACGTCGATTGAATTATAGTTTTACTTCTCAATGAGTTAACCTATGCCCAAGAAAATCATTAACAAAATATATATATATATATATATATATATATATATATATTACATATATGTATTATCTTTTCAAATATTTTTATTGTGCTGCATTTTGTTCCATCATATTGGATTCCTACCAATATTTTACCAGCTTCTTTCTACCTATGCCACACTTTACTTCTGAACATAATTTAAAATAAATTCAATAAAAAATAGTTTTTACATCTACATACCGCTGTTTTGTTACGTCATATTGAATTCATACCAATTTATCCCAGTTTTACATTTAATTTTTCTACAAAATTTAAAGTCAGTTGAAGAAGATTTTTTAAAAAATTTCTTTGGTCGCCTTTTTGTTTCGCCATGTTAAATTCATACCACAACTTTACCAATTTATCTCTATATCACACTTAATTCTTGCACAAAAATTTTAATTAATTTAATAAATAATATTTTCAGGCTGATTTTTTTTAAATATTTTATTAGAGCGCTATTTTGTTTTATTATTTTGGATCCATATCAAAATTTTACCAGTTCATTCCTTGATTTTTGTGCAAAGTTTAAAGTAATTATCCAAATTATTTTTTTTAGTAATAATTTTTTTAAATTTCTAAATGGTTTTCCTATCCTCTTGATGTGATGTTAGAGTGGTGTATTATTTGGGGTTAGGATCCAGTAGCAAAAAACAAAAGCCTTTTTTAAATTGTCGACATTTCGCAACTTTATTGTTGGTTCCTCGAGACATTATATAGATATATAATCTATATAATGTCACGTAATATTGCATGAAAACCAAATTATCAGTCTTTACCTACTGCGTTGGTCCGCAGATATTTCCTAACCTCAAATAATACATCACTCTAACATAACAATAAGAGGATCGTTAACGAAAACCATTAATACCTGGTAAATATCTGCGGACCAACGGAGATGGTAAAGACCGATAATATGGGTTTCATGCAGGATTCCGCCACTTTGAATTAGTAACACAGTTTTACTAGTTGATCCCTATACCACAATTAGTTATGGCACACAATTTGAAATCAAACCATTAAGCAGTTTTTCAGGCTGAATTTTTAAATATTTTATTAAAGCGCCATTTTGTTCCGCCATCTTGGATTCGTACCAAAATGTTGACCAGTTGATTGCAACATAATATTTGATGTTGGTGCAAGATTTGAGATAAACTGGAGAAATGGTTTTTTTAATAATAGTTTTTGTAACATTTCACTAGGTCGCCATTTTGTCATATTGGATTTTTACCGAAATGTTACCAGGTCATTGCCATATGACCATTCATTTTTGACCAAAATTTGAAGTAAATCGGGTAAAGTTTTTTAGCTATGCTGCAGACACAGACAGACAGACCGACAGAATTGAGAAAACATGTTTTTCGGCATCTACGGACCTTGAAACGTGAAGATCTGAAAAAATCTCGGAAGAGGATTTTTTCACGATTACAATACTTCCTTTTTACCAGGGAAGTAAACATGAACGAGATATTATTACACAAAACGATTTTTAGATCAGTGTTCGAAAAAAAGGAACAAATAAGTTTAATTAAATAATTATTTTATACATAAGTGTTGTTTTCTTAATTAACCGGTATAATTTAATTTAAAAAAAAAAATGAGTATTCACTCGCCATTTTGTAAACCAAAGTTAACTTATAACGTTTCTTGGTAAAGCTATTTTCATTCTGAACACAATATCCTGTAAAAATATATAAAATCTTATTTAAAATAAAAAATTAGAGATTAGTTAGTAAAAAAATGTGTTTATCAGAAATCTTGAGAAATAGACGCAAGACTTGCCGTAGAATTGTGATTAAATTGTGTTCTTACAGAGGTGTTGTTTTTAGTGGTTTTAACTTTGAAAAAATATATGTGTCTGGTATTGATTTGTTGCTTGAAAAAAACTGTATGTATTCTCATATTATTCAAATCCAGTAGCTCATAAACAATCTTATTATCTAAAGAAATAGAATGCTAATTTATGTTCACTTGCTGAATGGAACAATAAAAAATTTAAAATTTATCACTCCATGAACAGTCCAATACAACAGAATATGCAAATTTACTGATAAGAAGATCCCAAATTGTAATTTTAATTTACTTGGGTCAGGCGAATCTAATTTATATTATTCAGTTTTTAGTAGAGTTTTAGCAATGCACATTATTAGTGTCTGTTAGCAAGAACAACCTTAAATTTTGAATTTATAAAATAATAATAATAATAATTAGTCCTTATTTTTCCTTCCTGTTGTTCCTTTTTATAGTGGTCTTTTTTGTTTGTGCCTTTTAAGTCGTCCAGACAGACCCCTGGGCGTGAAGCGAGTGTCCCCGTCTTTGTTATGTTATCACTGTAATTATTATTATTGTATGGGCTTTTTAAATTTTATATTAGATATTAAGTACACATTTTAAGTATATATTACGCCCTTTCCTTCGTTATAGTTACCTCACTGATTGTTTTTTTTTGTCTCTTTAACTCAGGGAAAATGCTCCGAGATTTTAAATGTTGTCGAAGTAAAGACTTTGCTAATTACTGCTGCATAGTGTGTTTCGGTGTTTTTCATCCTAGTTGTTTTGAGCGTCTGCCTAAAGCAGTTGTGATTGGAGGGCATAGGATCTACTGTTCCCTAGAATGTCAGGAGCATGCTTTAGAGAAAGAAAATGAACGTCAGCGGTTTTTAACAGAAATTCTCAATTTAAAACAGGAATTAAAAGAGAGGGACTGCCATATTCGTCGGGTAAAAAGCAGCAGCGATGCATTCGAGGATGAAGTTGCAGAAGCAGAGAGAAAGTTTACTGCCGAACTTGATAAACAGAATAAGCTGTTAGAGGGACTCAGAACTGAAATAAGAAGGTTAGGAGATAAAAACAGGGATCTAACAACAGAAATAAAAAACTGCAGTGAATCCGAAGACAAGCTCAGAAATGAAGTATCGGAATTAACTAAGCTTAGCAGTAGTATGACCATAACCATTGAGACGCTGGAGAAGGAGAACGAATGCTATGCAAAGGACATCAAACTTCTCAATCAGCAAATTTTCTCGCTCAATAGTAAACCACATAACGAATCAGTCAGTGCAAATTCTGTTAGGGGCTCTGGTCAGAGAAGGCGTCAGCTTTTGATTATCGGCAACGAGATGACTAGAGGGTGTATGTCATTATTTAGGAGGTTTACACGAGGAACATTTGACTTGAATTGTCAATGCCGTTCTAAGTTTCTGTTTGAGGAACTGGTCTCTGAATGCATATCCTACTGCGCCAAATTCACAAAGGATGATTGTATTGTGTTTTTCTGTGGACCGGAGAATGTTATTAGGGGGACTCCAATTAAAGCAGAACAGGTTCAGTGTCTACTTAAAGCCTGTAGTAATACAAATCTCGTGATAGTGAGCACCCCTCGTTATAGAAATAGACCGGTTTTGAACAGTTTTATCCGTGATCAAAACATATTTTTGGAAAAACAACTTGTCCAGGAGCTCGTCAGCTTTATTTCTCTTACCTTGACTACTCACGAACACCTTATGTACTATGACGAAAGGGCAGAGCTGGTCAGTCTCTTGTGCCGTGGTTTTCCAGTCCAACCTGAGAAATCTTCAAACACAACCAACGTCGAATCAACTTTTCTCATTTCACCGACAAGTCTGCAACAACTCTGACACCAATTACAAATGCTTCGCCACAACTGAACAGTCTTGTCATGTTCTGCCAGAATGTCAGAGGGCTTCGCACAAAGATTGGTGAGATTTCTCTTGCAGTTTTGTCCTGCGACTATGACTTGATATGTCTCACTGAGACGTGGCTTAACGCGGATATTTCAAACAACGAAATTTTTAATAACAAATATGTAGTTTTTCGTAGAGATAGGAGTTATGAGGAACTAGGGTGTCATCGCGGCGGTGGAGTGTTGATTGCCGTTTCTTGTGCTTTTCATGTAACTCTGGTTACTACTCCTACTTATATGGACTTTGATGATGTTTGGGTCCTGGTGCGCGCGGGCAATGCAAGTTTGATTTTGGGCTGCGATTATTTTCCACCTAATTCTAGCCAGGAGTGCTATCAGTCTTTTTGTGATACCTGCGAGTCGTTGAGAAACAGATACGATAGTCACACATTTTTTGTTTTCGGGGACTTTAATCTTTCTTCGGTGGAATGGGTTTATGAGGATAACACACTTGTTCCAAAATCTCTGCCATCTCCAGCTTCTGAAACTCTTATTGTTTCAATGAGCTTTTTTGAATTGCAGCAAATGAACTCATTGTGCAATCACATGGGCAGAATTCTGGATTTAATATTTGCCAGTGACTTTGTCAATGCCTCCATTTTAAAATCTGGTTTTCCCCTCGTAAACATTGATCCCTACCATCCAGCAATTGAGATAAATTTTAAAATTAAATATGTTTCTCCAATGAAAAATTCTAATGAAGTTAGCGTTTATCAGTTTCATCAAGCGAATTTCCACAATCTAAACCTTTTTTACAATCAATCCGACTGGTCTTTTTTATCAGTAGAATCTGATATAAACAAAATGGTTGAACTCTTTTATGAGGTCTTGTTTGAAGGTATCAATAATTGTGTCCCCAAGAAAACGGTAGTCGACTGTAAATATCCGAAATGGTTCGACCTTCCTCTGAGAAAACTTATTGGACAAAAGAATCGTCTATACAAAAAATATAAAAGGTCCAATAAAGATGTTGACTATTTTGATTACTGCGACATACGACGTGAGGTTAAGCTTCGGACTGATATGTGCTATCTTGCATATGTCACACAAACTGAATTGCTTATCCCAGAGAATATCAGGCATTTTTGGTCTTTTGTACGTAATTTGAGAAGAGACTCTGGGCTGCCCAGTGTCATGAATTATGACGGAGAGGAAATTACCGGTTCGAATAACATCGCTAATGCCTTCGCCACTCACTTTGAGTCTTGCTATTCACGTCACCGTAGTTTAGATTTTAGCAAGATTGGCCCTATAAGCTGTTCGGGAAAATTACTATCAACCTATTGTATTACAGAGGCGGAAATCTGCAATAAAATAAAAACCCTTGATCTTTCTAAAAAGGCTGGTCCAGATGGAGTTCCCACTATTTTATTGGAACGTTGCTGCGAGTCGTTGTCTCGGCCCCTTTGTAAAATTTTTCAGAAATCTTTTAATCTGGGTTCCTTTCCCGAAATTTGGAAGTTTTCCACTCTCATGCCGATCTTTAAATCTGGGGATAAGAGCGATATTAAAAACTACAGAGGTATTTCCTTGCTTTCGCATATACCAAAGCTGTTTGAGGCAATTATCACGGATCATATCTTTAAGTCTCTGAAGCACTACATCACTAGTATGCAACACGGTTTTTTTAGTGGTCGCTCAACAACTACAAATCTTGCAATTTTCCAGAATTACTTAACAACATCGGTTGAGGCTGGTCAACAGATCGATGTTATATATACTGACATATCGAAGGCTTTTGACAGGGTTTGCCATCAGCTTCTGTTATTCAAATTGCAGCGAATTGGTTTTTCTGGAACCTACCTGCAATGGATAGAATCGTACTTATTCAATCGTCGTCAGCGAGTTAGCGTATGTGGTTCAATTTCTAGAGAGGTTGTTGTGACATCTGGTGTCCCACAGGGCTCTCATATTGGTCCAATTCTCTTTCTACTATTTATAAATGATATAGTATCATGCTTTAAAGTGTCTAAGTGTCTCTTATATGCAGACGATTTAAAATTCTTTTCACCAGTTTCCTCTGAATCTAATCCACTGCAATCGGACTTGGAAAAGCTTATCAAATGGTGCAACATTAACCATCTTCTTCTTAATGTCTCTAAATGTAAAGTGCTCCGTTTTCATAAACGCATTAAACCCATACTCTCCTCCTACTTCATAGATAACGTGAGTCTTGAAGTTGTTAGTTCCTTTACAGACCTGGGCGTTATTTTTGATGAGAATTTAACTTTTGGTCTGCACATTGATAGTATTGTGCTGAAGGGTTTCAGGCTGTTGGGCTTTATAAAGCGGCAAACAAAACATGTCACAGATACTAAAGCAATTGGATGTCTTTATAACTCACTTGTTCGCAGCGTTCTGGAGTATTGTTCTACAGTTTGGAGTCCATCGTATCAGTGCCATATCGATAAAATCGAAAAAGTCCAAAATAGATTTGCCAAATACCTTTTGTATAAGTTTAATTTTCCGTACCAGGGTTTATTATGATAAATTATATGTAATACCAGGGCTCTTCTGTGTGGCCTTCAAACACTTGAGTTTCGAAGAAAGAAGGCACTTCTAGTTTTTCTTCACAAACTGCTCAGTGGAGATATTGATTGTCCGATGTTGCTTGAGTCGGTCGCATTTCTGGTTCCTATTAGGAGAACAAGGCAATCTCAACACTTTTTTGAAGGGTACCATCGTACAAATTATGGGCTTAGCGCATTTGTCGATCGACTGGTACGCAATTACAATCGTCACTTCCCTGATTATGACATTTTCAGTTTAAGCACTTTACAGCTTAAAAGGCGGTTAAACGAATTGCTTTTATGATTGTTTTATATCTATGTATACTTTGTATCTATTTTTATTCACTTGTATTTTAATTATTTATGTATTGTGTTGCTTTTTTGACGAACTATTGTGTGTTCTTTTTTTTTCTTTATTTCTATTCGACATGCCTCTTAGGGCTATTTTACTTTTTACTTTATCTATTTGACCTTGCATGCGAATTCGTACCATTTGGAATATTTAGCATTCTGTAGTGTACGTTTCAGAAGGGCCACTTGTCCGATGAGTGCATCGGCTACGTCCTTACAATAAAAAAAAAAAAAAAAAAAAAATCTGTCTCATATCGAATAATATAAGTGTGCGAAATTTTGATTTGATATGTTTAAAACTACAAAAATAGGTCTCTATTACATGTCTTCTTTGTTTACCCTCTATATACTTTTTTAATTTTATTATTTTCTAAACATGAGTTATTCACTTTATTTTTTCTGGATAGTACTCCAAACTAAACCAAATTATCCTTGTATAGTTATAACAGAACAAGTTATTTGTATAGTTATAACAGAACAAGTTATAAGAGAACACATTATAATTTCATTTTTATCTATCTACATTTTTCAGAAAACTATAAAATATAACTAACACTGTATAGTTATAACAGAACAAGTTATAAGAGAACACGTTATAATTTCATTTTTATCGATCTAACTAACTAACACGTATAACACAAGTTTATATTCCTCATCTTATTAATATTTGAGTTAATCTATTCGTATTAAAGATTTTGTCTGTGTGCGTGATTGAATGCAATCATAATTCAGTGCTCATAAAAAGAAACACTTTAAACATAGTTACTGGTTATCAATTATTCAAACCCATGTAAACCTATTTCAATCTCGTCGTTCCCGCTTACCTCCACCTAATTCGTAGGTTCATTCATAAACTAAGGTTCCCATAATAGACTTCAGGTGTCAGGAGCTCTCGATGGCCACGGTTGACCAACTATCTATCTATAAACAAGGATATAGGTATCCCATTTAAAAATCACAGCATTTTGATGGGCTTTTATTTGTCTTATCTTTAAAATATATATCAAAATCTTCATGATGTATATTTTTTTACTTTTCTTTGGATCTCAAAAAATAAAAAGCGAAAGCATGTCAAAATATAAATATATAACTCTCTGTTACATGTGTTTTGTTACTATCGATGTTTTTTTTTGCAAAACACATTATTTTCTTAAAAAGTAGTTTATGTTACATTTCATAACAACATGAAAATGTCAGTTGTTTAAATGTAGTTTTCTATATTGTCCTGTGTCTAAGTAGAAGTCTAGGCCAACTACTAAATACCATTTTAATGCAACCTACTCTGTTTTTTTCTCATTATAAAGGTACAATAATGTATGTGTAGTAGCATTTCTGATCCATGTTTATTTTCTTCTCAAAAGTGCTGTTGTCACGTTGTTTTTTAAAATTTCGAGAGTATTGTATAATCATGTAAATAGAGACAAGTAAAGCTATTTTGACACATTTTAAATCTGAAAGTTGAGTAGCAATTATTTTAAAGTTTTTTTAAAAATTCTGGTGAAAGATGGCTTGTGATAATTGTTTATATAATAAAACAGTTTGTATTACTTATTTCCAATATAGTGTGTAGATTTTTTCGTGGATCATGGTGTTTTAAAAAGATTTATTACCTGCAACATGTGTGGAAATGAGATGCCGATAAATATTAATAATTTGGTTTACACTTGTTCCAGAACTTATCGCAGACAGAACCATGTTAAAAAATGTGCTACAAAAAAATGCAAAAAAGGGACATGACACATCTTCCCTTAAAGGATGTACTCTATTTAACTGTTTTATGATTGAGATGGTCATTTCCTCGCCAAACTTTCATTATGAAAGCGCTGAAATGTGGTTCCCGTGCAGTACTGGACTGGAGTTCCTTCTGTAGAGAAATTTGAATCGATTGGGTCAGAGATAATTCGCAAAGAATTGGAGAGCCAGGAAAAGCTGTAGAAATGAAGCCAAATTTGGCAAGAGAAAATACAACAGGGGGCGAAGGATAGAAGGCCCATGGGTATTTGTAGGCTGAGAGGAGTTCACAAAAGGTATTTCTTGTGCCTGTTCAAGATAGGACTGCCAATACTTAGTTAAAAGTTATTCAAGAGTTGATATTGCCTGACACGACAATTATGTCGAATTGTTGTTTCCTATCAACATTTGAATCAAGAAGGATTTGAACATTTTGCTGTTATCCATTCCATAAATTTTGTCAATACTGAGGAACCAACTGTTCACACCCAAAATATTCTTCTAGTTTGAATGGTTTTTTGTGAATCTTACCTTTTTTTCTTAAATCCCTAATAATCTGACTTGTGCACCATACAAAGTATCGTTTCTTTTTAACAATATTTACTGGGACACACTTATCAAATACGTTCAATATATTTTAATAAAACAGATTAACTACAATATTTATATCTTTACATGATTCTAACTCACACCAGTCTGCTACTTAAAATAATTGATACAACAATGAAAAATTGGTTTTTTAAAACTTATGCAATAATACATACAGCAATTATAACATAAAAGGTAGCATTCGCAAGGAGTGCTTTTCCATACAATATGTTAATCCTTATTAATAGCCTTAACAATATCAATTAAAGATCAAAAGAACAAATTACAGGACTTAATTGACACTATCACCTAACAACAGAAAATAATAAGAAAAATAGTGTCTCTAAATCTGTCACAAATTTACAATGACATTAGCTGAATTAAGTAAGATGTATATTTCTGTTTAAAACTATGGAGAGAATTATTTAAAATGCAAAAGCATCTCTAAATTTAGATGTACGGTGCTGAGGAACATTAAATCTGATTATATTTCTAAGGCTTAAGTTATACAGGTCTTGCCTAGCTATAATATATTCCCACAGGTAACTTGGGCATCTGGATTTATACAAGTACTCCTATGTGAAGTTTAACACTTTATACATGAGTTTTGAGTTAACCAGATCTTCTGCTGACAGTCAATGGTTAAGAAATTAAAATACACTACATTACAATAATCTAATATTGGGTAAGTGATTCAATTAGCATAGGTTTTATTTTCTCTGATAAAAAGTATTTAAACTTTTAAGCTTAAAATACATTAAAGACAGTTACACCAAGATTTTTAGCATAATGAAAAGCAAGCAAAAGAGATCTGTTCACAAGCAAACTTACAAAATTATGCCGATTTAATTTATGTACAAGTATTTTAGAACCTATAACTACTTTTCTTGGCATTAAATCTCAGAACATTTTTAATAGACCACTAGAAAACTGCAAGTATGTAGATCAGTGTTCATCTTTTAAACAGGCAAGCATCCTCTGGGGTAAAGCCCACCAGCATACAGATGAATAGAGGAAAACCGGACCTGTCTAGGAAGATCTGAGGTATACAACCTAAATAGCAATATTCCAAGGATACTCCCTGGAGGTACATCTTTTATATGCAGATGATTTAAAATTCTTTTTACCGGTTTCCTCTGACTCTAATCCACTGCAGTCTGACATTGAAAGGCTCGTCAAATGGTGCCACACTAATTATCTGCATCTTAATAGTTCTAAATGTAAAGTGCTTCATTTCCATAAACATATTAATCCCATACACTCTACCTACCTCATAGATTATGTACATCTTGAAGTTGTTACTTCCTTCACCGATCTGGGTGTTATTTTTGACGAAAATTTAACTTTACGCATACAAAGCATGTGACTGATACCAAAGCAATTGTTTGTCTTTATAACTCATTGGTTAGGAGCGTTTTGGAATACTGTTCTGCAATATGAAGTCCTTCATATCAGTGTCACATTGACAGAATCGAAAAAGCATAAAATAAATTTGCAATATACCTCTTATATAAATTTAATTTTCCATATCAAGGTCTAACATATAATACAACAGCTTTGTGGCCTGCAAACTCTAGAGTTTCAAAGAAAGAAGGCACTTCTAATGTTTCTACACAAATTGGTCAATGGAGGGATTGACTGTGAAATATTGCTGAAGTCAGTCTCATTTTTCTCTCAACCCTCTTCAATGGTATTTACAGGTAAGTATGCTGGAACAGTTTTTGAGAACACAATCAAAGTCAGAAGTAAAAAGAGTGAAAAGCAGAGGACCAAGGATTGAGCCCTGGGGGACACCGGACTACACCCGTTCCCAGCCTGATACTACAACCTCACTACCATCAACCAACCTCACAGCCTGTTGCCTGTTAGATAGCTTTTAAACCATCCATTAACTTTGATATTTAGAGAGGCCAGTTTAGAGAGCAATAAGTCAATGTTTAGAGAATCAAACGCTTTAGTCATATCAATCAAGACAAGCGGACAACAATTACCATGATCCAAGCATTTTATAATATCACTTGTTATTTTAAGTAGAGAAGTAGCACAGCTGTGTTGGGTCCTAAACCCTGATTGGAATTTGGGAAGGCTTTTATGCATGATGACAAAAGAATAGCTGATTCTTGACAATCATTTCCAATCTTTTAGAAGCCGCAGGCAAGACACTTATTGGTCACAGATCGTTCACAGTAGGGTTCTCTATTTTAGAGACTGGGGTGTTTCCATAAGTCTGGTACAATCCCTGTCTAAAGTGAAAAGTTTATTATATTAGCTAGAGGTCGCAAAATATGCTGGAACTCAGAGGCTCAATTTTAGGCACCACACTCCACACCAGTGGCACTGCTCTTAATGGATGTGAGACAGTCAAAAATATCAGAAACCGCAACCGACTGAAACTGAAATGGTTCCCAGAGAGCTGTGGCGTTCTGGACAGCGTCAAAGGTAGATTGTCAACCCTGACATGAGGGATATTAGCAAGCAGAGTCATTAATATGGTCCGGATCTCTCAATTCTTCAGGAATTGATATATTTATTCCAGAAATAATCTTCCATTTTTTATTTTTTTGCTAAAATAGTTTTGTTTCACCAGCAGCAGTACAACTATTAATTTCAAAGCTGATTTCTCAGCTTTAATGGCTGTATGAAGGTAATTTTTTAGATCAATATAATACTGTTTACTTCCAAACGTTTTAAGGTTTTTAAACATATGAAATGCTTTGTTTTTTAAGTTGATAAGTGTTTTCATATTTGGCATAAGCCAGGGAGGTTGAGATTTACCTAGTTTGAAGCAGCTCTAAAACTTCTATGTTGTATAAATTTATCACGAGTTTTGATTTTGTCACAGCTTGCAGTACAATATATGTCTTCATGATCTGTATGAATAGGATCACATGTAGTTATGTAATTAATTATTTTCTATTAGTTATGATTAAATCAATTAGTGTTTCAGAGTTATCAGTCAATTTGATAGCATTCAAAATCAATTGGCTGACACCGAATGATTGCAGAATATCATTGAAAAAAAAAAGTAATCTGCGGTATCTTGAAACCGAAAATTAACATTAATATCGCCCGCACATAGAAACATATCGCAATCTTGAATAAGACAGGTAGTATTAGTATGTCATAAAAACATTGCAGTTCAGTGTAAGAAACATTAGGTGGCCTATAGACAGACAGTTATGACAGATAAATTCTTACAGTTCAGACACACCCACAAATGGTCAATTCCATTGTTAAATTTTGAAGTAACTATCAAATTCAAATTAATTTATTAGCTCAATGATGATGACATGAAATTACATAAAGAACTATAAATATAAATACATTAATACATTAATTTGGCACATTTGAACATACATATACATACATTATTCAAAAAGAGACATAGTTACATAGACGCGAAATTACAAATATGGAAACATAAATCAAAGGGAAACATAAATCAAAATTAGTGCCTAGATGTGGAAAAATCCGTATGCACTTACAACACAATAAATATAATTTACAAAATATTCCTAATTGTAATATTTATTCTACATGTACAGATTAAGAAAAAACAAATTTATATTCAGAGACCACAGCCAATTTTGGAGTGCCAGACAACAATACCACCAAAACAAACACCATACAAATACCTACATATTGTGTATCAAGGAATATCACATTGTAGAAAAGGGAAGCTAAATTTTAATAGAAAAAGATCCATCCTGTGCAAAATCATAGTTTTAGATAAATATTTAATTCAAGATAAGGTGAATCATAAAAATTTAATTTTCATTTCAGAAAACTGTCAAAATATTCCAAATTTTTAAAAACATCTTCTCTAGTTAGTTTAATAAAACATTTAATTCTCGCGGTTTCTCTTATGTTTGTAGGTCCAATGTTATAGAATTTAGGTCGCAAGTAATTTATAAAACGTAAATTTATATGTTTGTGATTAATGGGAATATTTAAATGGCTATTTTCATTTTGTCGGGTAAAATAAGATGGCTAATAAAATTTTGCAATCTAATATTTTTTTGTAAAAATGTGCAACACGCAACTATATATAATGAGTCAAGACCAACAACTTCTTCATTGTATAGTTGATTGGTTGAAAACGCTTGTTCTTACGAAAAATTATATTAACAATCTAGTTCTGTATTGTCTGAACTGGGTACAAGTTACTTTTATAAGCACCACCCCAAACAATTAAGCCATACCTAGGGAGAGACTCTATTAGGGATTTATAAACCTGAGTCAATAATTTAGTTGTTAAAAATTTTCTTAGTATATAAAATTTGGGTATTAATTAAGTATTTTAATAGTCAGTCATTCTATATGGGCTGTCCATTTCAAATGTTTGTTAATTATGACCCCTAAATACTTTATTTTGTCACCTTCATTTATTTTTAAGTTTTTATTTATGTCGATATTATAAAAAGAAGGTCTGTTTGAGTTTGTGATTGAAAAAGTAATGTATTCGGTTTTCGCAACATTCAAGGAAAGTTTAAGTGAATCGAGCCAATGCCTTACTTTTTTAAAACCATTAATAGCCTTAGTTTTAGTTTCATTCTAATTATCAGCTATAAAAAGAAGGACAGTATAATCTGCATATGATATTTGTTTACCATTTATTTCTAAGTTTAGGAGAGAGTTAAGGTAAGTTATAAAAATGATAAGTCTTAAAATTCTTCCTTGTGGAACGCCAATTTGTATTTTTAATGGATCACTGAGAATACCATTTACTCTGACATGTTGCACCTTGTCTGAAAGTTAGCTTTCAAACATTTTCAACACTGTGCCCCTTATGCCATATCGTTCAAGAACATCAACAAGCCGGTCGTTTAAGACATTGTCGAAAGCCCTTGAAAGATCAATGAATATTATTATTAATTATTATTATTAATAAAGTCAGGCAGTAGACGGCAAAGCCGGTAAGACTGCACATTTCTTTAATATATACACTATTTACACATGCTTTGGTTTTTATTGCACTTTTATAGTTAGCGTTTTAGAAAACTGTCTAGTCTGTTTTTAAAACTATTCACACTGGGTGCGGTCACAATGTCCTCGGGCAAGCTATTCCATTGGGTCACCACACGGTTTGTAATAAACTCTTTTCTTGAGAGTCTATGACACCTCTCTGAACACAGTTTTAGGCAATGTCCCCTTAAATTGGTATTAGTGTTTCGATGGAAAAAATCTATCTCACAAGAGTAGTGGCCATGTATTACTTTATAGCATTCTATGAGATCTCCCCGGCTCCGTCTCTCCTCCAATGTTGTCAAACCAAGACGTTTTAACCTCTCTTCGTAAGGAAGATTCCTTAGGGTTGGTGGGATCTTAGTTGCATGTCTTTGTACTCGCTCCAAAAGGTCCATATCCTTGCGAAAGTATGGGGACCATGCCACCACAGCGTGTTCTAAAATTGGTCTAATGTAGGTCTTATATGCTTGTAGCAGGGTTTCCTGGGACATCTCACGGAATGCACGGCGAATCATGTATACCAGCATGTTGGCTCGTTTTACCACCTTTGCCACCTGACTCTCCCATTTCAAGCATTCCGATAGGGTTACGCCCAGGTCATTCTGCTCACCCACGGATATTAACGTAGTGCCATTAATGCTGTACTCCAGTCTTGGGTTATTATAGCCTATATGCAGTGTTGTACATTTGTCGGTGTTAAGACGTAACAACCAGTCATTTGTCCAACTTTCCAGCTTGGCTAGGTCTTCTACCAGATCTCCATGCTCTATGGTTGGATCACAGAAGATTTTTGTGTCGTCGGCGAACATACTCACATTGCACATCATTTTCTCTGATAGGTCGGACACATATACCAAGAACAGCAGGGGGCCCAGAACTGAACCCTGAGGCACACCACTTAGCACTTTGTAGTTTGAAGACAGGCACCCATTTACCCGGACTTGAAATGTCCGACCAGTTATGTACTGCCTGATCCACTCCAGCAGTTTTCCTCTCACGCCATAGTGCTGCAATTTTGAAATTAGTCTTGCAAATGGCACTGTGTCAAAGGCTTTTTCAAAGTCCAGATATATTATGTCTACTGGATATCCAGCATCCTGCGCTTTGGTCCACAGTTCCAAATTAGCAACAAGGTTGGAACTAACAGAGCGTCGAGGCAAGAAACCATGCTGATTTGCCAGGAGGTTTTGGTGGTTGGTCATTAGGAATTCTGTTAGTTCCCAAGCGATGATCTTTTCCATTACTTTGCAGGGGATTGATGTCAAGCTAATAGGACGGTAATTACTGGCCAGGCACTTATTTCCTTTCTTATATATAGGAATAACAATAGCTTTCTTCCAGCTAGGGGCCAGTTCTGAGGTTTGCATAGAGCTATTCATAATTTGGGACAGTAGTCTGCTTAATGCTGACTTACAGTTCTTCAGCAGCACTGGCGAAACACCATCAGGACCAGGGCTTGCTTGCAATTTTAGGTGACCAAGGGCTTTTTCAACCTTTTCCTCAGTAAAGTGAATGTCTGTTATCGAGACTATTGAATTAGTTTCAGGTGTTAATGCAGGGAGTAAACCGTTGTTCTCTTTGACATAGACTGTGAAAAACTGTTCAGCGTGTCTATGGCTAGACATTTTTTATTAGTATTAAGATTTTCTTTAATATCAGATGACAGGGAATACATTGCATCTGATGAACTCAATTCTTCGATAAAACCAAATTGTTGTTTTGATATAATATTAAAAGTGCTAAAAAACTGTACCAACCTGTCCTTTAAATTACATCGAAAGAACTGTATAAGGAAACAGAAATGTCAAAAAAATGTATGATATTTTGCAAAAGGCTAGATCTCAATACTATCGAGATAAAATATATAACTCTGAAAATAAATCTAGTGCCACTTGGCGTATTGTAAATAGTATGAATGGAAAAAATGGGCTAGGTATGCAATGTAAAATCTCAGGTAATCCTTCAAAAATAATAAATCAAATGGCCACTAACTTTTCAGAGGCAGTTTCAAATGCCCAAAAAAACTGTCCAAATATTCCTTTCTCAACTAATATAAATTTTAAACCAGGTCTATTTTTATTCATCGTTTTAGCCCAAATGAAATCTTAAGTATTCTGAATAACATTAAAAATAAAGCAACCGCAGGCTATGATGAAATCCCAGCAAATCTCATAAAACTATGCAAATTTCTCTAACGTTTGTGATAAACAACTCTTTAAAATATGGAATATTCCCTGATCAACTAAAGGTGACAGTTGTTAGACCAATTCATAAGAATGGAGATCATGAGTCTATTGAAAATTATAGACCTATCAGTTTATTGCCCAGTTTTTCAAGGATTTTCGAGTTTGTGCAACAGAATCACAGGTTTTTTTAACTCACAAAAATCTCTTCAGCGAAAACCAACATGGCTTTTTAAAGGGAAGATCGATAGAAACAGCAGTCTTTAGGTTTGTGACTGAAGTTTTGGATTGCTTAGAAAATAAGTTTTTTGCTATAAAGTCATTCTTAGATCTATGAAAGGCCTATGACTGTCTGGATCATTAGATTTTGCTGGAAAAATGGAAAGATATTGAATAAGGGGTCATGGACGCTCACAAAAAGTAGAAGCAACATTTAATAACATAAAATATAATTCAAATCTATTTCCTATTAAGATCGGGGTGCCACAGGGCAGTGTTCTTGGACCGCTGTTATTCATCATTTATATAAATGACCTCTCCCAAAGTATAATTGAAGAACAACATTTCTTAGCGAGCTATGCGGATGATACTAACCTGGTCTCATCTGCAGGAGAGTTTCAGGACTTGGTCACAATAACTGATGAATTGCTGGGGACTGCAGAAAAATGGTTCTTGGAAAACAAATTAATTCTTAACACAGATAAATCAAACTTTATTTTATTTAGCACAAAACAATCTACACTTAAAATACAAAACAACATCACCTTAACTAACTCTAATATTACATTTTCTGAACATGCTAAATTTCTGGGAATCTACATTGATAATCACTTGGACCGGCAGAAGTCAATAGACTACGTTTCGTCTCGGTTGAACTCTATAAGCTACTCAATAAGACTATTGAAAAATCACCTTAAATTGGAAACTTTAAAAATTGTTTATTGTGCTAATTTTCAATCAGTGCTGCGCTTTGGCAGCATTTTCTGGGGTGCCTCACCACTTCTGAAGAGATTATTTATTATACAAAAAGGAATAATCAAAATTATTTGTAACATTTCTTATAAAGAATCCTATAGAACTAGATTTAAGCAGGTTGAGATCCTTACAGTATTGGGTTTGTACAATTATGAATGTTTAATATTTGTCCATAGAAATAAGGCATTTTTTGATGAATTTAAGAATAATCATGATTTATATAACACGACAACCTTAGATTATAATATACCTCGACATAGGTTATCGTTGTATAAGAGCAGACCCATGTACAAATATATTCAATTTTACAATAAACTCCCAACACAAACTGCTGAATAATAGCCTAGAATTTAAGAGAGCCATAAGCAAATATCTTATTACTTTAGAACCTTATTGTATATCTGATTTCTTAAATAAATAATGTATACTCATGTATATTTATACTTAAAATAAATGTAGATCTCCATGTATGTATTGTAATTTTAACTTTTAATTACTGTAAATGTCCTTTTAAAATTGCTCCAACACTCCTTTACGACGCCATTCTATTAATGTAAATTTCCTTGTTTGTAACATTTTGCATGTTCTTGAATAAAGAGTTTGGTATTGTATAAACACTTTTTGAATATTTTTGCAAAATTACTGATAAGGCTTATTGGACGATAACTTTCAATGCATTTTTTGACCCTGACTTATGTGTAGGAGTGACAACAGATTGTTTAAAGTGGTTAGGTACTATACCTGTGGTGAAAATTAAGTTTATTATATGGACCAAGGGTTTCAAAATAGTTAAATGAACAACTTTTATAAGTTTAGATGATATTTTGTCAATGCCAGAAGCACAATCACCGACATTGGGAGAAACAGTATCATGAATCGAATAATGACTTATTTTAACACATATGTCCCACCAGACCTAGACTTAAATTGTACGAAACACACTTTTGAAAGAAAACTAAAATTCCTATTAAATAATCCTCAATAATAACGAAACTCGAGAACTTAGAGTTTTCAGTTTCTTGCTTTACTCCCAATGTTTGTTTTTTTTTTCTTCGATTTACACTTGAATTGAACAGATTAACGTATGTACACAATAGATTTAATACAATTTTTTTTTTCTTCTATTTTTATATACTTTTTTTTTTAGCATAGGATATATTATGAAGCTTTGACACGTTTTTTTTTTTTTTTGTACTTTTTTTGTTTTATTTAGTATAGGATATGTTATGCAGCACTAATTCTGATTTTACAACTGTCATAGGCCATACCATTTGGAATGTTGAATTCTGTAGTGTATGTTTGAGAAATAAATAAATAAAAGTATTGTATATGGGTTTTGGTCCTGGCAAAGTGTTTTGTTCTAACATATTTGCATAGGTCAGTTCAGAAGGTTTTTGACTCATTGGTTTATTATGTAGCATTTTAATTTCATTCTTCAACATATCAATTATTTCATCTTTGCTTTCAATAAGTGTGGTTTTGCCTTCTATTTGCTGTTGCAATAAGGCATGAGTTTCGTACTTGCAGCATTTTTGGCAGAGGAAAATCATGATTCTTTCTTTTAACTGAAGAACTCTAACTTCGGTTGTGGAAAGTTTTCCACATCTCTTGCATATCTTTTTTTGGCATCCATCACAAATAAAAATATCAACACCTTAAGTTTTTTTGCAAATATCACATTCCGTGACTGCGCTTGTAGGTTATGTATATCGCCGCCTGATTGAAAACATTCCGATTTTCTGGATTGAATATTCCTCCTGCAGCTGCAAACACTTTTAGGGAATCATTATAGCCTAATTTAGCTTTTTAAATCCTAAACACCACTTTTAGTTGACTTTTTTTTGCAAAAATTTTAGAGTGAAAAAATAAACAATGTGTTAAAAGTAACCTCAACTTAACCTCAGATTGGCACACTTCAACATACATATATACATAATTCAAAAAGAGGCAAAGTTACATAGTATGTGAATCACTGGAACAATGGCTGGTCAGAATGTATGGTTGAAAAATTCTCCCAAGTTGTAAAAAAGTTTCTCCTTCAGTAGAGCCTTTAAATTATTTTTGAAAATGTTATTTGTCGACGCATTCTTTACCCGATTGGGTATATGGTTGTATATACGTGTGCAAGCATATATTCGTGATTTTTCGTAATGCGCAGTTTTGTGCTTCAGGATGATGAGGTCTTCCTTAAATCTTGTGGAATACGAATGGATCTCCTTATTCGGTCTAAATTCTGACCTATTTTTGTAGACATATAGCACATTTTAATATGTAGATGAACGTTAGTGTCAATATGCGTTGTGTTATATATGTTTCTCGTGGCCCTAGTCCATACATAAGTCGGATGACACGTTTTTGAGTCAGGAAGATTAACATTAACTGCTGGACCCCATAAGATTATATTGTAGGCCATATGGGGATATACCAGAGCATAATATGCTGTTATTAGGCAAGGAAGCTGAATAGATTGTTTAAGTCGCAGCAGTGCAAAGTAGGATCTGTTTAGTTTTTGCAGACCATATCTTTCTGATCCAGTTGACATCTTAGGAATTTAACAGTATCGTCACTGTTGTTTATGGTGGCTCTTGGATGAGTTCTAAAAAAATGTAATTTAATAGTTTTACTAGTATTTAGTACCAGTCGATTTGTTAGACACCATTTCTGCATGTCCTCACATATCTGTGTCTTCTTTTCTTGGACTTCTTGGACACTCAGTCTCCAGAAACGGCTACCGATGTGTCATCAGCAAATTTGAAGATGAGGCCTGGGAGTTTTAAATCATTGATAAAAAGCAAAAAGATAAGTAGCACTATTACTGATCCCTGCGGAACTCCAACATTTCTGGAGTATATATACCCTCCCCCCACTTTTATCAGTTTTCTCTCAGATAGAAATAACATGATTAGTGAGAGAGCATTGCCACGAATACCCAGCTGGTAAAGTTTATCCTGAATAAATTTGAAGTTAAGGATGTCAAAAGCTTTGGATAAATCAAAAAACGTAGCCACCACCACACGATTTGCCTCTAGTTCCTGATGTACAAATTCTATCATCTGATTCGAGGCAGTTTCAGTGGATCTGCCTGGAATGAATCCGTGTTGATTTTCGTCGACAATGTTGTTACAGGTGAGAAATTTCATTATATGAATATGGAGCACTCATTTGAAGACTTTGGAGAACACACTCAATAGTGGGATGGGCCTGTAGTTGTCAATGTCAGTTTGATACCCGTTCTTGTGAATTGGTATTACAGTAGCCGCCTTGAGAGTTGAAGGGAAACTTCACTTCCTTTTTTCTATTATGTTTAAGTCAGATTTTATTTTGGGTACTGATCTTATCGTTAACATCTGCGAATGGTGGTCAAAAATTTGTAGGTCAAAGTTCGTTTTCTTCTAAATTTGTAGCCATATAATCGATGGATCTTGCAGAGTCGGTAGTTGCGGTCTGGCATATATGTGTAGGTTCCGTACAGAGGTTTTTGAGGTCGAAGGATTCAAGCAGATCAAAGAGTAAGTTGTACCTTGGGTCCAAGGTATTTAGGCTATCAATGTTAAAATCTCCGCATATAACAATCTTGGAGCATAAGTTTGATATGTAATTTAGAAGAGAACGTGCTTGCATCACAAATGTCTCTATTTCTCCATGTGGTGATCTATAGGCCATGATTACTGCAAGTTTTTCTGTTGCTTTGCCAGTTTCAACAGTGCAACACTCTATTTCCATTTCTTATTTTTTTCTTCATTTATTGATCAGATACATTACAGGTTTCCAATTCCAATCTATGTTTTTGGCACTGCACTTCGCAACTTGCCAGCACTTTACGATAGAGCTCTTAGATTGTCAGGAACTGTTACCCCGGGAACTCTGGAACTTCATTTCCCTTCCTGTGAGTGTGTACTCATAGGAGTATTATTATATACTGTTGTATGTTCCCTATGGGTATGTACACATAAGGCTGCAGTATAAGATATTAACTAATATTTTTTATGGGATATGTTAGTAAACATGTAAACATCACACACAGGACCTGAGTCGATTGGAGGTTAGTACAGGTTAAAACCCAAAGAGTATATAAGTTCATGCATCAAAACACCTCATAACAATATATGTGGATATAAAAGCAAGTTACAAAGAATAAAAAGGGAGAAAAGAAAAAAAAACAAAGAGGAAACAGAATATAAAATATAAAATTGGATACAAGTTCGACATTGAACTGGCTAGTCCCTTTTATCGGTTTGAAAGTTGGGTTCTCTTTGGCATAGATTGCACATCCTCCATGTATGTGTGTAAAGTACTTCCTTTTCCAACATGGCGTCGAACGAGAAAGTCGATGTAGGTCCGTGCTGCAGTTTTTTCAAATCGCGAGTGGTTACGGCGCAAAAAGTTATTTTCATAGTTCATGTGCAAGTAAAAAAACAAACATAAACACAATTGTGAAAACGAGGATTTTTATGCGGAAAAATCCGACGAGAAACAGAAACAAAAGGCATCAAGTCTGTCAACAAACATCGATATCGAAAATGATCCAGCGACTCTGTTAAGGGAGCTATTGGAAGAAACAAGAAGCAAAAATAAAATCTTGGAAGAATACCTTCTTGACGGAAAAGGTAAAGGCTCTCGAAGAAAAGCTGAAAAATCAATATGAAAAAAATAAGCAAAAGAGTTCAAAGTCCAATTCCAGTTCCATCCAATCAATTCAGTGTCACCAATTAGAAATATAAAAAACTTCCCAAGTTACAGAACAGGTTTTCACACCAACAAAAACAAAAACGCCCTATCGCCGAAAACATTCCCCTTCAAACGCGAAAATGCCCAATCAGAACACGGAAGATCAGGTGCTCTCCTGTCACGATCCGTTATCGCCGAAAATCACGAAGTCAACCAACATAACCTCATTACTCGAAAACAATAAATTGAAAATATCGCAACCACATCGGCCGTATAGCTCAGGCAGCTCAAAGCCGTTAAACTGAAGAGAAAGAACAAAAAAGACGAAAATGTAAACAAGATTGAGTCAGTGAAAAACTCTACGGAAAATAGCAAGGAATGGACGAAAGTCGTTAGAAAAAAGAAAAACGATTTCCCAAAAGTTCCTAGACCATCCCCAATTAAGGGAAGCAATGAGAAAACGGGTATTCCTGTAACTAATGGATGTCCTGGTACTTTATCACAGGATACGATCCAAAAATCACGGCAGATCAAATCACACAATATATAAAGACAATAAAAAGTTTATTCAAAGTTGGAGGTCCCAGCGATTCTAAAGAAGTCATTGTGCAGCCGTCACGGTGGCCAAAGGGAGTATCTGAACCATTTCTTAAACCTGAGGCGCCGACCTTTAAGAGAAATGGATTAAAGCAACATATGGAACAAGATAAAACCAGGGAAATTATTTTAAAAGGTATTTCACACTAACATACAGTCATTAAGAACTAAAAGTAATGCTCTTGAAGCCTTTCTCATACATAAGGATATTCATGTGGTATGCTTGACAGAACACTGGTTGAACAATGACGAACTAGGCATGATCCAGCTACAAAATTATACACTAGCAGCATCTTACTCCAGAAACACCACATGAGGAGGAGGTTCAGCAATATTTGTTAAAACAAACGTAGGTTCAAACAAATTGTTAAAATTTGACAATATTTCAATTGAAAAAACTGTAGAAATTTCTGGCATTTTTTAATTAATGCTAATATTTATATTTTATCAATCTATAGGTCACCTAATAGTGATTTTGATATTTTTTTTGGACAGGCTGGAGAAGTCGATTGAATTGGTGGGTATTGAAAGGAATATTATTCTGTTGGGAGATTTTAATGTTCATTTCGGTACAAATCATAAGAATACTTCAACTTTGTCTGATATGCTAAGCACTTTTGGATTGAGATAGATGGTTTTTACAGAAACAAGAAATAATAATTGTTTAGATAACATATTTTTAAATTTTCATTTTGACATGGCATCCGTAAGCACGATTGACACCTCCGATCACCTTGCACAGCAAATTAATATTCCTGTACCACAGTTGACTCCTAATTGTACTGTTAAAAAAAATTCTGACCGATCACTGAGGCCAGTAAAATCAACTTTTTTAATATTTCGCAAAGTACGTGTTGGGATTTTGTTTCCGATTCCAATTTAAATGCTAGTAAGGTTGCTTAGTTATTTTTTTTTATAATGTAAGGACGTAACCGATGCACGCATCGGACAAGTGGTCGTTCAGAAACGTACTCTACAGAATGCTAAACATTCCAAATGGTACGAATTCGCTCGCAGAATAAAAAAAATATAATATTAAGAGTAAAATAAGACTAAAAAAAAAAATATATATATATATATATATATATATATATATATATATATTGTCAAATAATAAAAACAGACAAAACAAATAATGGTGACACAAGTATCAGACAAAATATATAAAAACAAGGAGAACATTCACATAATCCATTCAACTGCATTTTTAATTGTATTGAGGTACGGCTGAACATGTCGTATGCCCAAAAGTGACCCATACCCAAACCCATAATTAGTACGATGACGATTACGATTACGATTACGTACGATTCTTCTGATAGGAACCAAAAAGGAGACTGGCTGTAGTAGTATTTCACAGTCAATCCCTCCATTCACTAATTTGTGCAAGAAAATCAGAAGTTCCTTTCTTCGCCGAAACTGAAGGGTCTGTAGGCCGCAGAGAAGAATTCTTGTATTATAAGACAGATCTTGATATGGAAAATTAAACTTGAAAAAAAAGATACTTTGCAAATTTATTCTGAACTTTTTTAATCCTGTCGATGTGACACTGATACGAAGGGCTCCATATGGTAGAGCAATATTCTAAGATACTCTGTACTAAAGAGTTATAGAGACTAGTAATCGCTTTAGTATCACTGACATGCTTAGTGTGTGTCTTTTAATAAAACCGAGCAGTCTAAAACCCTTAAGCACTATGTTATCAATGTGCAGATTAAATGTGAGGCTTTCATCGAAAATGACACCCAAATCGTTAAAAGATGTAACAACTTCGAGACTTATGTTGTTTATATAGTACGTGGAAACAATGGGATTATTGCATTTAAAAAATCGGAGAACTTTACATTTAGTAATGTTAAGATGCAGGTAATTGGTGTTACACCATTTGTCAAGTCTCTTAATGTCAGACTGCAGTTGATTGGAGTCAAGGGAAACAGGAGAAAATAATTTTAAGTCGTCCGCATATAAAAGGCATTTCGACACTTTAAAACAAGATACAATGTCATTTATAAAGAGTAAAAAGAGAATTTGGCCGATATGCGAGCCCTGTGGGACCCCTGATGTTACAACAATCTCATTGGAAAACGAGCCACGCACGTTGAACTGTTGACGTCGATTAAACAAGTACGACTTAATCCACTCAATATAGCTTCCAGAAAGGCCAATCTGTTGCAATTTTTCTAGAAAAAGCTCATGACCGACACTATCAAACGCCTTGGATATGTCAGTGTAAACGACATCAATTTGTTGGTCGGCTTCAACTGATGTTATTAGATAATTTTGAAATACCGCCAGATTCGTAGTCATTGAGCGACCACGATAGAAACCATGTTGCTCCCCCGAAATATAATGTTTCAGCAATTCAAGAATTTCATCGGTGACAATAGCCTCGAACAACTTTGGTATGTGGGAACGTAAAGAAATGTAGTTTTTTACGTCGCATCTATCACCGGATTTCAATATTGGAATCAGGGTAGAAAACCTCCAAATCTCCGGAAAGGAACCAAGATCAAAGGACTTTTGAAAAATTTTACAAAGCGGCTTGGACAATGATTGATTACATCTCTCCAAAAGAATATTAGGGACACCATCTGGACCAGCCCTCTTAGATAAAACGAGGGTCTTTATTTTGTTACAGATCTCTGCTTCTGTAAAATGATGTGAAAACAGTGACATACCTGAAGAACTTATGGGCTCCATCCCACCAAGGTCTATGTTTTGGTGGTTGGAGTAGCACGACTGAAAGTGAGCAGCAAAAGCATTAACAATGTTGTTTGAACCACTGATTTCTTCACCTTCATAGCTCATGATGTTGGGTAAACTAGAATCTCTTCTTAAATTTCGAACAAATAGCCAAAAGTATTTGACGTGTTTAGGGATAAGTAGTTTGGTTTGTGTGATATATGAAAGGTAACACATATCGGTTCGAAGTTTAACCTCTCTTCGTAAATTAAAATAGGCTAAATAATCAACTTGCTGTTCAGTCCTTTTGTATTTTTTATAAAGACGATTCTTTTGCCCAATGTGTTTTCTTAAGGGAAGGTCAAACCATTTTGGATATTTACAATCAGAGACAACCCTTTTGGGAACATATTTATCGATACCCTCAAATAATATCTCATAGAAGAATTGAACCACTTTGTTAATGTCAGATTCTGATGATAAAAATGACCAATCAGATTGTTCATAAAAGAGATTCAGTTTGCTAAAATCAGTCTGATGAAACTCGTACACACGTACTTGATTGTTGTTTTTTCTTGGAGGGACATACTGAAGTTTATACTTTACTTCGATCGCAGGATGATACAGGTCAGCATTTACAAGGAGAAAATTTGAAGGAGAAATGAGCACATTGACGGAATCATCAGCAAATAACAAATCCAGAATTCTACCCATGTGATTGTGTACGCAATTCATTTGCTGTAGCTCAAGAAAACTCAACTATTTAACGAAATAATACAGGATGCATATAGAAGTTCCTTTCATGAAAAATCAGTTGTTACGAGCCAAAAGAATAAAAATCAAAACTGGTTTAATAAAAATTTGTCCGAGATGCGTGACCGCCTACATTTTCTCAGTAGTATTGCCCGAAACTACCCAACACCTGAAAATCTAAACATCAAAAAGGAGTTTAGCAAATCATATAGGAAAGCTATTGTGACATAGGACATTATTAATTCCCATACACAGATAGTATTTAGACCACAATCACGTCAGATGAATTACACCTTTTAATATAAGTAACCTTCCCTCTTCTAAATTCAGTATCAAAGACTTTTCATTTAATGAAGTTAGGGATATATTTGACTCCATAAAAAATAAAACTAGCAAAGACTGTTTTGGTTTATCTGTCAGAATTTTAAAGACGGTCGGGAATTGTTAATTGTACCCATTACAAAAATTGTCAACAGATGCATTGCACATTTCCAGATGTCTGGAAGATGGCCTTTATCATACCTCTTTTCAAAAAAGGAGATATTAATGATAAAACAAAATATTGGCCAATATCTCTGTTACCAGTCTTATCAAAAATACTGGAGAAGCATATTGCTCGGAGAATATCTGATTATCTGGAGTAATATAATATATTAACAGATAGGCAATTTGGGTTTAGATGTGGTCTGAGTACAGCCTCAGGTATCTTGGACTTGATTACTTTTGTATCTAATGCATTCCATAATTCCGAATACGTGAGCACAATGTTTTGTGACCTAAGCAAAGGTTTTGACTGTGTCTCGCATGAATTGCTGATACAAAAACTCTTATGTTACAATTTTTGTGATGAAACCATTAAATAAAAATAAAATCTTATTTAAGTTATAGATGCCAAATGGTAACCAGTAGCGATGAGGTTTCTGCAAGCAGGAGCATAAACACAGGTGTTTCTCAGGGTTCTATTTTAGAACCCCTGCTTTTATTAATTTATGTTAACAAACCTGGCCTTTAAAAATCATATAGGATATTTTTTGATACCACTGCTATGGTTGCTGGTGACACATTTGAAAAAACCATCAGCAAAACATGCAATATGCAGTTTGAGGTGGAGCAATGGTTTGCGGGTAATGGACTAATGTTAAATCATGACAAAACAAAATTTATGAATTTTCACTTCGAAAATCGGGAGAGTCACCTTTTCAGACTGTGGACTGTACTGAGTTCTTGGGTATTACCTTGGACTCAAAACTGAGCTGGGGTCCTCACACTGATGTTGTGGCAAGGAAAACTAGTAAAAACGTTTTTGCACTTCGAAATCTCTCCTTTAAAATTTCTACTGGCATTTTAAGAACTGCCTATTTTGCACTCAGTCATTCTGTAATTTCATACTCGACAATTGTCTGGGGACATGGCGTGGTATAGGGTGTTTTCAATTCAACGTCGTGCTGTGCGAGTCCTTGCCGGACTTGGTTATAGAGACGATTGTAGGGATGCTTTTATTCACCTAAAAATTTTAACTTTCTCATGTATTTTGATACTTCAGAACCTCTTGTATATACACCTACACAAGACTGACTATAATACCAATGGAGAGATAAAGGCATGGATACTCGAGGGAGGGAGAACTTTTTGGTGCCATATCGCAGACTGCAGAGATGCTAGAATGATCCTGATTTTTTGGCAGTGAAATTTTTTAATACACTACCTACTGAAATCAGAAATCAGAAAAAATTTTAAAAGTAGAGTACAGTCAGAAATGCTTTCTACAGCTATGATGAGTTCTTGAATAATCGTCAAATGACTTTCTCTTAAATAATTATTAATTATATAAAAAAAAAATTTCGATTTGTTGTTCCAATATAGTTTTTCTTAACTCAGTTATTGTATTGTGTTCTTCGCCCGTTATATCTTGCAAGGCCAATTCTCCACAGGTTTTATTACAGTAGATTTTATGTTCTCCCAGGAAAACTGTACTCTTTTTACGTTCTACGCAACTGCGATGTCGGATTGTTTTGCAGGAAATACAGTAGTAGCAAGTTAGGTATTTTCCATCACTGCAATATTTGAAAGTACCAAAGGTGTTTTTCTTGCCCATAGTTGATGCTTAAAACAAGATTCAAATTCAAGTCTATTTTGTCTGGATAAAAAAACAGTCGAAAACGAATCGCGAATCCTTAAACTGGTCCTGATTTCATTGATCACACTTGTCTCCACGTGACATTATAAGGTAAAATATGTACCTATCACCGACCTAGTACTTATTACCGACCATCACATATTTTTCACTTTAAAACAGTCAGGTGTTGCCAGTTTGAACATTCAAATTCAAATTCTTATATTTAAACTTCCCGTCGCGAAAATTGGGTTTGCGGCAACCCACCCAAAAATACCTTAATTACATCAGTATTCAGCCATACATCGCCGAAGCACCCACGATTTTTTAACAAGTGCTCCTAATTTGTAAACAAATGTATTTAAGGTGAATCTATAAATTAAACCTAAAAAATTTCAAAACAGCGGATCGATTTAGAGTGATCCGATAGAGGATAAAAGTTTATTCTATTTTTGGAAAATAGTAAAGGAAAAAGGCACATCAGCTACTGTTCCAAATGATGATGTTATTACTGTGCCCGATACTACGCTAACCAATAATTTACCACTTCTCGATTTCGATTTCTTAGATCTAGGCTTGAATTACTCCGAAAATTTGTGGATAGGCATGGAAAACGAAGTGTTAATCGATGATCCTGATCTAACAGCATCTACGCCACAAAACCGTGACAAAAAAGTCGGTGTATCAAACCCGTTGGCAACCGGATGCTATAGTATGAGCTCATAATCCCACTAAATCAAGTAATATTTCATAGAAACGTAATATTTTTAGTTTGCTTATATTACATTTACTTTTTAGTTCCAAGACTCTGTAAAAAAAGTGATAATTATGTCCATAAGTCCCCTAATTCTCCAGTTACCATTTCTTCAAACCTTGCTAACAAAGATTTGTCTCTGAATCCAAAAGAATTATTTAAATTCAAATTCAAATTGGTTTATTGTCTAACAGAACAATTTCCAGTAAACAGAAAATATATTTAAAATAATTATCTAAACAAATAACAAAACTAAATCATAAGAGAAAAAAATAGGATGAATTGAAAGTTGTTATAATACAATTTCTCTCAAATACATATAATACTTACATAACACATGATATTAAAGATTATTATTACTTATCGGAGTTCACTCGCTAATATAGTTTGATATACAGTTTTCCTAAACTTATATGACATATTCCATATATCCAGGCTGGTGTGATGCGTAAGAGAGTCGAACAGTGAGCAGGATCTATATAATGGTGCTTTCTTTGCAACATTTGTTAGAGAAGTCGGTAGATAGACCTGTTTTTTATTTTCTTGTGTTAAATGCCGGTACAAGAAAGTTTATTTGCTCCAGGAATTCTGGCGAATCAAACTTATTATTACAAAGTTTATACAAAAAAATTTGACTAGCTAGTTCAAACCTTTTTAGGATTGGCAGGCAATTAAATCTATTCAATAGTCTACTTGTTCAATACCCCTTTTAGGGTAAGCACCATCAGCCTTGAAGGACAGGAATTTTAAAAAGTCTTTGTACCCTCTAGAGTCTATTTATATGTACATTGTAGTTGGGAAACCATATGACTGCAGCATACATCAACCTGGACTTGACTAGCGAGTTATAGAGAGTCCAGAGGCAAGACAGATCTCTGAAGCCAGATGCCGACCTGATTAGAAACCCAAGAGATTTCAGAGCAGATCGAACGACAGTGTCAATGTGTTCATTAAATGTCAATTTCTTATCAACAATAACCCCCAGATCCCTGACCGAGGTACAGTCAGGAAGTGGGGAGCCATTAATTGAGTAGACATGGGTAATTTCAAGTGATAAAAGAGAAATCGAAATTTGTTTGTATTTTTCCACATTCAAAGGCAGATTGTTAGTTTGACACCATTCTGACATCAGGTCAATGTCCAACTGCAGCTATAGGCAATCCTCGGGGCTTTCAATGATTCAAAAAAATTTTATATCTGCAAATAGTAAGCAGTGGCTGTTTAAGTTATTAATAACGTCGTTTAGCAATATAGCAAAAATTAAGGGTGCTAGGTTACTGCCCTGAGGAGCGCCGATCGTTGTTACTAATTGTTGATCTTTGATGAAAAAAGCCATGTTGCTTTGGGGATAGCAAATTCCTAACTTGAGTAAAAAGTTTTTCATATACATATATCTCAAAGGCTTTTGAAAAGTTGGACAAGATTGAAATCGGACGATAATTTACAACCTTGTATAAATCTTCTCCTTTATGTATTGGACAGATTTTAGCGCGTTTCCAGCATTCAGGAAACGTGTTTAAAGTTAGAGATAAGTTAAATATAATACATAATGGTTTAGCTAAGATACGTGCGCAGTCGCGAACTAAAAAGGAGGGGATTTTGTCAGGGCCTGCTATGTTTTTATTTTTGAGCTTTAACAATGCTGCAGCCACGTCACTCTCACTCAGATGGTTAATAGTAATATTTCCATAAATACTCTCGTTATTTTCATGCAAATAAGAATCAGAAGAATTCACATATAAACTCTTAAAATAATAGGCAAATGCATTTACCACAGCGTCAGGCGATCCAAGAGTAGTATTATTCCATTTCATGGAGGTGGGTATTCTAGATTTCCTCCGTTTTTGTTGAATAAATTTCTAAAATTGTTTTGGATCTCGTTTTATTGATCCTTCGGTTTGATTAATGAAATTTTTATAAGCACTATCAATTTTGATTTTTATTGATCACCAGACCCTACTGAATGCATGGTAATCATTGGGTGACCCAGTCACTTTCCATTTCTTGTGCCGACTTGCCTTCTCCTTTAAGTCATTTATAATGGCCTTGGTATATCAAACAGGATATGAGCTTTTACGTTGATATGACTTACAAAGTGGTACTGCTTGGTAAAAAAACTATAAATTTTAGAATAAAACTCAGAGACTGCACAGTCGACATCATGTATATTATGAAGGAAATTCCAATCCGCTTCAAGGATCAATTGATATAATAAAAGATAGTCTAGTATACTCTTAATGGTAAGTACTTATAATTAGTAAGTGTTATGTGTCACTCATGTCCCAAAATATATTAAATCAATTGTTCTCATTTATTTATTATAGTTTATTTTTAGATGCAAATTTCATTGACAATAAAATTCTTGATGCCTGTATGTCAACCATGAAGGCAAAGGCATTAGAGAGACAACTAACTTAAAGAAATATCTATATCAAACACTAAAGAAGAAACCAATTTAAAAACTCCCGAAGCTCTTGTACCTTCCAACACAATTCAAGACTTACCTCTAAGTCCATTTGACAACTTTACTGATTTTGAGAAAAAAATAACACCTACAGCTGCTACATCGGAAAAATATATAGAACACCAGAAAAAGATAGATGCGGAGAAAAAAAAGAAAGAATAAGAAAAATATCTATATCAAACATTAAAAAAGAAACCAATTTAAAAACTCCAGAAGATCTTGTACCTTCCAAGACAATTCAGGACTTACCCCTAAGCCCATTTGACAACTTTATTGATTTCGAAAAAAATAACACCTACAGTTGCTACATAGATTGCTACATTGATTTTTATATTTATTGCGTAATTGACCTAAGGAACACAATTTGAGATCAGAACTTAATGTATTGTATACACTCACAGCCATGTATGTAAAACTACACTGAAACAAAGCAGTTCAATGCTGAGGCATTGTCAAGCGGTCTCAATGTTTGATATCTCTATGGTGCACAATATTGCGAAATATTAGTTTTTCTTTCAGATATATAGGGATAGATGATCTTAATACCTTCATAAGAAAAATTACAAAATGGAGCCTTGCAGTATTTGCTATTTTTAACCATATAAGTTCATTAATTTTTAAAGAAACATCATCATACTTCCTTAACTGATGTACAGCAAATATTTTCTACATATTGCAAACGATTTTTTGAAAAAGAATCCAAACACGGGTAATAGACAATATTGCAATAAGTGAAAGTCGACAATACTAAGGCCTCACAAAGTTTTTTTCTCATTTGTATTTTCGCGTTCCCCGCCTCGAAACACGGCATACTTCGGTGTTCTATCTCAGCACAGCCAGATCAAATATTTTTAGACGGAATCCGGTATACTTTATGTGTTCAGTCCTCAACTCGGTGTCTCATGCGTGCGATTTGCACTTTGACTCATTGAGTAGCATCATCCGATTCCTTTTTAAATCTGGAGTGATCCAAACACTCATTAAGTTGCTTTTGTTAATACATGTAATTTACTTACTTACTTACTCAAATCATTATTTAGCTGTTCAGTAGCTCTAGCAGGTTCTGCAGGATGAAAAAGATGAAGTAGTTGTGCATCATCCGCATAGGTCTGGACATGAGAGTGTGTAACCTTATGAAAGAACTTACACTATGTTAATAAAAGTAAACTATACATTGAACGGTTTAAAAAATATACAGATAAAACATATATAATAATAACAAAACAATAGACAACAATCAATAATTAAAATAAAAACTATACATCTGTAGAATAACAAATGAGTCAATAATATAAAGATTAAAAAAAGAAAACAATTGTTGTGTCAAAAATATTTAAAATATTATACCTACTACCATAGAGGGTTGTCATAAAATTCCTGCAGTTTGTAGTATGGCTTCAACTTATTTATTTATTTATTTATTTATTTATTTATTTATTTATCAACGGGCATAACCCAATACTACAATAGAATAAAATATATTAACAAGAAAAACAATTAAAACTAATAACTAATAACTAATTAAGTAACCCAACCCTAACCAAGACTCAACACAGCTAAGTTGCAAAATAGTTAACAGAACAAAGGTAACATTAATAAGGAACAACCTTATGCCACAAGACTTCACGCTCCTGGCAAAGCTTGCACGCCCCTCAAAGCAGTCAATAAGATGGGAATATTGGTTAGCCAATCTAACAGATCTTGCCAGAAAAGAATTATGGCCATAGTTTGTGCGATGTGTTGAATTGTGGAAGGAAACCGCCTGTCTAGTTTGCCTTGGTTGGACGTGGAGGCCTATCTTATTAAGAAGTCTAGGACAGGAGCTCTGAGAGTGTAGAATGCTATGAAACATTTTAAGATCTCTAAACTTGCGGCGAGTTTCTAGATTGTCCAAATTTAAGGTTGACTCCATATGACGGTAGTCAATCCTGTCCTGGTAATTGATTGGTAGACCAGTCTGCTTAAGGGCTACATATCGAAGAAATTTATGTTGCACTCCCTCAATCCTATTAATATGTTCGTTATAGTAAGGGGACCAGACACAAGAGCTGTATTCAAGATGAGGACGCACAAGTGAGCAATATAGCTGTCGCATGGAAGCTATATTTTGAAAATCCTTTGAGCACCTTTTAACAAATCCAAGCATCTGAAATGACTTTCGCACTATACTTAAAATGTGTGGAACAAAGCTTAGACCACTATCAAGCATTACCCCCAAGTCTCTGATCTCGGAGACAGACTCCAGCATGACATTGCCAATTCTGTAAGTGTGGTCTAAAGGCTCTCTACACCTTCTGAAACACATTGAAAAGCACTTTCCAACATTCAAGTTCATACCGTTTGCACCACACCAACTGACCAGTCTATTTAAATCTGACTGAAGCCTATGGCAATCATCCACTGATGACACTCTAAGGAAGAATTTTAAGTCATCAGCAAAGAGTAGAAATTGGCTGTGATGGAAACAGGTTGAGATATCATTTATGAAAAGGTTAAACAGCAGGGGCCCCAGATGTGAACCCTGTGGAACACCAGACAATACAGGTATCTCACGTGACTTGAAGCTAAGGACTCTAACAACCTGTGTACGACCGGTCAAATAAGATTCGAGCCACTTCAATAGAGAGCCCGTAATTCCAGCAGTATTTAGTTTATGCACTAAGAGCATATGATGTACTCTATTAAAGGCCTTGGAGAAGTCGGTATACAAAGCATGCACCCGATACCCCTCCTCCAAGGACTCGGACAGGAAGTCTGTGAATGAAAGAACATTCAACTCTGTTGATCGTCCCACACTGAAACCAAACTGTTCGCCAATGAGCTGACCCCGAAGAAAATATGTCAAGACCTCACACACAAGCCTCTCAAACATCTCGGGAATCTCAGAATACTAATGGCTCAGAATACTAATGGGTCTATAATTTTGTATCTGTGCATTGTCTCCGGTCTTAGGAATAGGTGTTATAAAACTAGTCTTCCAGTAACTGGGAAATACACCAGTATTCAAGGATAAGTTAAATATAATGAAAAGGGGTCGAGCCAACAGAAAACTGCACTGTCTCAGGAAAATTGGTGGTAAACCATCAGGGCCAGGACCCCTGCTCACATCCAGCCCGGATAATTCAGTATATATATCAGACAAGGACACTTTTAAGTGGGACATATGAAGATTATTAAGAGTTACATCATCAGGAATGTCACATGATTTGCTGTTGTACATTTCCGAAAAGTAATCGGCAAACAAATCGACAATAGCCTCACCAGAAGAGCCAACAGTATCCCTGTAAGACAACACATTAGGAATCTGAAAATTAGAATTTCTGGAGCGCACAAACCTCCAAAAGTTCTTCAAGTTAGTCGTCAGGGATAATTCTGTAATATACACATAGTCACTATAACATTGTCTCTTTAAAGTTTTACACTTAGCCCTAACATTACAAAATTTGACATAATCAGAATACAATTTTGTGTTAACATACTGCTTATGTAATTTTTTTTTCTCAATTATAATGGCCTTCAACTCAGTGGAAAACCAAACTGGAAATTTTTTAGTAGAATACTTTTTCAATGGTACAATACTATCAATACATAGATATATTATTTCATAAAAAATATTGACCATTTCATTAACAGACCTGTTCAGAAACAAGGCATCCCAGTTGAAGTTTGAAAGAAACAAGGAAACCGCATTAAAATCTACTGCATGAAAGTCTCTATAAAAACCCTGACCCACAATTTCATGTTTCCTCCTGCACATAGATGTTTCAATCATAATGGATAAGGGTGGATGGTATCTGTCAGGTTGTATTATTTCTTCCTCAGCCAAATGAATATTCAGGCTTTGATCTTCTGAGAAGACTAGGTCTAACATAGAAGTGGTTTCATTCTCAATGGTATTTACCTGGAATAGGTTATGATGGGAGCACATGATCGACACAACCTCCAAGGCTCCAACCTCGTTTGGTGATGCGCCAGGTTGTACTGTAGCAATAGAGCTCAGTTCTTCACTTGACCAAAAACCGTGGGGTAAGTTGAAATCACCAAGTATGCATAGTTTGCAGTTGGGAAGATCATCACTCAGTCTATCTATAGATTCACTGAAAGCCATATAACACTCAATAGTGGCCCTGGGAGGAAAATATCCAGTACCGACAATAGTTTGATGATCACCCGAGCCATCCAAGACAAAGAGATGCTCCATATGGGCATCAGACACAAGTTGGGAGCTTTTGATGCTCTTATGCACTGCAATAAGGACACCACCCCCTCTTGAGTGCACACTAGTTTCACTGGATCTGTCTTTTCTATACACATTATAGTCATACATATGTAACTCCCCACTGGAAATGTCACTGGTCAACCAAGTCTCATTGAAAACAATAACACTATATTGTGAGTAGGAAGCATTAATAAGCAAGGAACCCAATTTGGTTCGAAGTCCTCTAACATAACTCTAACTTAAGAATGTTTTTGAAAGTCCATCTAAAGGACTTTTCATCAGTATTAATTTTAGGTTTATAGGTGATTGTAGATCTTAACACTTTCATAAATCAATGAGTTTTTAGTTAAAGCAAATTTGGGTATTGGGAGAGGAACGCTGCTACTGTTACGGGTAGTATAAGCACTATGTCTAGAAAAATTCCTACATTTTTTGTGCATCAAGCAACAAGTCTCCAAGATAAAAATAGAAATGATAATCAAAATTTCTTCCTGTTTAAAAAGAGGTTAGCAGTGTTCCCTAAACTTAGCTTTACATATGTAGCGCAGTGACCTTTTCTTGAGAACAAAGATGGAGTTTAGCAATTGGTGATTACAAAATCCCCAAAAAGTCATCCCATATCTTATGTGACATTCGATTAAAGAATAATATGCCATCTTGGCCGCAGATGAACTTAATTCATTAGAAATTACTCTCACAGCAAAGCTCCCAGAAGCAACCTTTTTACTAAGTAGGTTTATGTGAGTAGAGAATTTTAATTCATTATCAATATAAATACCAAAAAAATTTTGCGACAGATTGGTTTTTTATTTGAATACTATTTAGGTCTATGTCATTCAATGTAATCATAAAAGTAAGAATGGATGATTTATCCCAGTTAAAACTTAAGTAATTAGAAGCATACCATTCTTTCATGGTATTCATTAGAGCGCTGTGTTCAGTTCCCCTCCAGAGAAGAGTTGTATTATCTGCAAAAATAGTACCAAGTCCCCCGAAGAAGGATAATATACTTACATACAGTTCAAATGATATTGTATGCAAAATAAATCCACCAAAGTTAATTAACCGCCGAAGCATTTATTGTGTACGTGAAATTGAAGAACTTAGGAGGGGTTAGTATTAGTAGTTAGGGGGAGGTCTAGAGACCTGACTGGTAGGCCTATAAGGCCCTTTCAGTCTACCCCAGCTCCTCCCTCAACCACCATCCGCCACCAGGTGTACATCCTTGAATCTGCCTGTACTATACTATACTATATGTAAGTCTGTATATCCTTCCATGCAAAATCCTTAACTTCGTCCCTATGCAAGACCGTAGTGCCGAAAATATCTCGTCGCAGTCTCGCTCGCGCTTCACATCTACACGGGAAGTGAAGCAGAGTTTCCTTCTCTTCCTGACACTCCGTGCAGATAGAATCTTCCTCAATGCCTAACATAAAGAGGTGTCTCCTCAATCGACAGTGCCCCGTTACTATTCCTACGATAGAATTTAAAGCTTTCCTGTCTCGGGCTAGTAACAACTGTGTTTGGCCCTTATCGGGCTTCACAATGAAGTCTTTAGCTTGCCTCCCGACCCCGGACTGGCCCCATTAACGTTGAAGTTCATGTTGTGCCCATTATTCGAGTGCTGACCTTATCTGCTGCCTAGTGATGCCTAAAGCTGGTTCTAGTCCTACATACGGGCTGGTGGCGCCGAGTCTAGCAAACTCATCTGCCCTCTCGTTGCCCTCAATCCCACAGTTTCCAGGCACCCAAACCAACTTCACTCTTTTACGTCGCGCCAACTGCTCTAGCCTGTCACCGCCATTCCTGAACCAAAACTGATCCCGCCGTGGGTGAGTCGAGCGCCTTAAGTGCTGCTTGACTGTCTGAGCATATGACAATCTCTCCCTCTGACCCCTCTATGACTTCCTTCATCGTTATTGCCATTAGAATGGCATATACCTCAGCCTGAAACACCATTGAAAACTTCCCCAAAGGGAAGCTGGGCCCGGTTTGTGTAGCCGCAATATAAACTCCAGCACCAGAGGATTGCAACTGTGTCATACGTGAACTATCCGTATAGCAAACAATTGCCTCTCTGGAGAACTCCAGTCTGTTTCTCGCCCAGTCCTCTCTTTTGGGGATTGAGATACTATAACCCTTATGCCATCTTAGTCTGCCTGAGGGTCGTGCTACTCTGTAGGTAGATAAAGGGATCTCTCTTTCCACAATGTGGGAGATCCTCGCATGACCCACAACCTCACCTTTGGTATGCCAAGCTCCTGCGTCTCCCATTTGCAAGTGCGCTGCCATCGCCTCTTTCTTAACGAAAGTCGACAATGATGGCAGCCCTAGCAAGACATCCAATGCTGCTGGCGGCGTCGTCCTCATTGCTCCAGTTATCGCTAGGCTAGCCAGTCTCTGGACATTTGCAAGACTGGAACGAATGGTTTTCCTCTCCACCAAGGGCTACTATTGAGCCGTATTATATCCTGGGTTTTATGACTGCTTGGTACAGCCAGTGCATGACCCTAGGACTTAGCCCCCAGGTTGTGCCTACCGCTCTACGGAGCTGCCAGAAGGTCGCTATTGACTTCCTTATTTGCCTATCGACATGAGTCTTCCAGCTCAGCTTTGCATCTACTGTGACCCCCAGGTATTTAACCTCTTTTGCCAAGGTCAGTTGTTGACCATACAATCTTGGGGGGTCGAAAATCTCCTAAATTCCTTCTCCTTGTAAAGAGGATCATCTCAGTCTTCCACGGATTAACCGTGAGACCTACCTCATTACACCATGCCTCCAATATATTACAGGCCATCTGCATTCTCTCGCAGATGATGCCCAAGTACTTGCTTGATATTAGAATCAATCCATCATCCGCATAAGCTTGTGCATAGAAGCCGGCCTCCACGAGTCTGTTGAGCAGACCGTCCATGACTAGACACCATAGGTGTGGGGAGAGACAGCTGGCTTGAGGGCATCCGCCTCGCACCCCGATGTCTATCTGGTACCCGCCCTGACTCGCTTGGACGCCGCCCTCTTGCAGTGCACTTCTAACCCAACGCACCAGATTCGTTTTAACGCTCCTGGCTGCGAGCGAGTCGCAGACGACGTTTGTCCATGCTCTATCAAACGCTCCTTCAACATCGAAAAACACAACTAAAGCTGCTTCCTTAAATTGTAAAGCCTTCTCAATCCTTTGCACCATACTGTGGAGAGTCGACTCCGTTGATCGCCCTCCCCTATATGCATGCTGATTAGCATGAATCGTTGAGACTGCTAGTGCTCCCTCCATTAGGATGTCAGGCTTATCGGTCTAAAAGATTTGGCGGTCGTATAGTCCTCTCTTCCCGGTTTCGGAATGAATTTGACTCTAGCTGACCGCCATATTTCTGGTACGTACCCAAGGGCGATACTTGCCCTGTAGAGTTCCTTAATGAAAGGCCTCAATATGTTGAGGCCCCTTTGCAATAGGGCCGGGAAGATGTTATCCGGCCCTGCGGCCTTGTAAGGGCTGAATTCGTTGATAGCCCAGGTGACGCTATCATCAGTGATTAATAATAATAATAATAATAATAATAATAATTGTACTGTAAAGTCTTGAATGCTGAACATGTCAGAGGGTAAATCATTTTGTAGCCAGTTCTCAGAGATATGGACTGAGGATTTAAGTGAACGATGTTAAGTCCAGTTCCCACTCTTTGAGAGGCCATTATCTTCTCCCTCAATGTGCCGTCACGTTGGTAAAATTCTTGTAATAATTCTTGTTGCGCATTCCACGATGAGGTTCCTGCAATCAACCACTCAGCTTACTTTTAGTGTCATAGACATCAACATAACAACTGTCCAGCCAGAAATCGGTAACCAAATATTGTTCCCCTGTTCTTTCAGGAACACTCAGTTTAAAAGCACGGTTAGCAAATTTTGATGGAAGCTTCTCACATTTATACAAGTGCTTGTGCTGTTGGTCAAGCACAGCAATGATATTAGAGAGTGTCGAATTTATATCCAGATTAGACAAAATATCCATGAAAGTTTTGTTAAGAGTTGCCCTATATTTAAATTAGCTACTTTGAGAGTAGACGAGCTGAGATGTTTCTTTTTCTCATCACATATTAGGGGACAAGGAATCTTCACTTCGCTTGCTAATATTTTCCATAGGTCAGTAGGTTTTGAAGAGAAACACTTTGGTTTTTCTCAACTAAATATCTATATTACTGATCTACACTTATATACTGAAGACAAACAAACAGTTAATTATTGTGATACTTTAAACTTTGAGAAAATAGACAAACTGATAATGCCAGGGAAGAATCGTAAACTATAAGTTTTATGTGGCAAGTACTATGAAACAGATTATTTCCCTTTGTATAGGGTGTGAACACACTTCTGCAGTACCAACACGGGAATACTAGGTATACAGGGCAAACGAGGGTTACTATGCCGGGATGCACGTACAAAGTACTTCAAAGTTCAAACCGAACCAAATTTAATTTTACACTGCCGGGATGCAGATGTGGGAAATAAAAATACATGAGGTGGGAAGCAATCAGAGGGCCGCGACAACACCCTTACGGTACCTACGGCTAAGGTTTACTGACTTAGTTGTACATGGGAGGAGGAGGGGAGAGATATAGAGAACATTTCTTAATATAACATAATAAATAAAAACAGATTTGTAAACTGTTACCACAGATATTCTAAATGAGTTTAAAATTCACTTAAGGTCCACGAAAAAACTTTAAAGTCATTCTGAGTCATATTAAAGACTTTAAAATCACCTAAAATACCATTAAAGATTTCAGATTAGCCTAAAATCTACTAAGTTACTTAAAAGGCTTATAATTCATTCATAAGTCCCTTAAAAGGCTCATAATTCATTCAGAACTCACTTATAATTCACAAAGACTTGTAACTCAACATACAAATTTTTTGGAGTTATCCGCCCCTCAAAAATAACATAAATAATACAAAAAAAATATTGTAGCATCCCAGTAAAATAATTTGACAGAAAAATCTAAGATCAGATACTAGTAGGGCAAAAATCTTTATTTTTCTCATTTGTTAGGTATCTTTTTTTTTTTCAATCATTCTGTCTTTGTTACATTTAGTGATGAAAAATTCTTGAGCATTTATTTTCGGAAAATATTCTCCGAGAAAATATTCATAACAAATTGAATTGATGCACAGATATAAAATATTAAACATCAAATGAAGTACTATTTACTTTAGTAAAAAGCTCTGCTGATCTTCGCCTAGATATAAATAAAGATTATATGTACTTATTTATTTATTTAAGTACGAAATATAGTTAACTATGAAACATAGGAAAACAACTAAACAGAAATAAACTTGTTTAGATAAACAATAAATAACAAGACAACAATCATTAGCTTGCTTGAACAAACCTATGGTTACAAAATAATATGCACAAAAATATAGCCTAACATTTAAAAAATGTGTCAACACAACTAAACAGACTTATTAAACAGCAATCAAACTAGCTTTCCGAAACAAACCTCCTAATTTATTGTTACAAAAATTTGATATAAAGATATAACTCAACCCTCAACATATTAAAGAATGTGGCAAGGAGAAACATATGAATACAACTGAATAGAAAAAAATGATGGGTGGTTAGTCAGAATCAGAAATGTCAATTTCATTATGGTGCTCTTTAATTTCAAAGTCATCTTTGGCGCTATCATCATGGAGACTACAGTCATGATCAACGAATGTTTTGGTTTCGGTATTCAAATACGAAACCACAGGAATTATTAGCACCAGCAAAGCCAAATCCTTATCCTTACATTCTCTACTATATTCTCAAAAATTTATGCTTGGGTAATATTCTCAAGAGCCATCACTAGTTAGATTTTATAAAATCTAAAAAGGGTTTTGTTGCATTGGATCCAAACACTAATGACATACATGGAAGTGACTTGAATTTAATACCTGTACTCAATCAAGGACAATAAAAGTAATTTTGAATCAAAATATTTGTCTTACCTTTCTTTTAATGTAATGTTGTAATTCACCATTATGGCATAACTCCAGTATAAGGTAAACATAATGGGCATCCTCAAAAAATGTATACAATTCTAATATTGAAGGATGTTTCAATCTTGAATGTATAGAAACTTCTTGCTGAACACGGCTGACCATTCCTTCAGCTTGCATAAGTTTTTTATCAATCTAAAAATTAATATACCTATTGATATGAAGAATTGGTATTTATTATAGTATGTTTACCATTTTTATTGCAACATCAATTCCAGTTTTGTGGCACAGTGCTTGATATACTGAGGCAAAACCACCTTTGCCCAACAAGTTATGTACTTCATAGTCCTAAAATTATAGGTCTTGTACAACAAACCTGATTATAAATAAGGACGTTTTGGAGAAACCAAATTTAAATTAGGTGTAAACGAGTAAATATACAAATGGTACACTAACCTCTATCCTGTCGCTAAAGGAAAATTGGCTGTTCATCTTGAACAGCACAAATATATTTTACATAAAATCTCTAAAATAAATCACTCTTTCCAAATGATAGATCACCACTGCCACTGGTCCTTTAAGGTGATTTAATAATGCCTTCATACCCAACAAATTATGTTAAAAACATTTATAATTTTCAAATTTCAAACTCCCTTAAGTAGCGTTTGTTTATATAATTGTGATTTTAGATTTGACAATTGACGTCTTTTTAGAGCTGTGTAGTTCATGAACCAACTAGTTCTAAACATCGAATCATGAGCTAAAAGATGCGGTCACCAATATAAAAAATGAGTTAATTGTACTAACAGTATAAACGATTAGTACATATTTTACCAATAGATGCTGGCTGAGCGTTTGACGGAAAAACGAAAAGAATTGAATGGGATCGTTCGGTCTTTTCATGACGGATTTCCCTCTAGAATGAAATCGCGGTACTAGCCGCCGTTAAATGAAATTATTGCGTCCCATTATTGGCTATAAATTATAGTACATGTGGCAATATTTTTTAGGAACCCCAAAGTAAGTAAAAATGACAACGCCTTTGATATTGATCTGCTTCTGAAAATTAATAGAAAAATATTATTTTCTTGAATATTATTTGAAAAATTACCACTGCGGACATGGAATATTATAGAAAATATGTTTAGTAAAGTACCTTGTGCAAAATATACAAAATATCGGAAAATTGCAAAATAGAACCAATACCTAAAATTAAAAAAAATAGTTACTGTTTGTTGTGTAAAGGCCGTTGCCGTCTGTGGTGTATTTCCTCGCAAAATTTCTTCATGTAAGACGGCTTCGAGCTATGCGTATTGCGAATGCAATTAGTGGCGTAAATATATACTTATGCCTTAAAAAATGGTACATTGCCGGTTTATAGGATGGTATGCCTTAAATGTGGGATGCACAACACGGAACGTTAAATGATCCTAGTAACATAGTTTTTTTACTTTAGAATTAGATACTCATAAACTCATACTCGTAAATAAATTTTATCGACAAATAATGACTCCAGGAGAAATCTAAATCATCACATGAAAAAAAGCATACTGCAATAAACATTGCCAGAGGATCAACTGCATCAAGTAACACTCATTCTCAGACAACAGAAAAAACAAGCTTTGTATCCCAGTCTTCCGAAGCAATGCAAATTCAAGAAGGAGAAAGTGGAGGTGTCAGTGCTATATAGTACTAGCTGTGGTACTAGTGTAAATTTAAGTGGTTTTAGCAGTAGTATTGTAAGCTCCAAAGGTAAAAAACGAAAAATCCAATCTGACATCAGTAATTTTGCATACACAAAAAGCCTTTGTCTATAGCAAGAAAAAATTAGATAAATAGTTACTAGGCTGGATAGTTAAAGGGCTTCACACATTTACAATCCTTGAGGAGGTAGAGTTTTAGAACATTTTGCGAATCACTTTGCCTCAACGGCAATGTTCCATCAGGAAAAACGTTGAGCAATAATTTATTAGAACATTTGTTACGCTTATCGCGTGAATCTATCCAAGAAGAGTTGAGTCATATCATTTTATATGCATAACGACTGAGAGCTGGACATTCTCAAATAATGAAAACTTCACTGCCATAATGGCGCATTATTTATTTGTAGAATAATTACAATTAGCGTTAAAGTCTCGTCTCTTGAATTTTCCATACTTTTGTCTGGCAAATTTAATGAGTGGAAGATCCAACAAAAAATTGTATGGTGGTTAGCGGCAATGCCGCCAACATAATTGCACCTGTACGAGGAGGTAAGTGGAAATCTCAGCGGTGTTGTGTTCATTCAAATTCAGATGGGATTATCTGAGTTAAAACGTGTGCACTCTCTGGAATTCTACCCTAGATATCGATAATCGGGCGTGTAAAATAAAATATTCTATTATTTCAAACTTGGCATTGGAGTTGCCTACTTTAAATATTTTCACTTTAGAAGAATGGTCAGTGTTGGTGCAGTTAGTAGACGTACTAGACATGTTTAAGGATATAACTGAGGAGATTAGTGCAGTTACTTCGTCAAACACTTTTATTTTCGTTAAAACGGTATACTTCCATTTAAAACGTTTAGCAACAAAATCAAATTTTCCAAATGAATTAAAAAGTGTAGTGACATACATGCTTAATCAAAAAAAAATAATCTCCTGGCTGAATCAAGAATTTTAGATCCAAGGTATAAAAGATGGCTTTACAGCGGCCGTTGCAAATTTGCAGAAAAAAGTGCTAATCGGGCTCTTCAGATCAGTGAAAATAAGATATCCAAAACGTAGCAGTGTCCGAAATAATCTTCCTCTATAAGAAAAATTACGATTATGGTGCGATTTCGTTGAAAATATGAGCAACTTATTACATGATCAAAATCCTGTGCTGCAGTGATTATTGAATTAGACCGGTATTTAAGTGAGATTCACTTTAAAAGAGATAAACATTCTTTGTGGATGTCACCCGTATAAATTTGTAAAAAACGATTGTGTATACAAGCTGGTCTAGCAATAAATGAAAAACGCGTATCCTTAAATAGTTCTAGGGCCTGTAAGATTTTATTTTTGAACGCAAATTTATAATTTTGTATTTTAATCTGTTTCCTTTTCGACATTTTACATATATTTATAGGTATATTTTATTACATATTATATAATGTAATTATTTTATATTATGTTAGTCAGGTGATATTAATATTAATCTGTTGGATTAAGACTCCATTATTATCAAAGACTATATAAATATGATAGCTTTAAATAATTATTGTTTCATCAATAAGATAAATTTTGCAAATGCTACTTGAATTTCGCATACTACTATAATATATCATGTAATTTGTATAACCAATAAAAAACGAATATGATATTAGGGTCGAAGAAACTTTATTAAATGATCTTAGAAAAATTAATGTAGAGGTAAAATAAAATATTAAAACATTTAAACCTAAAGTTATTATTCAACGTTCCATTTTAAACATACAAAAACTTAAACAAAAAATTTATAATAAATTAATAGAAGGGGATATAAATTCATTTGAGAAATGATTAAAGTTATTACCGAAAATACAACTATAAAAAAATAAATGTCAGCAAAATAATGAATGAAGTAACACCTGACTTATTAAGTCATATTTCTTACAAAGAGGCTCGTTTCAAGATAAGCTAGTATTTGATATAAAGTGCGGTGCAAAAAGTTCGCCTCACCTAAAATCGGTGTTTTTAACAGTCTGCATCCTTTACAATATAGGGCCAATCTTAATTTGCGAATCGGCGATGAAAAGCGCTATCTTTGGTCTCTTCACCTCTGGGGTCCAGTAATTTTTTACTCATTTTTCCTAGTGATACATTGACGAAACATTCGAGAAATCTGAGGAACTTAAATTGGTCCTTTTTTTTTAGTTAAATCTTAGATCAATATCTCAGACGTTTTTTTAAGTTGCTACAGTGGCGGCTCGTAGTGAATTATATTGGGAGGTCAATAACAAATTTAAAAATAGGCATACTAAAAATAAAAATAAATATCTTATCTTTAAATTGAGCTTTAAATTCTCTTGAAGTTCAGGTCTACTCTTCGTTCTTTAGAATTGGAAAAATGCTGAATGACACGTTCGTTAAAATTGCACGCACATTCCTTTTATAAATAATACTTAACATTGCTAAAACGGATAGTCTATCTTAGCCGAACTCCTCAACAAAATTTATAAGCCCCCGAAAAACCCCTGGATTTTTAGACAAAGGCGTTTCATCATGGCCACGTAGTGCCAGCTCGAATGCCCCACAAAATTTTACACAGTCTATAATTTTGTTTAAAATATAACGATTCTTGGATACATTTTCATTAAAATCTCTAAGGGATTTTCTATAAGCTGTGTGTAGCTGAGTGCGAATTTCAACACTTCCAACCGTAGCATAGTTCACCGAACATTTCATGTGATCTGCACCATAATGAGTCCGACGAGTCCTTAGAAAACAACAAACAAAAATAACAATAAAATGAGTTAGAGACCACATATCAGTTAGCTAAATCGTGCATACTTTTGCGAAAGTTTTGAGAACCTCTTTATTTTGGTCTTTACTAGTTTGTCGTATACTAAGTTCTGGCAAATTGCGACCACTTACCTTGAATTCGGTTATTTTCTCAAAATTAAGTTCATTAGCACTCTTTAATGGTTTAATTTTTTGCACTACCGACTTTTTATTTCATCTACATTCACAACTCAAACATAGACCATCTTGAAATTGGTTATTTTCGCAAAATTAAGTAAGCACTTTTTAGTTGTTTATGTTTTTGCACTAGTCACTACCAACATTGTATTTCCTGTATATTTCCAACTCATATATATATATATATATATATATATATATATATATATATATATATATACATATATATATATTACAAAAAACAGTATATAAATCAATTTTCAACAATTGAACTTCCGCATGCCGACGTGATGCCGCGACCGATCGATCGAATTATGAGAAGAGATTGACTGATGACCCAAATCGCGATTTCATATTCCATTTGCTATCACGTTCGGCTGCCGCTCGGTAGCTGTGAAATCTTCGGGTACTTTCCTTAAGCTTTAAGGTAATCAGGGCAATTCGGACTGCCCGGCCTAGCTTAGTATAGCGTATTTAATTATGCCTAAGGAACGCAACGAGCCCATTCGAACCGCCGCGCACGGCTAATAGTGTAGCGTATTTAACTTTTCCCAAGGTTCGCGTTTTACTGCAACTATTAGGAGGGACGGTCAAAAGAATCATTTATGTTCCGAAATATTTTTGGGGGTCATTGACCAAATAACCCTATGGAAGAGCCGCCACTGAGTTGCTATAGAGATATAATTATTACTATATATTATTAATTCAGTATTATTTCGTTTAACTTTCTTGGGTTAAATTTAAATGACAAGAGACTTTTTAAGATTGACACATGCCAAGAAAAAACATGGTCACAAAATAAAATATATGGTGTTTTTTGTCTCGAGGAACCTTTAACTAATGGCTTGGGACGCTTTTGAAAATAGCATTAAAGTCAACCGAAAACGAAATAAAAGGTCTATAAGTTTTCTAAAAGGACAATACAGATTTCTTCATTTCTTCGTAATGGCATGCTTTTGTGTGGGAAGTCTGTAAACTATGGAGAAGGCACGTTAAAAATCAATAGAAAATCCTTCAAAGTTTTTAATGATCCCATTATTGTTAAATGCGGTATTTATCAATAGAAAACTTTCTAAAAAAGGGATGGGCTTAAGTTTGTTACCTTGGTAGGTAAGTAGGCATAGAGGCACTATGGGCACTCTCCTTCTTTTTTATTTTAATGTGGCCTTTGCTACCATTTGCTTTTGCTATTATTGGCTTTTGCTACTATTAGGCTTTGCTAGTATTGTTTTTTGCTACCATTGGGCTTTGCTATGATTGGCTTTTGCTACAGCTTTGTCTACTAATGGCATTTGCTAATATTGGATTTTACTGGCGAGGCGTTTGCTACGTTGGCTTTATCTACCATATTTGGTTACCTGACTGAAGCTATCAGGTTTAGTAACCATTGACATTTACGTATGTATGACGTTATACTTGTACTATATATTACATAATAGCGCTATTAATATGTTCCCTTTTTAGAAATTTACAACATTCTTTTTTTTAGTGTAATTGAAAAGAGTATTTTACAATAACTTATTCTCTTTAAAAATTGGAAAACCTATATTGTCATCAAGAAACTGATCGCAATAAATGATACCCTGACGACAGATATTCACTAACTCATAAATCAGTTCTGTAATTGGGTCAGAGGAATCACTTAGGTTAGCAAGCTTTTGCCTACATGTATCGTGGTAAGTGTCTATGGAGAATAGAATGGTGGACGAAGATATGCGTATGTTTTATATTCAAATACGCTATTAGCTGTACTCATGACTTGGAGTGAGGTGTATTGAGAAGTAGGGGGTATCAAGAATGGAAGGGGCTGTGTGTGGTGTATAAAACGATCTGAACTCGATGTGGAAATCAGTTCTTCGATAACGCATATCGTTGAAGAATTTCTTGCAAACTTTTTTTTACAAAAATATTTAAAATGGTATATCTCTCAATCATTATATCAACACAAGAGGTTATCAATGAATTGGCGAGTGGTGTCACCTTTGACATCGAGACGGCGCCATATTTGGGAAACACATTAGCATATTTTTTAGAGAAAGCAATAAAACTATAATTTTTGTAAATGTTAGCAAACCTCTGCGACTTTTTTCATGCTTACTGCATATTTTTTACCAAAACCGCAATATTTTTACCCCTAATCTATGGTCTAATTTTAAGGAAGCCTTGCTTTTGGCTATACTTTTTATATGCTAATAACGTATTACTTTAATAATAGTTTAATAAAGTTGTTTAACAGTTTTTAATAACATATATTGAGATATGTTTAAATTAGACATTAATTGTAAAATTTGTACCAAATAGTATTTTTTTGCTATTAACCACTTTTATGCATAGAACATTATTTTTAAAGGAAAGCATTATTTCAATATCTAGTTTTTGGTATGTGGGAAGCGAATTTTTATAATATAGAAATTTGGATTCAGCCTTTACTTATGACTTTGTACCATTGTATAGTATTTACTTTGGCACCGGTAATTTTATACCCTCGCTATCGTTTGGAAGAAAAATTATCTTCATTCTAGATATTACTCCAAAGGTAGAGGACAAACCAAGAATCCATATAACCTAATTAGAATCACAAGCCAAAAATAGATTCTTCGTATAACCCCCACCCCTTGCGTAGTAACCCGAAAAATATATATTTCGCCATACAAGATCTTTAAATAGGTACATTATTCAATAAAAATCACGAATCTTATTGCAGTTGTTGGTATCTTTTAAATAGTAAGCTGTTTATAATAGCTCTTGATAGTAATCAATTTATTAATATTGTCTACCGTTGATTAGAAGTCAAGTTAAATGATAATGCTTTGTCTACAATAAAAAAAAAATCACATTAATAAAACGTTTATTCCTCTGTATGGATGTACAGGCATGTTTATTAAAATATGTTTGAAAATATACATTCAGAAAAATTCATATTTCGTAAACCCTACAGTGACTTTATAAGGACAGTGGCGACAATAGGGTAACCAATTTTTGATTCGGCCATATTGGAGCTAAAACCGTATTGTTTACTATTTGCCTACGTGGGTTTGTTATGAGGTTTGCTGTTTTAGTGTATTATTTTATTAGTTTTTTTTTGAATATTTAAATCAATATTGATTCAAACAATAAGTTCTAAGCCAATGGCCATATAAAGAAATATGTAGTCTGGTTCACCTGCTTTTTGCTTGTAATTATAAAGTGTTTGGGACGAATTTGTCAATGACTATGACCATAAATGTCTTAAGCTTAAGTTTACTCCAAGAAACGTAATTAAATATTGCACCTTATTATATTTTGGTATTATTTTGTTAGACAAAACAATATTGTTTCACGTCTTAGTGTATTTTTTACATATATATATGTATATATATATATATATGTATATATATATATAGTTTAGAAATATAGGTAGCGGATGTTCCCCAGGCGACCCAGTTTTATGAAGGGAACAATTCCAGTTCTGCGCATGCGCAAACGCGAGTTTGCCATATGTCGTTTAAATTCAAATAATTTTATGCCCGAAACTTATACTTAGTGATGTAATACTTGAATTTCCTAATTTGCTTAATAATATACCTTTAAAAAACTGATATGCAATTACAAAAAAAAATACAGGAAGTTTTAATGTTGTTATTATTTTATATTAAAATTGTCTAAATTAGAAGGAATAAACACAATATTCTTAAGCCGACAACGCCGTATGTTTTCAGCTTTTGGCGTCTGTTTTTTGATTCTAACCAAACTTATAACAATCTGTCAAATAAACATTTAGATTAAATAGGTTAATATTCGTTTTGAATCTTGAAGAAGAAAATATCGCAATAATTTTTTTTCCAGAATTTTTTTTACGACTTACCTAAATTTTGTATACTAAATCAATTCTCCTATCCTTCATAGCAGCAAATGTATTTATAACATCCTCATAAAATGGATGAGTTGCCCTAATCTCCTCCAGAAATTCCTTTTGAATTGAAATATTGTCTAGAGAAGCAAGTCTCTCTTGAGATATTGTATTTCTTAAATAAGTTTTTACACGCGCGTTTGAGGCAAGAAAAACTTCTTTCCACTGAAGCACTTGTCGACGGTATTGTCAAAATAAGGGAAAACAGTATGCTTCGGTAAAAATATCTTTATTTTCATTAAGTTTTTTCACTTGCTCTTGCAGCAATATATTCCAATTACTCTCATTGCCAAAAATAAGACCAAGCTCATTTTTAAGTCGTTGACTTCTTGAAAATGTTTCCCGAACAAATTTTCAAACGGCCCAGTCAGCAAATTTAAACTATATTCGGAAAATTTAGCAGAATTTGCCAAAGAAAATATAGTCCAATATTTCATAAAAAAGGGTTCTATACTTAGCACTAATTTCTTCAGGTGAAAGCTTAGCAAGCTCACGTTTGTAATGATTTATTTCTGTAATAGAATTTGTTTTATCAAGCATGATATTAAAAAAATGTTCATTTCTTTTTTTACAAAGCGTTTTATATTAGATATGCAAAAATTAATGTCAAGCAATTTTTTTTGGAGAACGTCAAATAGTATGTCCGTGATGGAGAAAATGTCATTAAACACTAATGCCAGAAACGTGAATTCAAAATCGTTTATCTCACCTAAAAATCCTTTCGCAAGCCGGATTGATTTTTCATCAGATTTGTCACAGTTTGTAATAAATTCAAAACGTCTTTTAATTTATTCCAGTCTTGAACAAACATTTACTAACTTCGAATTTGAAGACCAACGAGTTTCTGTAATTGTTGGTATACGCCTCGTAGATGCAGTTTTAAGAGCTTACGTTCGTTTGGCTTAGTGATGAAAAAATAAGGGAGTACCACTAAAGCTTGCAAAAAAAATTTAGAAATATTTTTTAGACTTTGCTGTATCACCAGGTTAAGACGATGCCCTAGACAATAGACAAATACAGCCTGCGGGGCTTTTTTTTAAGGCCATTTAGATGCCCAGACATCACAGTTGCGCCATCGTAACATTCCCCTAATTTATGTTCATAGTCAAATTGGTCCAAAATTTGATCCAGCAGAGAATATAAATTCTCGGACGTTCTATCGAAACTGATATTATAAAATTCTAAGAATTTCTCGACTTCGAGCACTGGGAGGTTTGCGTAATATGTTGTCATCCACTTCCACAGAAAAAAAACTGTGTGTTCATTATTTCATTTTTTACATGATCATTTAAATAATCAGAAATGCATTCAATTATTTCGTTTTGAATAGTTTTCAAGTCACCAGTAAAAACATTTTTAAGTTTTTCGTGATGATCTTTTAGTTCTTGGAAACTTCTCGATAATAATAAACCTAAAAGCTGTTTAAAATTCCCCCTGTTTATTGACTCGGTGCTCTCATCGTGGCCGCGAAAAGCTAACTCTTGTTTTGCAAGGTACAATACTGCGTCAATTACCAAGCACATAAACAGTCTATTTAATCGGACGTTTTCGCTAAAATTTTAGTTTAGTGCTTTGACTTTTTACAAATGTTTTTAGTATTAATTCGCATTTTAAATGCTCCGCCGAGTCTTCATGTTTATGCAAAGACCTTGATAAATTTAACATACCTGCAAATCCTTTCTTATTCTACACGGAATATTTATTGGAAAATAGCAAACAAGGCCAGCAAAACAATTTTTGTAGTATTTGACTACTACATAACCATTTGTACGCCGAAAACCAGAATGATTTAAAACTTACATTTCATGTTCTTCCACTTTTTTTATTCCTTTTTTTGCGGAAATTGTCAAGTCAAACCTTGGCTGCCCTACGTTTAATTAAGACGTTTTACCATGCGAAAAATGCCTGAATCAATGTAATTTGTTTGGTAGTTGTTACATATAGGCAGAAATGTAAATAAAATAAGCTCCTTCTGTATTCTCGATGCTCTGAATTATAAGTATTTGACCCTTTTAAATAGGATTTCAAGAAAGTTCATCTAGATTCCTTTTATGTGTTTTCATTGCCTTAGCAGTAACTATTTTCATAATGTCCCTTTTCGGATTTTTCATAGACTTTTTTTAACTGCATGATAGTAAACTTAATGTTAGCTTTAGAACATTTAAATTTGTTACTTGTTGATGACATATATATGTTTTTGGAATTTTAGTAAAAAACCAAGTAAACTAATAAATGTTAATTATTTAGACTGGGATCACTGAATATGATGAACCTTAGACAAGAAGAAAAAGAAAATAAGTTTTAGGTAGAAAATTATGAGCGAATTATTGAGGCAAATTAGCTCATCAAAGAGAAGGCGGATGAAACTGAAAATAAATAAGATACTGCTGACGTAATTAATATACTACAATAATCAGAGTTGCTTGTATATTTTAGTAATAATGAGTACAGTTGATCAAATAAACAGACATTTTACCATAACGAATAGAATTATATTAATAAAGGGTTGTTTTATCCTACTTCTTAAACTCCTTGACGATATGGAGATTTCCAAAAAATGGCTCTCAAAATGATATTAAAATCTAGTGTTGAAATATGACGTTTTCTATTAGTCTTACCTAATTATTGATAAAAACAAAATTAAAATACCAGAGGGGTGGGGATGAATATTAATTTAACATAAATTGCTCAGTATTTTATAATATTTATTATTATTTGGTGTTACCTAAATATAATCAGCCCATAAAGTATTTAAATATATTATTCTCTCCATTCTCGGGCATATCAACTCGAATACGTTTTTTTTTGTGCTACTTCCCGAGTACTGCTCAGGCTTTAGCTTATCAATACATTTAACCCTTAGTTACCCCGAGCTTTGTTCAGGTTTTCTCAATGAGTTTAATTCGTTCAGATTGGCGCAAAAATTTTTTTTTGCCCGAGTTGGATTGCTCACTGTCATTTGTTATTCTTAAAAGTTAGATACATATCATAGTGTCTTATTAGTGATAACTTTAGGAAAATGAATTTAGCACTTAGGTAAACACTTGTTAATTTTGGTATTTAAACCTGTGTTAAAAAAATAATGACTTAAAGTACGAATTACGAATTGAAAAATTGGATATAGCTAAGCTAGCCTTAAACAGATTACAAAGTGAATTAAAACAAATGACTCAATAGTTGGTCAAGTTTTTTGATAAAATTCTTCTGGGCTCCTTTACATAATTATTGATAAACTGATTTTGTCAAGAATTTGGTTGTCATTTTTTGAATTTCCAAGATGGTTTCTTCAGCTCTTAAAACACCACCCTTATTTCCATTTATTTTATTTTTACACGAGTTTTTAAAGAAAGAGCACAAAAGTTGAAAATGTTTTGAGATGTGCCATTCTTTAAATGATTAAAAAAAATTCTTTTTTAGGAATCAACTATTTATTATTAGTGTAATTAATATGTTATGCTTCATTAACCAACTATTTAACAGAACACTTTTATTATCTGAGTTAAGGCTTTTTGAAGAATTTTGTGGAAAGTTAAAATTTTCTTTTGAACTCTTTCAAATTATTCTAATAATCAAATTTGAATAGAATGTTATTGAAATTTTATGAATCCGTTGTCTACTTGCCTTGATCCATTGGAGCCTAAATAAATCAGCTTCGGCTTGCTTCCCCTGTGTACAGATCTATTATATGTTCACGTATATTTATATTTTTTTACTTTGTTCTTTAGGACGGTAGTGCGTATTTTCCCCTAATCTACACCGGCCGAAACAATTAGTGGACTGAAACTTCACTGTCCCTAACAGTCGAAATCCCGACAGATTGGAATGTGTGGAACATTCCTCTCAAAAAATCCGATTTGTATCCGATTTTGTTCAAAAACCTCCCAGACAGGGATGGAAAATGAATTAGCTGAAAACTTGTCGATAAAATTAAATTATCGGTCGGTATGCCCTAAAAAATTTTTTTTTATATTGTTAATAAATATGTAGACCATTTATTAACTATTTTAAAAAATTCTGTAACTGTTGTTTTTTTAATTTGTTGATCGGAATTACGGAAAAATATTCCAGTTAAACTATACTATCACCTTTGATCGAAATGATCAGGAGCTCAAACCTTGTATATTTTACAGTGTTGCCATATTATTTCATGATTATGATTAAATAGTTGCTTTAACATAGACTCGGAATTCTTTACAGCAAACCTAACCAATCCAAGCCTAACCTACCTAATATATATTTTTACTATAGATTTTAGTTAAAAAAATACAAAAAGTCATGGCCTGCACGGGACGGGGATCCATTGCATTCAAAGTTGAATGCCTTGTCACTGTTTCACGGCGAAAGTTTAAGGAACTTTGTCTGATATCTCTAATAATTAAGCAAAATGCCGCGATCACTAAATATACAGGATTTATGCGTTCTTGAAATAATCTTCAATATGTCCGCATTAGAAACGTGAACGGAGTTAGCCAATCAAATTAGCAATTGTATTCCGGATACGTGCCGCTTGTGTTTATATAAATTTAGTATAAACCACAGTCATACTCAGGTACTTGAAAAAAGTATATACAGGTCGAATAATACAAAAACTAGGAATAAAAGTACAAGGAACAAATAGCATTTTTTATACATAAAAAAATCAAGGAATAACCAGTGTTGGCTATTTGCTTCGAACATCCAAACACTCTGCAAACAAATAGAATAATGGTCTGGTGGACCCGCACTCCTCTCTCATTTCTCATATTTATCTTCAGTCTTCCCGGAATTTTAAATAAATTTCACGATTGTCGCTTATTTTACATAGTTTATATTAGAACACAAAAATCCGCCGAATATCCACTTTTTAACAAAATATCCGAAAAACTCCGCAATATTTTAAAATCCGAAAAAAATCCACCCGCTCTGAAAAAATCCGCAAATCGGATTTTAATACGCTAATTGGTAACACCGGACTGTGGAATGCGGCGCTAGCCCGACACTTTAAATAGCAAATTGGCGAGCTGCGCTACAGGTTAAAAATTCTTTAAATGGGCCTGCTGTGTTGTCAAGTTTTATTGATAAAAATAAATATATTGTTTATTAATTGTTGTGATAATAAGTTAATAGTGGCAACATTGCAATATGTAATAATGACGTGTACAGACTCATAAATATAACGTGTAGACCAATAACGGCAGTTGCCAGTACACCAGGGGTGCGATTTTGCACTTATGATTTCGTTAGTTAACGAATCGCTAAATCACGTGATTTAGCGAAACAACTGACAAAGGTTGGAAGTAGCATCCACAGTCTTCCGGCTCGTTTCGTCGAATGCAGACCTCTGTGTTGTTAACATAAGTGGTGCCACGTGTCCGGTTTTGCTGCTTTATTTCGGGGGGAAACGGGAGACTCAAACGCTCAGTGTGGAAACTAACGACCCCGCTAGAAAGGGAGCAGACGCTGTGAACGTGTGAGGCCTAGTTGTTCCTGCATTCTATCCCGTTCGTCTGCCGCAGTTCTACATAGAATTTTAGCGTAACGGCCGCTACGTGGCGGGAGTGGGAGGGGTAAGGGGATAGCTTGAAAGAAAGGGTCATCTCGTGATATCAGTAGTACTCTCAAGGGGCATCTAGTGGAAGCCAAGATGCATTAGAAAAGTTTTAAAGAAAGACAAATTCAAAGATATTGCAATACATGAGGTGACCGAGAGCTCAGAGCTCGCCATCCGGACATCCCACCGATAACGTCCCCAAACCGGAATAAGGTGTATCTCGCTCTGAGGGTCGCCGGATAAAGCGGGTAAGCCCCGGACGGGGAGCAATCTGGCAAATGGACTAGTATCCGCGTCAACAATCTAATAACAACAAGTAGCATCCATTTCTTAAATGGAAAATTGCATGTATTTTTTGTCGTCAAGTAGGCCAGTTTTTCATTACGATTTGACAATTAATGTTAACCTTAAAATTCAGTCTTCCGGTCCGTCTCGTCGAATGCAGACCTCTGTGTTGATAACATAAGTGGTGCCACGTGTTAGGTTTTGCTGCTTTATTTCGGGGGGAAACGGGAGACTCAACCGCTCAGAGTGGAAACTAACGACCCCGCTAGAAAGGGAGCAGACGCTGTGAACGTGTGAGGCCTAGTTGTTCCTGTATTCTATCCCGTTCGTCTGCCGCAGTTCTACATAGAATATTAGCGTAATGGCCGCTATGTGGCGGGAGTGGGAGGGGTAAGGGGATAGCTTGAAAGAAAAGGTTATCTCGTGAGACCAGTAGTACTCTCAAGGGGCATCTAGTGGAAGCCAAGATGCATTAGAAAAGTTTTTAAAGAAAGTCAAATTTAAAGATTTTGAAATACACGGGGTGACCGGGAGCCCAGAGCTCGCCATCCGGACATCCCACCGATAACGTCCCCAAACCGGAATAAAGTGTATCTCGCTCCGAGGGTCGCCGGATAAAGCGAGTAAGCTCCGGACGGGGAGCAATCTGGCAAGTTGCGAAGTGCAGTGCCAAAAACATATATTGGAATTGGAATTGGAACCTTAAAAGTTCAGTACAATCACCATCACCGTTATTGACAAACCTTTCTGCTACTTCAGTCACATCATCTACGTTATCTACATCCATTTTATCACTGGGACTGGCGGACTGGGTTGTTAATTTTGTTAATTCACCAAAACCAAACTAAAGTCAAACCAGGACCAGATTAATTAAGTAATAGAAACTTGAAATAAAACCAAAAACTCATGCAACAACAAACAACAGGGAAATAAAGCTAACTAGATACAAAAATTGCAACTTGCAACCACTTTAATGATTAAAAATATAGACTTACCGCCAGTAGGTAAACTTCATAAAGACGATGAAGTATAATAAAGAAAAACCACAATAAAATAATTAAAAATAGGATTTTTTACTTTTCAATATCAACGATCAACTACAAACCGCGAAAAAAGCGGGAACGGGAACAAATAAATGTCAAATGTCGCACGGACGACAGGGAAATGTGGGCGATGTTATGTTACTGTTCTTCCTTTTTTACATTGGGTAAATAAAGACACGATATCATCGAGCCTTCCCGACGCGCGAATTTTCAGCCTAGAAAATAACGACTATTCGCAGGTTGGGGTGCTGCGCTGTTGTCGATTGTTAGCCGCGGTTGCCGGAAGAATTTACGAGTCACAGCAGTGCCGTGATGTCAATAGTTTATAAGTAAGTAAAAAGGACATTTTGTGGCAAAAAAAGTCACAAGGACAATTTGTCTGAAAAAAGGACTGTCCTTTTCAAAAAAGGACAGGTGGCAACCCTAGCTATTTTAGAGACATTAGAGAATATGATATTCTTAAAGACACTGTCAGGTATTTCGAGGTAGGAAATAACTATTTTAAGATACATAACACCTTTTTAAATAAATAGGACACTAAGCAAACATTTGTTAAAGAATCAACATTAAACTAAAATCGAATAATTTTAACAGACACTTGTTGAATAGTTTAGTAAGCCATATTTTGAGATAGAGCTTAAGTTTTTTTTCTTTATTGTCTACAAATTCAGTGTACTGTAGTGATAAATGCATACATATCTTTATTAGAGTGGACTAGTTTTAGACGTACTAGTCAAAATGTTATATTTATTCTGAATTAAATATTTTTTCAAAATGAAACTTTCAACTTCAATTTCTAATACATTTGTTTTCTATATTTATCTAACGAATTGGTAATAAAAATATGTTTTTTATTTTTCCAAATGTATTGTTTATTTTAAGACGATTTTTAATAAAATGGTAATATGGTCTTAATAAAATAAGTTACGCACTTATTCTGTGTTAAAATTATTAAAATACATAATAGGATTTATTAAATCATTAGAAAAATAAACAAATAGAAGTTAATACTTTTACCATTTAATTATAAAGTTTAAAATAAATAAAAGTCCTTATTGAAGAAGGGCAACCACCAGCATTTAGATCAGTTTAAGAGAGTAAAAAATGAAAAATTAACCCTTTAACATTTTTGCAGAACTTTGCATTTTAAGGTGCTTGGGCCCCATGTTTTCCCACTTCTGTCAGTCTGTCTGTACGCAGCATAGCTTAAAAACTACTTATCCAGTTGAATTTAAGTTTTCAACGGAATGGACACATTTTGGTAAAAATCGAATATGGCGATTACTAATGAAATAAAATTGCATAAAACTCAAGTGAGAAACAGAGACAGATTGGTAAAATTTTAGTCCGAATCTTGTATGAGAAAAGTAAATGACGGCCTAATAAATTATTTGAATATGTAGCAAATTGTAGTGACAATCTGTACGAGGGAAATTGATTGCCATTTAAAGTGGTCCCTTTCTAATATTTTTAATATTTCTCGTACTAAAAAATATTACACACAATGTAATTTTTTACATGGAATGCTCTGTATAAAGAAGCCCTTTTAAGAAATACTCTATTTGTAACTGTTACGAAATTTATATATTCAAAAATAATATGGCCATTTGCAGGAAGGTATTGATTTTAGTTTTTTAAATATCATAGGTGGGTATATCAGAAAATTTGGCATGAAGTTTTTTGGAAAGATATTTTTTAGCTTTTCATAGGTGTAAAAAATAGACGGTATTCATTTAATAAAAATAGATATTTTGTCACTCTCTATATATTTCAAAGATACTGATAATTACCATATGATTGGGAAGAAGAAAATTTACTTTGCATTTTTTTCATTGCATTAAAAATAATTACTGCACAGTTGATCCTATACCTAATAGAGTAGTTTTATCGTCTAAAAACTAAAAATTGACGTTTTGAGAGTTTACACAACTACCAAAAGAAACAGTTGGAACTGAAAAATAAATATTTCTACGTTCATACCTTAACTTTTGGAAATTTGTTTAAAGATTCATATACAATACCACCCATAACTAATTTCATAATGGTATCAATCTCTAACTTTCTATATCCCTGTAAATCTGTATCTATAAAACGCCTAAATATAATTATTTTTTTAGATTTAAGTATTGTCATAAATCTTTAAGATATAAATGAAATAATTTTGCATTTTGATTATTATGAAATTGACTGGAACTTCTTTAATTTTTTTTTTAAAGTGTTGCAATATTTTATAGTGAAAATCAATTCTATATTTGTCACTAAATAAAAAAATATTACAATTGGACATGTTTTTATTGTTCAAGTTGTTACAAGCTGAAATTAGTTTCCATTGCTGCTGATTTCTGGTGATATGTAAGTAGACACCATTTTCTTTTACAAAGGGTCCAAAGGACTCACACTGTGACTTGAAATACCTAAAAAGAAGAAAAAATATTGTAAAAAAATTGCTTTTCGAAAAATCAGCTGTAAATATGCTATTAAAAAAACTTTGTTATTGATAAAATAGATATATTTCCAATTTTCGTTAAAAATTAAAAGCAATACTTAAGAAGCATATTCCCCTTAAGAAAATATGAAGAATATCCATATAAATATGGCTTTTTAAACTTGTGTTTGTAACCAACAGCATGTATAGTACCTCCACCCAATTTTTTTTTATTCAATATAACCATAACCCCTACATTAATTAATTAATTTTAGGTACTGATGTCCAAATTTGTAGGCAAAATTCAAGTTTACTAATTTTCAACCAGAATTTATATATTGAGTTGTGGTTTTCGATAATGCCTAGCACTATATGTTGGATTTATCGCTTTGAAAATGCAAAAGGCCACAAGAAATCTGTTACACAGAGTATTATCTAAGCCCTTGTCATTTTCACAAAATGTTTATACACACACAATGACTATTACAAAACGAAATATTATATTGTTCTTTTCTACCCAGGATAATTCACCCCCGAATACCAAAAAACTTTTTTTATATAAAGGGTGTTTTCACCAAAATGTAAATTTTTCTGGATATGTTGTTTTTCTCAGCTCCTGTATGCATCAAACAATTGTTTCTTACTCCATTCTATTGTGAACTTTTTACTTTAAACTAACTTTCATGATCCATCAGATCAAAAGGTCATTTGAGAGTTTAAAAATTAATGAAACTTATTAAATAATGTTAAAAAGGTCTGTTATTATTTAAATTTACATAGATATTAATGAATTCTAAAGATGAGTTTGGAGTTAGTTCAAAGTAAAAAATATGCAAAACAGTTTTTTATAAGTATAATGTTTTTATTTATATTTTGACATCTAGATACAGCTTTAACTATAGAAAATAAAAACACAATAATTGTAGGATTTTTTCACTATTATCTTCTAAGAATACAAAATATTACTGAATAGAAGAAATCACATAACCTATATTTTTTTAGCTGGCCCCATTTAATGCAACATTAAATGAATCTGAAGTTAGCAACTATATAAGATTTGGTACCTTTATCTTAAAAGATTATCCAAAAAATTGATAAAAGCCATTTCATAAGAGGCAAAGATATTAGTCCTCTCTCTCTCTCTGAACTCATATATTTATAATCGGCATGAAAAGACTAATTTAATTAGATAATATTCAAGGTGTCACATTTAAAAAATCCATGTTATGTAGTTTTTCTACTTTTCAATAATTTTTAGAAATATTTGATATTCTTAGACCATAATACAGGAATAATCCTACAAATTTTGAAATTAAAGTTTTTTTTTAAATTTTCTATAATTAAAGATGTAACTAGGTGTCAAAATATAAATGAAAGCCCTGTACAACAATCGCATTTATAAATTTAGAGACATTACCTTTATTCATAACTGAGGTAAGAAATAATAGTATAAGGGATACAAAAGTTGAGAAAAAAAACATGTTTAAAAAAAATTTACAATTTCGTTGAAAACACCATGTACAAAAAAAAACTAAAGAATTTAAAAAAAACAAGGAAAACTTTTTTTTACAAGTGTTTTACAAAACACTCTGTAAAACAACTTATTGAAGACCTCTGCATTAACATCCTCTAGGCTATAAACTTAGTGCTAGACCGTAGGGGCGTCCCTAGACTCCTGTTGCTGAATGGGGGGAAGGGGGGAGGGGGACGCTTGCCTCCCCTGGAAAATGTAAATATTGTATATTACATATATAAATTACATTTATATACCAAATGGACTACGCATGACCTTTTTTGGTTTTTTTTTCATCAGTTATGGTTCTGCGGGCGCCCATGCAATATCCCAAAAAAAAAGACATCGCCTCCCCTATGCCCCCCTTAGTTACGCGCCTGCTAGACAGTGTCGAAAACCGTACCTAAATATGTTAATTTTTGTTGATCAAAAATTGAGATCTGAATATTGTCCAAAAATTTCCATCTTTAAGTTTGTCATTTATACGTCACAATCCACAATGCCACTAGGTATTCTAAAAATTATACTGAACAAAGCCTATAAGAAAGGGTGAATTGCGAGGTAGCTACTAGGACTACACATAAATCTTATAAAACTAGCTTGAGGGAAATTCCCTACATTTTATATATGTTGTAGTTCTTGACTTTCTGAACAATAGATAACATGATCACCTCCAAATCTTACAAAATAGACACAGAAGTGAATCTATAAAATAAAGTTATTCTGAAGAAAAAAACGAGAAAAAAATGTTTCTTGTTACAAAATACAGTTTTCACTGTGAGTAATCTTAATTTTTATAGACTTAAGACAGTTATACTTTATTTGATATGATTAAAAAAGGCAACATACAGATGTTTCAAGTAAATTGAAGTTTAAAAAATAAAATTTTAAACAAAACGAATTACAATTCATGTATAGTCTTTTTTAAGGTATTAAACCTCAGTTTACCAAATTGCATATAAACCAGACGTTTTGTTCTTTAATAAAACAAAATAGTCCATAATAAAAAAACAGCAGCTGCACCTTATACAACATTTTTGGTACATCCTGTATAAATATTTAATATATCGTTACAAAATGTACTTTTAGCAACCTAGTTTCTTCCAGTACCTAACAAGGTATCCCAGAATTACATAATAATGGATTTGAAATAACCTCTTCTGGTCAAAAATGGTAAACACAGTTAACTTAACTTACAAAAAATAAGGTTTCTTCATGATATAGGTATAATGCATATGGTGTATAATTTTGAAGAATGATTAATGAATAATGATTTTGTTCAAACCCAAAAACATTTGTATTTAAAGTTTTCTGATAACTCATAGCATAAGGCTCTAGGGTACGTACCATTTAAAATATAATCAGGCACCCTGTACAATTTTACATAGGAATAAACAAATAAATTCCATTAAACATAATGAACTTATTAAGTCATATAATAGTTATTTTTTTAAATAGAATATTTTTATTGTGATGTGAAACTTCAAAAGCGATTCATAGATTTGAACAAAAGATTAATTTAAAAATACACATTAAAAATTGCAATTAGCAAAACCCAAGGAAAAACAAACACTTCAAACATATTTGTATCAAACTGTAAGAAATTAGACAAACATATAAAACATAATGAGGTGTCTAGCACAAAGTTTAATGGATGACATAATAAAAAATAAGTGCACCATTCATCAGTTGAGTTGCTATGCATTATCTTGCTGCTGTTTTCCGACAGAATATCAGTGCAAAAACAATTAGTCAAATTAAACAAGGTTTCAAGTGTTAAATTCTGTTTGATACTGTAAACTGTTAATTTGTTAAAATAACGAACTCATAGGTATGTTTTGCAGTAGACTTTAAGCTTATGAATTATACTAGCCTAATCTGTTTAAGTCGAATATTATAGTAAGTTTCTTTATAAAAAAAAAATAATCACAATTAATACTTACACAGGTATATATGTTCTATAATCAAAATGGTCGAGTTCAAATTTGAATCAACAAAATAGCTTATCGAGGAATTTGTAATTGTGTTTTGGTGATTGTTCTTCCTTATATTGACTAAGTATGTGAAAAGTAAATGAAAATACTGTATCAAATACTTGACATCATTTCTTGTATCATTCCCTTCTTTTTAGGGTCATATTCCCTACTCTAATAATTGTAACATTATATAATTCCAACTATAGTTCTTTTAAAGAAAAACAAAGATTATTTCATTTCGCCCTCAACAGTGAAAATATATAATACCAAAGAAAATTAGCTTACACTATAAATTTTCTTTGATAATACCTGTTAAGGAATACTTTTGTTTACAAGTTATACATAGACCTCGACATAGACAATAAAATATAATTTTAGCAAATACATTCTATTTGCTTAAAAATATACAAATTCATGCCTACCTGTAACAGTATTATGATAATCTAGTTTCAACTGCCCTTATTGCTTCTTCAGTCTTTCCACCAATAGAAAATATTATTCTTAAATTGGTACCTAGTTACTGGTATTTATGTTCAATTTTGCAATACTTAAATACACCATTATTAAACCACTATTATGTTTCCGCAAGTGATCCATCAGCTGTTCGACTTGTTTACTGTGTATCTGTGAACTAAAAAAGTTAGGTTAGGTTACGAGAGACCAAAATAAATAAAATACTGCCTATTCTTTAAATAGGGAGGGCCATTCCCCAGTAACAACGGGCAATTACAACCTAGAGTAAGATTTTTATTTTTACTCTAAGTTTAAAACGCTTTGTTCTCCCGACGAACGCATTTCGCCTATATTATTATATTATTTTTCTGTGGAAGGCGCGAAATGTATGATGCAAATAATGTAATTAATATTTAAACAGAATATTCACTACTTTGTTAAATTAAATATTTCTTCAAAAGAAGTATATTTTGAGGATAGCGTTTTATGTTTTCCCGTACTTCTAACAAAATGATCAAGAAAGAAGAATTCACTGAATTAAAAATAATGATTCATTAATAACTAAAATATACAGGTTTCGTAATAATATGACATAGATAATATTTTTTAAACAGATTAGCTTACCTTGTTTAATTTGAAGGATTTACGAGTTTCGTAGTTCGCTGCCTATTTGGAGGTTCCATGTTTTCATGATTTTCTTGAATATTTTGGCATCTGTTGATTATTTACGGTATGATGCATATGCTAATATATCATGGCTTAGCTTTCAAGTAATCAAAACTACTTTTTATCTTACGAAATGAAACTCCAAGGCAGTAAATTTAGATATTATCAAAAACTCAAGAACTGACAGATTCGGAAAATGGCGGCTTTAGTAGTAGGTTGGTGTTTAACGAACAAGGATCAGAAAATCCGATTGTCATGCCGAAAAGTTCTCCGAACGGAGAAAATTTTCGTTAACTAACGAAATGATAAGTGCAAAATCGCACCCCTGGTACTGTTGTGTTTGTCTTTGTATTTGTCCCGTTCCTAAAGTACCATAACCTCAAATATATCACATGGCGCAGACGGAACTATTTGCGAAGAAAAATTAATTAACCACTTTCCATCGCTATACTACGTATTTTTGGTAACTGAACGAAGGAAAAAGGGAAGAAAATGGATTTCCGAGGGATCCGTGCAGTTCACCGGAAACATGTCAGAAAATTGGAAATTCTGAAAGCAGAGATTCGTAAATTACTTTGTAGCTACTGAAATAAGTAAAAAAGATGGTGCGATCAAGTGTGGACAATTATTAACTCTAATTGGTGATGAGGGGCTAAGAATTTTTAATACATTCGTCATAGCAGATCATAAAAAGAATGGTTTAGACGAGCTCTTAAAGCAATTTGAAGCTCATTTAACTCCTAAAAAGAATTTGACCTATGAGAGGCATAAATTTCTATGTTGTAAGCAAAAATCTGGCCAAAATGTAGAGCAATATACAACAGAATTAAAAAATTTGGCACTAGGATGCGAGTTTGGGGACTTAAAAGACAGCTTAAACAAAGATATAATGATCAGTGGCCTTAAGAGAAAAATTACTTCAAAATGATGTTCAAACTCTAGACGAAGCCATACGTATCTGTATAACCACAGAAAATACCCGAGATTGCAACAGAGAAATCACCAACGGAAGTTCTAGAGGATCCAGAGATGCTGATTTTGACGTGGAAGCTATAACACAAAGAAAATCCTCCAAACCACCATGCAGGGACCAGAGGCGTGTACCAGCAGTCGAGAGGTATCAGAGACCACTTCAGAACCATTGCAGATTCTGTTCTTACCAACATCCACCGGGTAAATGTCCAGCTTATGGGAAGAAATGCAGCAAATGCGGTAAATTTAACCATTTTTCTAACGTTTGTAATGATAAAGTTAATTTTAGTTCTAGTAATTTTCAGTATAAACAAAGTGCTAAGTTTCACAAAAACCCTAATAAAGTATTTTATAAAAATCCTAATGATTTAAAAAAAAAATGTACATATGATCGATGAAAGTGAAGTAGCAGATCTGCAAAAAGAAAATTCTTTTTGTAGATTCACTCGATTTGGATGGAGTGGAGATGAGGAATCATGGGTTCAGGAGCTAACGGTAGAGGGTGAACCGTTACACTTTAAACTTGATACTAGGGCTATGGTCAACATTATTCCCATAAGTTTTTTGGAAAAAGTTAGCTTTGATTTTAATAGATTGCAACAAACAACCGTACCGTGAAATTGAGTTCTTATACTCGAGATAATTTACCAGTAGTAGGTAAATGTATTTTACAATGTAAGTATATAAATAAATTTAGATTTAATAAAAAGAATAAAATCACCTATAGAGTGTAGATATATTAAATAAAACAGATAAGAGTGAGAGATTGAGTGAGAATGATAATGTTAAAAGTATTGTGGCAAGAATGTATGAAAAAGCCATATCATATTGATTTAAAGCATAATATAGAACCTGTTATAAAATCTGCAAATACCTTTTGCATTAAGAGACAAATTTTAATACACCCTAGACCAGTTAGAAAAACAAAAAATAATAGTGAAAAGTCATGAAAGTGTCGAATGGGTGAATCCGTATGTTTTGGGGAGAAAGCCAAATGGAGATTTGTGTTTATGTTTGGATCCAACTGATCTTAATAAAGCTATAAAAAGACATTATTTTAAAATTCCTGTTTTAGAGGAATTATTTGCAACTGAGTTTGGTAGATATAGGTTTTTGAGGTTACCATATGGTCTGACGAGCAGTCCAGAAGTGTTCCAGGAATGAATGACAGAGATATTTGGAGAAATTGATGGTGTAAGTATATATATGGATGATATTATTGTATTTGGAAAAATATTGAGGGAACATAATGATAGATTGATAAAAGTTTTGAATGTTGCAGTAAGAAATAATTTAAGGTTCAATAAAACCAAATGTAAGTTCTTGGTAGGTCAAGTAAAATATATGGGACACGTGATTTCAAGTGAAGGTTTGAAACCGGATGAATCAAAAATAGAGGCCATTAAAAGAATGCCAAGACCAACAAATAAAACAGATATTCAAAGATTTTTTGGATATGTAACATACCTTGGTAAATTTATTCCCAATCTGTCGCAAAGCACAGCACCTCTGAGAAATCTTTTAAAAATTAAAATAGCTTTTGTTTGGGAAAAAAAAACGAAAGTTTGTTTAATGACCTCAAAATGATAGCATGTCAAAGTCAATGACAACTATTTCTGTTAATTCAAGTCAAAATGGAATGACTGCAGTTCTAATGCAAGATAGTATGCCGTGTGCATATGCATCAAGAAGTCTTACGGATACGCAAAAAAGATATAGTCAAATAGAAAAAGAGTTGCAAAGTTGTTTTTACGGGATAAAACATTTTGAACAAAATATTTATGGAAAATTCTTTTTTGTTGAAACTGATCATAGACCTTTAATCAATATAATAAACAAACCTTTAAATGCATGTCCTGCAAGACTTCAAAGACTCTTAATTCAATTAAAAAAATATGATTTTAAACTTATTTACAAGCCAGGTAAGAAATTAATCTTAGCCGACACTTTGAGTCGGGCTTTTGATAAGGAAAAAACATTTAATGAAAATTTAGATTTAGAAATAGAAGCCAAAGTTTGTTTAATATCAATGCAACTAAATGCGACAACAGAAATGGTTGAACGACTCAAGAAAACCACCACGAGAATGACCCTGATTTGTCATTGTTAAAAAAATATATTTATCAGGGTTGGCCCAAACAAAGGTCAAAAATACCGAGTAATGTAAAATTTTATTTTAAGTTTCGTGAGGAGCTGAATGTGATAAATGATTTGGTATATAAAGGTCAGAAACTAGTAGTACCGAGAGCCTGTAGGGATTATATTCTAGAAAAGCTTCGTTATAGTCACCTTGGCATCACTAAAAGCATTGAAAAGGCTAATCTTCCTTTCTATTGGTTGAAATGAATAAACAGATACAGGATAGGGTCACTTCATGTCATGTCTGCCATTCCTTTAGGAAATCAAATAGATCAGAGCCCATGGTGCCTTACGAGCGAGTCAAAATACCATTTCATAAAGTAGGAATAGACTTGTTTACTCTTTATAATGAGACATATTTGTTGCTGGTTGATTATTATTCAAAGTATATTGATGTAGTAAATTTAAATGGGGATCTTTCTAGCCAAAATGTAATATTATCTTCAAAAACGATCTTTTCACGAATGGATATTCCAGCTATTTGCATTTCAGACAATGGACCCCAATTTTCAAGTAGTCTTTTTAGTGAGTTTGCTTTGCAATATGGATTTAAACATATAACTTCTACTCCCACGTATGCACAGAGTAATGGTCAAGTGGAGAGAGCAATACAGACAGTAAAAAATACTCTAAAAAAATGTTTACTATAAAGAAAAGATCCTTATTTGGCTTTGCTAGACTTAAGAAATACACCTATAGATGGTAAAAATACTCCAGCTATTATTTTAATGAATAGAAACCTAAAATCTCCTTTACCTAAAGTTTATAAATTTTCGGAGACTCGGTTATATGACAAAAGTCAATTTGACAAATTTTTAAATGATTTACAATTTAAACAAAAAATGTATTGTGATAAAAATTCTAAACCTTTGAGTGAGTTAAGTAGTAACAATGAAGTATGGATACAGATAAAACCTAAAACTAAGTAGTTAAGAGGTAAAATTTTAAAGAAAAAATCAGGGACCAATTGTAATCGAGCTTACGAGGTTGTGTTGTCATTAGACAGCAGAGCCTCGATAGCAAATAAATTTCAAACAGTAAAAATACATCAAGAGCAACCAATTGTAAATAATCTGTCTCAAGAGTTTTCAAAAGACATGTTTCAAAATTTTATAAATAAAAATATTGCTAATAGACAGGGTTGCTCAAGGGATGTTGAAGTTGGGGAGACTTCTAGAGGCAACCTAGAAGACTTTTCAACTCCTTCAACTTCAAAAGATGATAGTGTGGTGATGAAAAATGTAAATGTTGATAGTAGTGATTGTGACGAAACATATGTTAATTGTAGTGACACCCCCTTTAAAATTTATGATGATCAACCTGTAGAAAATTGTAACGACCAACCATTGAATAAATCTTATGAGTTAATGTATAGTGAAGTATCTAGTGATAGTATTATAGAAACAGGGAGCACAAGTAGTAACGAAGGTTTATTGCCAGAAAATTTTGTAACCAAAAACGGCCGTAGAATAAGACGACCATTACTTTATAAGTAATGTTTTAGTGGTTTTAATGCTGGCAAATTTCTTCATTATTACATAATAGTGAATTATAGATTAAGATCAAAATAGCGACTAACTTCTATGTTACATAATACAGTTATTATTTGTGCTAAATTTTGTTAATTATAAAGTTTAATGTTTAAATATTTAATATAAATACTTTGAGAAGATATTTCATCTAAATCTTATACAAATAGGGTAAATGAATAAATAAATATGCTAACATTAGCTTGGGTCATCCAAATTAAACAATAATTAGAATTATTGTTAGAATGTAAAACTGTGATTTTAGTCTGTGATATTAATATTAGGTTTTAATTGTATTGTATAAAATGTATTTTCAAAAAGGGGAGATGTGATAATAAGTTAATAGTGGCAACATTGCAATATGTAATAATGACGTGTACAGACACATAAATACAAAGTGAAGACCAATAAAGGCAGTTGCCAGTACACCAGGTATCGTCGTGTTTGTGTTTGTATTCGTCCCGTTCCTAGTAACCTAACCTCAAACATATCACAATTGTTAGTTAATCAAAACCTCACCATGAAAAAATGATGTTAGGGTATTTGCCTGCATTCTAACTTTGAAGTGAAAATATTTTGACTGTTTTTTTGTTTATTATAAAGCAATTTTTTATCACAGGATAATTCCTATTTAATTGAATAATGGAGATTGAATATTGAAAAAAAAAATGGTTAAGAAAAAGTTAAGTAAATATTATAAATGACAAAAGTCTTGCGAAGATACCCTCAATTAATTTCATGCTTTCGAATTCTTAAGTTTATTAACTGGTATAAAGTAGTTTAGGTCTTGTAAATTATTTTATCAATTAACTTTTAAAATTTAAATCTTTATAGCCTAATCTTATAGAATTTCCTAAAAATATTACATCTTATTGTTGACTTTACCTTATGTTGGGAACTGGCCGCCAAACTTATAAGGTTGCGTATTGTTAAAATGGTATATCTTTTAAAGTCTTTATTCAAGTAAATGTTAAGTTTTCTAAATAAATAGTTCCCAACAATCCCAACCAGTAAAAAGGTATCCTACAATAGCTTTATATATAGATTCCGGCATATCACAATTATCAGTTGTACATTAAGGTATCATATTATAAGGCTAATAATACTTAAGGTTGAGACAGTGTTTCAAGAGGGATAGACATTGACTAAAAGCATTATCCCTTATAATACCTGTAGTGCTTTGTTTAATGCCCGACTAAGTAAAATATTTTTTAAGTGAGACAAATCTAGTTTAAACAATATCTTATTTAACTGACTTTGACATAATGTCATTATTTGTCAAAATAAACTCATAATAAATGGTGCCAAGGATATATAACCAAATCCCATTGGAATTTAAGAACAAATCATATTACATAATTATACAACAATCTTGAATACTCCAAATGAAGTAAGCGTTTTATGATTGCATATGAATTTTGATTGATCATAAATTAAACCTCCATTTAAGTTTTTTGTTGAAAGAGGTAGAAAAAATTAATAAATGAAGTTGTAGATTTTTAATCCATTATATTATTTTCTATATATACTGGGTGTTTTTCGGAAAAGCATGACAATTTTTTTTGTTTTGATGGTACACTCTGTATATGTCCATCAAATGGGTCTCTTCTTGCTAATTATAATTATATTAGGTGTGACACATTTATCGTGAAACACAACTGAGGAAATTGCAATATATCTGTTATTTGTATGTTAGAGAAAACATAACACAGATATGATGAATAACTTGCCTCTTATATCATGGTTTTTCTCAATTGTCTCTAAAGGTAAAGGTATCAAACCTAACATATTTATGATTAGCAAAAAGATGCTTATTTAATGGACATATAATAACATGGGTGTCCCATAAAAAATAGAGGGTTCAATTTATAATCAATATTCCTGTACATTATTAGATGATAATTGATCATTTTAGATGATAAAAATACTATTGTTTGTCTGTCAGTTATTATATTTTATTGTTGGTAAAAGTATTTCTGATACAACCTGATACAATCTTCAATTTTAATTGTCATGGTCTTAATATAATTTTAAAATGATGCACATACAGCTATAGACCATGGTATATTGAGTATATTATATTATTATCCTTTATTTAGCATTTTGCTAGTTTACAAATTCACAATGTTTGTATTTATTTAATATATTATTATATAAACAAAAAAACAATTACAAAAGAAAATACACTTAATACTTACAAACAGAACAAAACATAGAAACATAGTTAAGTAATGAAACTTAAAATATTTAATACAGTCAGGTAATAAAACTCAGATACTAAAACTAGAAGTAAAATATAAGTTTAACTCCAAAAGAAAAAATTAAGTGCCAAAATAAATATTATAATAACTAGGAAATGCATAAAAATCATATAATTACTTTAACTATTACAACTAAGTACAGTAAAAAGCTTTCAATAAATAACACCAGAGTCAACAACACAAGGTAGATTTTTTAGTTCGAAAGTTCATTAGAAGAAAATTATATAATTTCCCATAAGAAAATATAATGAAAAAGAACTTGGTAAATTTCAATAAAAACTTTAAAGTAACAAGTGGCCAGACTCTGTGACATCAAGAAAATACATTTTTCATTTTTCACTCTAATGTTATACTTCCTTCCTCAGCAAAGCTTAACTCTCAAATGTTAGTTAAACTTTTTGATGGAAAGGTCTGTTTGAGATGGAAAACTGTTACTTCCATCACAATCCCCAAAGTTTTGATCTTGATCCTAAAAAACAAATTAGAAAAAAAATCATTAAAAAAACACTAAAAAGTAAAAAGGATTTTATTCCACATTAAAATTTGACTTTATGAAGTCGGCATCAAATTCATTCTTAATTACTTAATTACAGACCCGGTCTTTATTTACTTATATTTATACAATTTTAAGACCATAAACTTCGTAAAACCTATTGACATCCCTAAGAAAATGAATAAGTAACTAACCACAATCACTGTATTAATATTATATAAAATGTGCAATCTCTATACATTTATAGAAAACTAGCTATATTCACTGTCAAAATTTAAAATGGTGAATAAAATTGAACTTTGTAATATTAAGAACTCTAAAATCATAATATTAACAGGCATATTTTTTTTCCTGATAATACAGTGAACGTAACATATATTGTCTTGGGTGCTTGTATTAACAATTCAAAATTGTACCATTCCCCATTTTTAATATGCTTGCAATCCAAATTGGTCAAATCAGAAGTAGTCGATGTACATACACAAAAAAAAATAGGATTGAATTGATAACCTCCTTTTTGGAAGTCGGGTAAAAATTACCTGCACAGATTAATTCAAATAATAAAAACTAAGATATAAGGTTGGATATTTTTGTTCAGGTGGTAAAATGCTTTACCATTCAGTACACAGGGGAAGAGTTAAATATTAAGGCCTGGAATAAGTCAAGGGGTCTGGGCAGGTGAACCACTGATTTATTAAATACATTAAAATCCACTTGTCTTATTAAAATTATTCAAAAACAATTTCAAGCAAATAACTCGGTTCTCTGTAAGTTTCTAATTATTGTGAGGCATTTGACACAGTCCCTCAGGCTTTCAAAATGTATTTAATTATGTTAAAGTAGGAGCTTTGAGTCAGTCTAAAGAAATTAAAATTGGAGTACCATAAGGTACAATGCTGGCTCATGTGCTTTTTAACACGTATATCAACACTCCTTGTAATCTTGGCACAAGGGGGTAAAGTGGTTGCCTATGCTGATGACTGCATTTTCTTTTTTTTTCAGTAATACATAAGAAGAAGTGTAAGATTTATTAATTAAGGACATGAATAAGGTTAAATGGTTTTGGATAATTTTAAACTGACTTTAATGTAAAGAGAACTAATTTATTTAATTACATCAATTAATCATCCAAATTTTAATTAAATTAGCATAGATTATTTGAGTGTATTATTACAGCTAGGAAATAAAGCAATAAAAAGTTTAAAGTAAGAAAAAGTTTTAAGAAGTATAAGTCTATTCATAAATAAGTCAGACACATTGTAATGACATAAATAAAACCTACTTGATAAAATGGTGAATGAGACCTTATATAGCTTATTTTCAGAACAAATCTAAACCTAAGATTATATTAAACATACATTTTATTTAAAACACATTACAGTAAATATTCTCTTCTTATGATGTAATCAGTTTTCTCAACTCAGGGGGTTGTTTTCACTTGTCTCGCCCCTGGCAATAGCTGAATCGGTGTGGTTGTTAAGAAGGCCAGATTCTAATCAATGACACAGTCCTAGATGATATTATTCTCTTACTTTCTAGAGCTTACATCTTGTCGGTGATCTTATTACATAATGGTCATCCTTGGGCATACTAAAAATAAATAAAATTCCTAATTACTTTCAAAAACATTAATACACCTTTTTAAAAAAAGAAATGAATGAAATAGATATGGCACTACTTAGAAAAATAACCAGGTACTGGTGAACTTATGCTATTTGAATTTTAAAAAGAAAACGAAAAAAAAAACTACATATAATAATTAAATGAGCCCATATAATTTTAAAAAAATTAATCAAACTAAATGCTTATTTGTGGAAGTATATTCTAGCTTTATCTTAGGCATGTTATAAATATATTAGAAGTTGTACCATTTATGCATTTTTACATTCTGATACAACTTTAAATTCTATGAAATTCGGTTTTTAAATATTTACAATTGGACAAAAATTGCATTTCAATCTACAGGCATTTCCTTTATTTTGTTTACCTGGCCATGTGACAAATATTAATGCAATTTTTAACAGACTTCAAAAAAGGAGGTTATCAATTTGACCCTATGCATTTTTTTATGGATGTACAACGATTACTCTGCGATGGTTTCAACAATTTGGATTACATTTTCAGGGAATATTCGGGATATTGCCCGAGTGGTCCCACAGTAAAAAAGTATGACGCTATATTAAATATTTATTTGTCGTAATAAAAGCGTTCACCATTTTATCAGGAATTTACATAGATATTATATATGGTTATTTTATTGGTTAAATGTGACTTTTAAAATAAGACTTACATAAATGGAACTAAAAAGGATGAAATAAGAAAATGTATAAAAAAATAAAATCGACTTCAAAAAATGCACCTAAAATTGGAAAATAATATTATATTCCATCTGGAAAATTTTAGTCACCAAACTAATAGAGATAGTAAAACAAAACACTCATTACATAAATATTTGTGATTGGGTAACTAAGAATAAGTTGGGCTTTGACTTCACAGACACAGGGTATGGAATTCGCTTCTGAGGAGTTACTTCACAATATGTACTTGAAAGCGCTGTTTCCAAACAGAATTTTTTATAAAAAATAGAACGGCCTTAAAAAAAACACTAAAAGTCATCTTCAAACTAATTCTTAATAACTTAATCATAAACAGACATTTATATAATGAGTACCTACATATATGGGAATAAAATATTATAGTTTACTTTTTGTTGTTTATTATATTTTTTTAGTCATTTTTATTTCATCCTTGTTAGTTTTCTTTATACAAAGTTTCAAATTATAAGGCCTAAACTTAGGTTAAAATTTTAGACTCCTCAAGTCCATTACATATGAAATTTTGCCAGAATCACCATATTAACATGCATACTTTTTTCCTGGCAATATGGTGAACGCGGTATAGATTGTCTTTCGCGCTCGTGTATATATGTAAAACATGTTAAATATAGCATCATTCCGATATATTTAATATGATTGCTATGGGACCACTCCAGTAACATCCTGAATATTCCCTATTTCATCCAAACTGGTCATACAAGACAATCACATTCCATTGCTCTTCCCATTCATTTTACATCTTAATTGAGCTCAATATTTTTACTTATATAAGCAAATTTCAATATCTAAATCAGCTTTGTCAATAAGATAGAATTCTTAGACACTAAAGCATTTAAGATACATTAAAATTTCAATTATGTTTGTGGCATAAATAAACTCTTATGCATCTCTTATAGAAAACCTTGTAGAGTGTAGAGGAAAATTTGAATTATTTTATTTATCATAACACTTCCTTTTTGTTTGTATATTTTTTTCTGTTTTTGTAAGAAACAATGTGCCTTTTTTCAAATAAATAAAAATATATGAACAGAAAATAACCATTAACATTTTTAGACTTAACAAATTACGAAATCAAAGTGCAACCTATCAAAATATAAAACAAGTAAAAAATATATATAATATATATATATATATATATATATATATATATATATATATATATATATATAAGAATTAGTTCTGTGGAACTTAGTCTGAAATAATTGCTCCTGTCATGTTGATTTGACAGGAACATGAAAGTTTATTTTACATAAGAGGGAAGGTGACATAATAAAATTGTTAAGAATTTTAAATAAATTACACAAGTCCAGATGGCACAGCACAAAAGACTATTAGAACATACACATTGCTGAAAGGTTAAAGACATCTTAGAATAAAGCCTAATAGTTTTATTGCCTTATTCGTTATATTCTCTATGTGTTTGGCAAAAGTAAATTTGAAATTCAATAGCACGCCCAAGTCTTCAACAGTATCAACTATTTTCAAGATTCTTTCGTTCAGTGTATATATAATGTATTTTTTAAACAATGGAAATTTAATTTCTAGAAATAGGGATATCTCCAATAATATAAACACAGAGGTAGGAATGATTTGGTTAAGACACTTCACCAAATTTCTTTATTTCATAAGGGTCCTCTAGTCAGATGTATAAAATTATATATATTACCATTAAATAAAATGTATTCAAAGCATAAAAGTAAACCAAAAAATTCTTATTGAAAGATAATTCTCTTCCCCAGATGATTATTTTAACTTTTACATACAGATTACGTTCTGCTTATGTGTAGAGCCTAGTATGAATGAACTGTTCATTTAAATCATTGAAGAAATAGAGAACATCAAAATACCTTAGGGTTTCACGAGGGGTTTTCCAACTTGTAAACATTAACAAAATAGGTTGCCTTTTTTGAAAATGCAGACCCAAATAAATTTTGTCCCAGGCCAAGACTAAGCTAAACACGGCCCTGTATGAAAGTAATAGTTATCTGCTGTTATCTTTTTAAAAATGATAAGTATATGGATCTCTTCATGTGAAATAAATCTTCAAAGCACTTTATTTTGCTATTGCCTATTTAACAAATTTTTCTAAAAGTTATCTTTGTAAGAAGAAAATATTTTGAAAAGGAAAAATGCCTCATTATTATTAAAATATCTAATTATTTTGACATATGAATTACCTCAGAAGTTGTATATTTATTCCCAGATGGACCATGGAACCGTTCCTCACTGCTTTGTCTGTCTACTCATAATTTTATATGCAAAGCTGATTTGCATTTTTTATTGTTGTCTAAGATTCATACCCCGATTTGCCAAGATGGAGCCCACTGTGGATGATACATCCATGAGTTTATTTGATTTTCCTAAAAATGCAAACACAACTATATATCATAATCACGTTATCAACCAAATACAAATGTTTTTGTCGAGGTTTTTCTTTTAACTAACATTTAGTGTGCACTATACATTAAAAAAACGATATATTGTAGAAAATCCGAAGAGGAACGTTTAAGAAAATAGATGTATACACAAAAAAAGAATCTAGGTGGCTTACCAATACGAAATTTGTACATTACAATATACTTTCTGATGTCTTAATATTGATAGTCCCTTTAAATTGCTGAATCTAACTTTCTAGTAATCTCGTTCTTGAAATCGCATTTACAGGGGCGAAAAATTGAGAATTCAGGACGTATCGGAAACACAGTAAAAGCTTGTATATTATTTCTGCACGTTTCACAACCGAACCAACTAACAATTTACAGGTATTTTTCATCATGTTAGTAAAACTTATTTTATTGTATCCTAACACTGATACGGTCGCAGTAGAATTAATACGTAGCTATTTGCTATTTTTATAAACTAGGTAATTCTTTGAGAATGATTTAAAACTTATTATTCAGGAATATTAATAACATGTTATCAAACATAAATAAAAAAAAAACAATATTAATAATATTGTCGGAAATATGTACTTCATTTGAACAATAATGCACTTTGGCAACAGTGACAGAAGTGTCTTATATCATTGGCGTGCATGTTTATGTATTTCGACGTTGAAGGCCAACGACGAATTCCATGCATTCCAATGTGTCGGGATTTAGGGTTAGCGCCAGCACAGTATAAATAAACAAGACAGTAGCGTCAGTGAGCTCAATTCCCAAAACGCACTGGCAGGCACCTGCTTGCCGGTCTTTGCCTTTGTTGGACCACGTTTATATGAGGGGACATTCGATTAGTAAAATTTAATTGCTCAACAGTCGTACTATTTAATTATTTTATAATTTCATTCGACACTCTAATTTTAATATATTTAGAAATGATATTTAGGTTATAAATGCTACACGACACGTTCTTAAAAATGTCTGAAGGTTGAAATGATAGTAACACAAATAATTAATAATTTAATAACAAGTTTTGTAATGTAGCTAATATTGCAAAAATATTAATTCCTTCAGAATTAAAATTTAAAAAAAGTACAAACCCAGATCAATAGAACTCTAAGGTATCTAGGTAATTAATAATATAGTTTATTTTACTTTAGAACAAAAAAAATATATAACTTTGTTAAAAAAGTTAACTGGATTTTTATGTTTCTGTTGGCAAATTTTAAAGTGTAATAAATCCTTACTCTAGTATATAAAGAAATACAATACGCCAAAGGAAGGAAGTTACACGGATGAGAAAAACTAATCTTAGAAAACTCATCTTTTAAATGTTTGCCTATGTTAGAACACCGGCTTGTTGAACAAATATATCCTCCAGCGATATTAGAAAATCCACAAATGAAGTAAAGGGAATGGTTAAGCCACCGTAAGGTGTTTCTTCTGTGCTCTTGTAAGTTTTTTTACGACAAAAAATTGTTGCTTCGTTTGGAAGATCTTTCCATGTTGCATATTCTCACATATAGAACATGAATGTTGTTTTAGACATTTTTTTAATAAATAACCTCCTACATATATTAAAGAGTTTCCCTCACATTTATCAAAATGTTGATAATCTGTCGTATAAACTTTCAAGTAATCAGTTGTAGGCGAACTAATTTAAACTTTGCATTTTTGTAAAAGATCTGGAGTGAAATTTATTAAAATTTCATTCATATCATTCAGACAGTTTATTCCCTCAAATTCTTCAAAATAATTTTATCCAAACCATTTTTTAAAAGCTCTAGAAAACTGAATTGGTGTTGGGTTTTCCAAGCAGTCTTGGTTTAAATGGCGTGTTAGCAAAAATAAACAATTTTTTTCCTTTAAGATATTCCATAATTTTAAAAGAGAAGAAATGGTTAACCTCCAACCATAAATAAACCTCATAGAATTAATGATATCTTTCCCTGTTGAGTTAAACACCTTCATTTCTTTAAACAAATTATCCATTTTCTTTAAAAAATGTAGTTGTTGTTCTGTTTCTTTAAAAGCTTGAAAATTTTTAAGATGGTCACAATAAAGAATATCAAAAAATTCATTTATTTTTCCAATGAAATTAGCAATAGGCTTCTACTCGTAAAACCTTAAACTCTATTAATGCCTGCATTGCCGTATATACAGAATGACTGAAAACCTTTCTGGCGTAACGAACCTTCATTTTTTGAAAAATTGGTCGGATATATATGCTCATCTGACAATCTTGGCGCTAGTCTATACATTCTTTTTTTGTCATACTCGTACATTTGCTCTAAATAACATTTTTAAATAAAATTATTACCTACTTGAAATGTATATGTAAATAAATTATTCCTAATGGATTTTAATAACTGTGGTGTGTCAAAAAATACAAAACGGGCAAATTATCTACTAAAAATGTAGGATTTTCTGGAGTAAGTTTAAAATCACTTTTAACGAGTGTATAGAAATTAGAACTCTGATCTGAAATTATAACCATTACATTAAAACCAACTTTTCTCAAATTTTTTATGGACTGAAATATTATTTCTTTAAGGTCTGTAGTTTTTGTAAAATTTTTAAAAAAATAAGATGTAATAGGTTGCTTCCAGTTTTTTGCGATACCTTTGACCAAAATTACCAAGGCACTAGTGGCAATTTCAGTTGTTATTTTATTTTCGCTTTCCTCAAATCCAATAACTTTATCCCGAACGACATTATAGAAAAGATTGGATTTAAGTGACATTTCGTCTACACATATTACGCAATCTTTAGAAATGGGTTCTAATAAATTAACTCTTAGCTCCAATGCTTTAAGGAGAAAGCTGTTGTAACCCTGGGTACCAATCCAGTGCATTGTAATTCTCTCTAAGGTTCTTTTTGATGGAAGAAAAAATATTGTTTTTAATGTTTAATATATCTTTGGGACCAGCAAATATAAAGAAAGTGCGAACTGTTTTAATTCATTTGCGTAACGAGAACCTTTAGGGGATTTATTTACTAAATCTAACTGAGCTGTAAAGAAACTAACAAATTCTTCTGGGTAATTAATTTTTAAAAACTTTTGAACGTCTTCAAACGTAATGTGTTCATTTTCTACGTAATTGTTTTTCTGGTTCGTGTATGCGTCTCTTCAGTTTACGTTTTCTGGGTCTATTGAACGAAACGACGCTAGTGGTTTGGCATGCTTCTATTTTAGTTTCCTTCTTTCTTTCTTCTGAACCATTACTATTAGTTTGAATAGCAATATCACCATTATTTATTTGAATTTTTTCTAAATCAGTTAAAGAAACTTGTGTAGACACATTAACAGTTTCTAGAAGAAGTTTTTGAGTTGATGAGTGTAAAACTGACCTATTATTAATCGGTAAATGCAGTGTAGGGATGGCATCAGATTTAATGCGGTTCTTCTGAGAATTCGTATAATAATGTGTCTCAAAATGTATTGCACATATTTTAATTTTCAAGTTACATGCATCATTAGTAAGATGTGAATATCTCTGATTTCCTACAAATCCCAGTTTTTGTTTCCGCTGTTCACATCTGAAAAGAGCGAAAATCTTATCTTTTTATTTGCAGTTGAAAGTGAGTGTTAATTAAGACCGCAACACTTTGCTTATTTTCCCACTTTGATTTTATAATAATACATAAAGCTTCGCAAGCGTAACAATCTGAATTAAACAGTAATTTTAATTCCCCGTAAAATTTTGTACATTATCATACATTAGGATATATTTTTTAATGTGATCCTCCACGATTCACAGTTTTAAATCCCCCGTCACCTTCACATGCCCTACCAACTTTTTCAAAACTTAAAAATTACGTCGCTTAATTGAATAAAACAAAATAATCATTTGATTATTGGTTTTACCCCTATGCTATGAATGGGAATTATAAGTTGAATCTTGCATTTTATCATTAACACAAAACAATTTTTTTTGAAAAGAGGGTCGGTTAGTAAATGTAGCGAGCGTCCAATTTTAGGGATATGTAGGTATTTTAATCCTAGAAAATATTTCTTCATACCTGAATGGATCTTTTGGGAATCTACAAAACGATTTTTGACCATCGGTTTTACTGAAACAGTTATCCAATGCACAAAATTCAACCATCGTTATAGAAAACGTAACAGCCACAAAAATATCTTTGCCTTGCCCTCGTATAATACGTACTGTTGTACCAAAGTTGCTCCGAGTCACTGCGAAAACTGGATTGAACCCGTTTTACCTTCAGGTCGCGACTGTCGGCAAATTCGGGATTTTTTTGCTTCTGACGCTACCGTTTATTAATTCTACCGTGGCGCCAGTGACGGTTCTGTGTAATGTAGGTTCGGGCAAATGTCTTTTAGGGGTATTAACTGTTTGGGCTAGTGAAGTTTAGGGCCAAATACATCGAACCTTTAGGACCAAGATTAGACAGATCTTGTCAGGAAATGATGTCACTAAGGTTTGAGCGAACAAGTAGAAAACAGTATTTAATATGGTGCAAAAAATAAAAACTTATCTGTTCCACTGATGAATGACTGTAACAATACTAAGAAATGGAAATATTACAGTTTTGAATAGTTTGAGAAAAGGACAGGAGTGCTACAGGAGTTTTTATTAAAATTAAATCGTATATTGTCATTACCTCTATGATTTAATTTCAGTGCAATATACTTCCGTTTCTATAATATTAAAATATTTTTAATTTTTTTATATAAGGTCTTTTTATTTACCTAATTTTGTTGCTCTTTTTCCTTAATCAATACTGTACTTGATCCCTACTTACGTCAATCAAATTAAGATTAAATTTTACATTTTAAAGAATGAGCTTATTTAACAGGGTGCCAAATACTTTCTGAACAAAAAAGTTACCATCATATTCCATTTGTATTCACTGCACCTAGATAGCTCCCCCCATCAGGTCACTGATTGGTTTTCCCCGCTGCCGCAAAGTTTTGGCTCCACCTACCCTGCCCATCTCCTCCGTTCGCCATTCGAGGGAGATGTTTTATTTGCATCTTGGCAGCCAACAGAGTAAGTCATTCTTACATTAGTATCAGTGTTTTAAAAAGTAACAAAATTCATATATTAATTAAAGTGAGTACTCGCTACGTACTTTTACAAAATTCTAATAATGTAAATTTTGAAAATATGGAGAAAATTTGTTCCATCTGCGAGGATGAAATATTATATTTTACTGTTGGAGGACGAAATATTTTCGATGTTAGGCAAGGTTGGTTAAGTAATGTTGATAAAAATAATTTTGAAGAGGAGCAAGAAGACAGCGAAGATGAGGGAATGAATGATGCGGGATGTGGTGAAGAAGGACTTGTCAAAGTAAAAAAAAATAGTGCCAGTGATGCTGTGAAAGAAGATTACCTACGTCGGGAAGTTTGTGTATTTCAAAATTATGTTGTTATAAAATCTTCTTTTGGTGGTGTATATAGTGTGTGTCCATTATGCTATTATTTGCACGCTTTGGAAACACCTGTGGAAAAGCACAGTTTCGTTTCGACACATTATAGAAGAGTAATGGAGTGTTGTGAAAAAGACTTACGCTGCACATTGTGCAACGATAATCTTTTTCACATAAGTATTGTTGAAACTTGTTTAGTGTGTAATAAAACTGAAGTGCAAAAAATTGAAAATCATAAAGTAAACAAAAGTAATTTATATGATTAATATATTATTTTTTTGTAAATAAAATCGCAGAATAACTTTCAAAATTAATAGTAAGTGAATAGTCATGGTCAAGTGCGAGTCAGAATTATTCATCGACATTCAAGGTTATAATTTTTCATTTGGCTCGGCCGTTAGCTATCTACGATGGTCCAATTTTTTGTTTAAGTCGCCATTTAAAATAAACATGTTATCTGCCGAGGATAAAAAAAGTTGTTGATTGGTCCGAAGAATATCATGATTTAGAATGGGACGTTGCATATATCGAAATAAATAAAGTGGAATAAATCCTTGAGAATATTCTCAAGGCATATACGAATTCGAAGATCTATGTCAACGTTGTGGAAAAGACCAACTTTAAAAAACAAAATTGGATGAAGAGTTAATCTTAAACATTTCAGTCAATAAGGAACCCAAACTAAGCAAATTTAAGAAAATTCCAGAATGTTATTTTCATAAAAATTCCAGCGCTTGGCACTGTGTCTTGGCTAATGTAAAAATATTATTTGATTATAAAAATTGTTATAAAACTTGTTAAATAAAAAAATTCAAGTAGCTTTATTGCAAGACATTTTAACTATTGATAAAGTATAGTAAAGTGTAATTCAGTATTGAATTGTCTAACCACATAATAAAGAATATTGTTATAATACAGCAATTTTATTTATTCCCACACAACTACATTCAAGAAGCTACCTAATACGTTTTATTACCAATTAAAAAAATTAAAAGTATATTATATTTTATTTACAATTAATATTACTTGAAACTAAACAATTATACATTGAAAAAGCTACCTAATACGATTTATTAGCAATTAAAAAAATTAAAAATATATATTTTATTTACAATTAATATTACTTGAAACTCTGGCCTTTTGCATAACCTATTGGGTTGTTTTCTCGTAATCTTTAACACATTTAGTATAAGCTCTATTTGGATAGGACCATTACTTAAATTGATTCCAAATGCCGTACCAGCCCAGCCAGTAGAAGTGACTTAACAAGAAGTGGTTTAGGCGGCTTTGGAGATGACAATCGTATTTATTGTCCGTGAGTGACTCGAAAGGTTCCAACTTGCTTCTCAGTGTCTGCGTTGTAAACTCTCTTGTGTAATTGTGTTTTCGTGCCTTTAAGTGCAAATCTATAGTTATCCTATTACTAATTCTAACTAAATTTTGTGTTTCTACTACTTTTTAAGTTTACAAATCTCTGTTAATTTATCCTACATTTTGTGTTACAGCTTGGTTTTGTGTTTTGTGTTTCGCAGGTTTAATTTTTATTTTTATCCAACATGAATTCCATACCTGATATTGATTTGAATTTAAAACTTGATTTAACTTTATTTGGTCTAGAAAAGGCTTGCTTATTTCATGATTTAATGGATTGTCATTTGTGTCAATTAACACAGATAAGTTAGAAAAACATTTTATGGATAACAATACGCAATCAGAAATTGGTGGTGACAATGCAGAAATTGGTATTGACGATGACGCTACCATTATGAACAATTTAATTTCAATTTTTAATAATCGAAATAATCAAATTAATGAAAATATTCAAATTAATCAAAATGATGAAGTTCATCTTGGACTAATTTCAACAATAAATTATGAGGACCTAGTGATCTCTGGAGAATTTGATCAGATTAATTCATTTAATAAAGTCTCCGAATCATTAGAAAACCTCAAAAAGGCTTCTTCAAAATATTTCACTTCTAATGAAGAGTTTAATTTGGAGACTAAAAAGTTTGAAATATTAGAAGATGTTTATTCGGAACAGGGAGTTGAGGGGAAACAGGGTGAAACTAAATTTTATATATATCAGGGAGTTGAGGGGAACCAGGGTGAAACTGAATTTCAGATATATCAGGAAGTCGAGTGGGAATAGGAAATTATGGGAGAAATATTTCCTATCTACTCACCAGTTTCTGATGCGCCGTCGGAAGATTAGATAGAGACCGTTATTGAGGTTAAAAAAATTAAGAAGGAGTATCTTTTTTCTAAATTACATTTCGACCAGAAATCAATAGCGGTTTTCGACCAAATCTTTAATGAAATTGTAGGTGATGTTGAGGTGTACCCTATTGTATTGAATTGCAATCATAGTACACCAAAACCTCGCTATGATTCGAGTGAATTTGTGGAATTTAAAGAGGTTCAGAACAAAAGAAAACGTTCTGTTTCTGAATATTCGGAGGATGATACAAATGTCAGTAAAAACCTGAAAAACGAATATAATGAAGAATCCGGGACCGTTGTTATAGCACCACCCAATAAAAACAATCCAATAAAAATTCCTTACAGAAATAAATTAAACAAAGTTTTAAAGTCAAAAGTAAACCCATTTTTATTTAAAGAAGATCATAGTCGTGATTGTGCAATATTTAAATCGATGGTGCACAATTATTTTAATTTCAGTGAATGTAAAAATTTGAGTAATTTTACATGCAGAACTGTTAAAAAAATAATACATAGACAGGGTGAGCTTTTTCTAAATTTAGGCAATATATTTATAAAAAATCCCTGCTTTGGTGGTGAATCTTAGTCCTAAATATGCATCAAATAACAACAAATTCAAAAAAATACAAAACACAAAATCGAAAGCCTCTAAATTTAAATCCACTTTTCCTTATTTAAAAAGAAACTAAACTAATAAATTGCCATTTTAAAATGACCCTTCTCTGCGCACTTGGTCTAAAAGAATTTACACAGAGACGAAACTTCATAAGACACATAAAAGAAGATAATTTAATCGATAGTAAGTATATTTACAGCGTTTTCTAAAAAAATTAAGTATATTAAAACATAAGTTGATGCAAAATTCTTCAGGAATAATGCAACTCGACATTGCTAAGACTGTAAAGCTGATATTAATGTTAATACTTGGAACTCTCATCTGAGAATAAACATCCACAAAAGCAACAGTACTATTAAATATGGAAACGGAATAGACTTTATTAGAAGTGCTTTTAAGTGTCGATTTGCGGCATATAAGGTTTACGCGCCAAAAACCCATGTCGACCTTAAAAAGGTCCAACAAGAAATAAAGAGCAAAGTTTTAACATTAATTAGGCAGCAACAACAACTACATACAACCGTCAAGGTAAATGGAGAGTTATTTGGTATATACTACTCGCCAGTTTTGAAATCTATACCAGTTAAATCATTCAACACAGCCTTCCATAACGTGACTGAGACGACTGATTTAAATCATCTGTATGACGATATATTCAAAGTTCTGACATCCAAGGCAGATGAACTACCAGAACGAGATTCTGGTAAGTTAATAATTTACTTGTAAAAATGTTAACATTTCAAGTACGATTGCTTCTATTTTTTTTTATTTACAACAGTCTCTTTTGTTAAATACCAATTATTTCTTTTTTGAATTGCAGGCTAGATTTTACAACAAATTCTCTATTTGGAAGTAAACATCGGCAAGTACAATCCTTTATGTGGCTCCTCTTATATTTCAATTCAAGGATTTCGGGGCAGTTTGGTCAACATTTTGAATGAAGATGATTTCTGCTTCGCATATGCCGTTGTATCAGCAGTATGTAAACCTTCAGGTGACCCTAAGAAAACTGCATCGTACCCGGACTTCAGAACTATCTTTGATTTCACAGGTATAACTTTTCCAGTTAAATTAGAGCAGATAAGCACTTTTGAAAACAAAAATAATTTATCAATAAATGTTTATGGGGTTGAATATTTTTTTAGAAATGGTGTACATGTAAATGAGATTGTAGGACCATTACACTATAATAGACATAAAAAGAATTTACATATCAATCTACTATTAAATACTTCAGATGAAGGTAAAAGTCATTATTCTTTAGTAAAACATTTATCTAAATTACTTTTTAAACAACTATCAAAAAAGAAATGTAAAAAAAATCTGTGACGGATGTTTACAATATTTTGGTACATATGCGAAATTGACACTTAGAATATGATTCCTCATCTGTGCGAATTGAATATCCCTCAGATGAACTTATTTTAGACAAGTTTGGAAATCAAATTCCAGAAAACATATTAAAGTTTCAAAATATTCAAAAGCAGTAGAAAGCACCTATTGTAATTTATGCTGATTTAGAGTGTTATCTAAAAAATATTGAAAACAAAAACCTTGTTGGATGATAAATATATCTGCCTTCGATTGATAAATTTTATAATGACTTAACTGATGAAAATATAAGTACTGAAAATTACATTAGAGCTAAAGAGATATGGAACGTATTCAATTGTTCAACAATAGGTGATTATTCAGATATACATTTGAAATCTGACGTACCTCTTTTAGCCGATGTTTTTGAAAATTATAGAAATACTTGTTATAAAACTTATAAATTAGATCCTGTCAACTATGTAATGAGTCCTTATATGTGTTGGGATGCTATGATGAAATTTATAAATGTAGAATTAGAATTATTGACTGATCCAGATGTGCTTCATTTCTTCAAAAAAGAAGTTCGCGGTAGAGTTAGTACTTGTTCAGTTCGAAAATCGGAGGCAAATAATCCTTTTCTTTATAATTTCAATCCTAAATATCCAACAAAATATATTGCCTTTTTAGATGCAACAAATTTGTATGGTTTTGCAATGAAACAGTACTTGCCAGAAAAAAACTTTGTCTGGCTATTTGAGGATGAAATCATTGAAATAAATGAAATTAATATTTTAAATCTTTCAGATACATCATTTACGGGCTTTGTATTTGAAGTTGACTTAGAATATCCTCAGAATTTACATGAAAGCCATAACGACTTTCCGCTCTGTCCCGAACAATTTAAGCCACCAATTTCAAAATATTCTAAACTAATGCCCAATTTAATCAATAAGTATAATTATGTTATTCATTATCGTGCCTTGAAGCAATGCTTAAACTTTGGACTTAAACTTCGGAAAATACACCGAGGAATTAAATTTACACAATCTCCATGGTTAGCTAAATATATTGATTTGAATTCTAATTTACGAAATGATTCTAAAAACCAATTTGAACAAAATTCGTACAAATTGGTAAAATAACAGTATTTTTGGAAAAACTATGGAGAATGTCGAAAATCGAGTAGATATTAAGCGAGTAACTCAATTGATTGCAAAACATCAATCCAAAGATTTAAAAATTTTTTCGGAAAATTTAGAAGTTATTCAACTTTAAAAGATATGTATCGAATATAATAAACCTATTTTTGTTAGAATGAGTATATTGGATATTGCAAAAACTGTAATGTATGATTTTTATATTTAAAAATGAAATATGGCGATAATGTAAGTTTATTGTAAACTGATACTGATTCTTTAATACTAGAAATTGAGACAGAAAATTTTTATGAAGATATGAAGCAAAATCTGATTCATTTTGACACTTCTAACTATCCTGAACCTAATGTTCATAATATGCCAATATCCGCATCAGTGGTTGGTAAATTTAAGAATGAATATAAAGGTGTACTTTTAGAAAGTTTTTTTTTGGTACCGGAGCTAAGGCATACTGCATAAAAGCCAAAGATAGTTTAGATAAAAAGGCAAAGGGCATTCGTAAATCTGCCATACAAAAACAATTTAACTTATCAGATTACAAAGATGTTGTGGAAAAAGGTAAAAAAGTATTTTGCACAATGTATGTTTTTAAGTCACATCTCCACAATATTTATACGAATTTGATTAACAAACTAGCCGTGACAAGTCATGATGATAAAATAGATCGTCTTTCAAATACCACAAAAACTCTAGCATCTGAGTCCTAACACTGGAACCTGTGGTGGAAGATAGATCAAAATACAAGAGTTCTAACCACACTACACCACAACTTGTTACGTTCTGGACGCGCGTTTCGCTAACCAAGTTAGCATCATCAGCAGATGATATAAATTGAACAGTTAGAGCTCTTGTATTTTGATCTCTAGCATCTAGTTTTGAAATTGGAAAAGGAAGCTAAAGTTGTCAAGTTTTATTAAAGTTTGTTTCTTTTGTAATCTGTTTAACGATATTTGTACGAATTTATATAAAATGTTGTAACAAACAGTATTATTTAGTTTCTTTAGAACAATGACTGCTACTTCATTAATCGTGTTAGTTTCCCTTGTTGGGTTGGTAGGGTTTCATATGTTAATCATATTCCTAATACAATTAGGGCCGACGTATGCATCAATAAGAATAAAAATGAAACTGATTGTTATAAGCAAATGAGAATGGTTTACATAGCTGGAAAATTACACTTTTTTACTTATAATTTTACAGAAAATGACTTAAATGTTGATAATTATATGAAGATCAAATATTTCTTTGATAAAAAACCTGTGATTTATTCAGAATGGATGTTGTTTCTGACTTTAATATCAATTATTTCATCTTACGCTGCTTTTGTAATTTATTTAAAAACTTGAACTAAAATTTTTAGTATTTAAATTTTTTGTAGTTTCATTTTTACCCCTTCCAACGTTAATTAGCTCCTCCACTTAAGTGGGGGGGATAGAAGGCTATAAAAATGTGAAACATACCTAGATTTTCTTCAAAACTATATTTGGAATTAACTGCAAGATACCGTTATGCCACTTTAGAAATATTTATTTTCAACAAGACCGAGCACTTCCTCATAGCACTCGAATTGTTACAGATTACGTCGCCTGACCTCTCGCCTCTAGACTATTTTTGAAGGGGTTATATAAAAAGTTTATAAAACACCAGTACGAGATCTAGAGGAACTTGAACATCGTATTAAACGTGCATTTAATGCCGTCACTCCTGAAATGATTCAAGACGTTTTACAAAATGCAATTAAGAGGGCGAGAAAATGTATAAGGAAGGGGGGCGGTCATTTTGAGCAAACTCCTAGACGTGCATAGGAAACCAATGTTTTGTATTATGTTTTATACTTATCTGCTTCAGTTAACTTTTATAGCGTATTATTAATAAATAATTTTCTTACAATTTAAAGCAAAAGCTTTTTTTTTTAATTTAAAATTTACCTTTTAAATATTTTATTTTAATATTCACGGGATGACTGTTGCCTTTGTTTTGGTTTCGAATAGGCATACTTTAGTAGAATAGCTTTTGGGCTATGACTTATGCGTTTAAATTAAAAATTTTAGTGGTTTCTGTTATTTGGTTACCAATTGCTTCAGACTTCGACGTGATATGCGTTTTTATTACATTTTAATTATCTAATAATTTTTATCATACCTATTGATTTTCGATATTGATATTATAGTTAACGTTACCACTTTAACGTACGTTTTGTGTTTTCATTCATTTTTTACTTAGTTTTATATTCTACTGTCTCATGATGTTCAATCATGAGACAGAGACAGCATCCAATGTGTTAAAAACATCCATAAATTCTGTCGAAAAACAAACCATACTTAATTCTAAACAGTACTCTTTAAATAAATCCAGCTCAATGTTTGTGAATGTAGGGTTGTGTTTAGAAACTGATTTTCACCATGTATTGAATTTGGTGGAAATAAGAATCAATCTATTGTTCTAAGTGAAGATGATTGGGAGGAGCTACTAAAATATCAGGGTGTTGTAACAAACTAGTTCTTCTCATCCAACACCTTTCAAGAAACTATATTTTTGAAAAATATATACATTCTTTTTGAGAAACTTGGTGAAATGTCAATAATGAGGATTACAAAAAATGATAATTATGTATGTTTTGGAACTGAAACTGTGTGCATATTATGGCAACACATGCCCCTAATCGAATACAGGTTAAATATTTTACAAAAACAGACATTTAAGAGTTATTTCGACATTTTTAAAGGTAGTCTGTTTTTCGAATCCAATTGTCTTCAAAAAGTATATGATACTCTATCCCCAAGTGAAAAACCTAATAGGTGAGAATGTTTGTACTATGTTAGAAGTTAAGGGAAACAAATATTATGAAGAAATCAGTACGTTTTGATGAAACTAAAAATCAACTTCATTCGAAGCATGCATGGAAGTTTGCATAATAAATCTCGTATGCTGCCTCAAGAATTTCTAGATCAACATCATTTTTAAAGGAGAATTTACTTATGTGAAATTATTTTAAAACCTGTTTTGAAAAACATGCTAAATAAAATTATGAAATAAAAAACATTATTATGAAAATATTTGTTTTATTAATCAATATTTTACAAAATATCCTTTTTTAATATCCAAGAGTTATGTGATTTGTCGAATCCGAGCCATTTAACCAATACCTTATTTGCCTTTTTTCTTATATTTTTTTCAACACTTTTGTAATTCTTTTCCATAAAAGACTCATGAATTTTTGATTTGTTTTCATCTTCAAGTAAATATGTTGTGGGATTTGTAAGTTGCAACTTTTTTATCCTAAAAATTTCACAAAGTCCCACACATTAAATTTTTTAAAAGTAGGATCAACTGTTTTTATATGAGTAAATGATGATTTTAATATGTCTTTTTCATTTAATGTATTAACGGCATTAGGTTTTTTACCAATTATAGAGTGTAGTGTGTTATTATACTCTCTAACGATTCCAGGCAATATATCTAACCATTTATAATTTCCTTGGAGACTAAATGTTTTTCACATTCTATTTTTTAGTGATCTGTTCACTCGCTCAACGATATTTGCTTTCGAATTAGAAAAAATGCTATAGTGATTGATTTTAAACTGTTCCATTAGCTTCTAAAAGTCTTTGGAATAAAACTCTGTTCCTTTATCTGTTTGTATAATTTTTGGAACACCTTGCAGGTGTTTAGGGGCTTCTTTTAACACACTGATAATTTTTCTCATTGCAGCAGCCACCTCTTTACCAGTTTTTGTTTTAATAGGCAGTGCCCAAACGAATTTAGAAAAAGTATTGATTACCACTGAAATGTATCTATATCCTTTATTAAATTTTGAATAAGGTTGCATTTCAATTAAATCTGCTTGAAACAAATCGTTAATTTTATTTATTTTTAGTCTTACACTTTAAAACTAATCCTGCATATAACACTCCAGGTGATACAGAATATTTGGGAGATCTCACAACAGAAATATTATCGTCACTAGCGGGTATATGACCTTATAGTTCGCTAGAACTAAATACATTGTTATTTATGCTAAAATCTATCTCCTTACTACAGTGAAATTTTCTTACTTCTGCATCTAGAAATGGAAACTATATGGTAATATCATCACCGCTAATAGTAAAACAACGTCTATTTTCACCATTCGGGAGATTTATTGTTTTTGTAGGATGTCCAAAGACCATAGGAAGTATGAAAAAAATAATATGAGTCCTGACTGGCATTTAAAATGTGAGTTCCAAATTTATTCACCGACATATTGAATATCTATTATACAACCGTTGCTTATTTTCAAATGGCTTTTAATTATAGAATTATTTTGGCTTCTTGTAGTTCTTCAATAATTGAACTATATTCATTATTATGTCCGATATGTCCCGCTTTGACATAAGTCGATAATAGACGAAGTCTGTCAACAAGTTCATTAATATTATCCCATATATATATATATATATATATATATATATATATATATATATATATATATATATATATATATATATATATATATATATAGTCTGCATTGTTTATCTATATGTAGCTTTAGGTCTTCTAAACGCTTCTATTAGATTTTTTGCTGGAGTTCTGACGTTTTCGTTACACCTTTTGCTTGTAAGTTAGGTCCTATAATAGTCACATATTTGACTGAGCCGTTTCCTTGAACCTGCTCATTGGGTTCATGATTTCTTCGATATGCGTTAGTTCTTGATAGAATGTCCATATACTGATCCACCGGATGTCTGGTTTTTGCTGTATTGTGTGTCTGTTTTACTGTATTTGCTCTTTTGTGAAAGTATTTAAAGAAGATGCATAGTATAATTTTCTTAGTTTAAAAACTATAAAATGATCATACACAACATTCACGTGGTTAGAACCAATAAGAATAACAAGAAGGAAGGTTCGGGATTAATAAATAAATTAATTAATAGTCTGCCTATTGAACTACACATTCCTGGTCACAATTATTGCGGTCCGGGAACACAATTAGAAAAAAGATTAAATAGGGGAGATAGTGGTATAAATCCTTTAGATGCTGCAATCAAACGATTTTTCGGATAGACACGAGGCAGATAAAATTTTGGCGGAGAAAGCTTGGCAAAGAGTAAAAGCAAAAGAATCTTCATTTGGTGAAAAAACTGCGGCTTTGGTGGTTATAGGCAAGGGAAAAGAAAGTTTGGTATGGGTGTAAAAGTGTCTTAAGGGTAGTAAACTTAGAATTAAGAAAAAGCGCATTATAAAAACTCCGAAGAAAATACGGGGATTTTTACCACTCTTGCTTCCAATTTTAGGAGCCCTCGATGCTTTGGAAGGTGGTGCAGCAGGAATAGCCAAAGCTGTTAATGATGTGAAAGCATCAAGGCAACTGCTTGAAGAAACTGAGCGTCATAACAAAGCTATGGAAAATGTTGCAGCCGGAAAACGTTTATTTATAAAACCATTTAAAAAAGGAAAGGGATTATTTATAAAACCTTGTAAAGGCCGCTCAGTAAGGAAAACGATAAAAAAAGTTCAAATAAAATTTCCGCAAAGAGCTGTAACTAATATTGATTTAATAAAGTATGCTAAACTTCTCGAAATTGAGAATTTTAGAGGTGTTTTATGCGTGACAATCTTCCAAGAAAAATTAAAGATAAAGAATGCGGTATGGTCAATTTGGAGAGTGGAAAAATTTTTGGTTCTCACTGGGTGGCTTACATAAAAAATAAAAAAAATGTTGTATATTTTGACAGTTATGGAAACCTAAAACCTCCGCTAGAGCTTCTTAAATATTTTAATTCAAAGGAGAAAACAAATGTTTATTACACTTACGATGTCAAGCAAAAATTTAGCGATTATAATTGTGAAATAAATTATTTACAGCATTTCTTAAATTATTAGCAAAATGTCTACAACGTTTAGGCTGACAGGTAATTCTTCTACTTTATCATCTGATTTTAATCCTTCTATCTATTTGGATGATGGCAAGGAATATTATTTAGGGTTGGCCAGTTTTGAAACTTTTATGAGTATTCCTAATATAGAAAAGGGAAATAACAAAATTTATATAGGTGATAAGGAAATTATTATTCCTGTTGGAACTGATATTACTGACTTGGAAAATGTTATAAAAAAATGCTTCTTGTTTTTAAACTATCTCCACCATATTTTATTCTACGACCGAATCTTAATACATTAAAATGTAATATTGAACGTGGTCAAGAAATTGATTTCACCAAAGATGATTCAATAGGAAGTCTGTTAGGTTTTAAAAAACGGAGGGTTAAAGCAAATGTATAGAATGAATCCGATGAAGTTGTAAACATTTCTAAGGTTAACGCCATTTGTCTAGATTGTAACATTTGTGTTGAATCTTTTAACAATGGAAAACCATTGCCTATATTATACTTTCCAGTCAGCGTTCAAACAATCAACAAAATTACAGTAAGAATTGTAGATCGGCGACCTTATAAATTACAGAAACGAAACTATAACTGCCAGATTGCATTTGAAAACTAACAGTAATGGTTACTAGATATAACAGACCATTCAAAATTCAACCTATTGCAGTTAGAAAATCTTATAAAAAAGGAGAGCGTAACCACAAAGTTAGTAGTTCCAAGAACATCAAACAGTTAACAACAGAAAACCGTCAATTTCTTCAATCGTTAGGTTTTTAATTAATGGATATCTTAAACGTGAATGAAAAACTTTACGTTGACAATTCCATCATATCTTCCGAATTCCGTACCTATAAACCATTCATATCTTCAAAATTTGATTATAATGAAGAAATGCGTATTGCAATCCAAGAATTAGACACATACACATTACCGTCAGAAAGTCTTCTATACATAGAAGGAACTCTAGCTAACTCTGAAGGAAAATATACACAAAAATTAAGATTTGTCAACAATAGTATTGCGTTTTTGTTTCGAGACATACGTTATGAATTAAATTGAGTAACTATAGACTCTGTAAGAAATGTTGGTTTAACATCAACATTAAAAGGATATTTGTATTTTAATAACAATGAAAGCGTAAAGCTTCAAAATGCTGGGTGGTTTCCAAACAGAAGCGAGAAAGATAGAATTTTGGTAGATGATAAAGGTAGATTTAATGTATCCATACCCCTAAAGATGCTCCTTGGATTCATCGAGGATTATAAAAAAAATATTTTAAATATGAAACAAGAATTAGTACTCATCAGAGCAAGTAATGATTTAGATGCTGTGTTCTTTATAGATGATACAGAACCTAAAACACTTGAATTTCCAACTCCGAAAGTAACGATTGAAAAATTATATTGGAAAGTACCACATACCGAGGTAGATATTTCTCAACAGCTTGCGTTAACGAAAATATGAGAAACAAACAAGGAAATTTTGCTAGGATTCCGAAGTTGAGATTGTGTTGAATATTCAGACATTACCTGAAGCGACATGTCATACATGGCCTGGAAACACCGCGTCATGCTGTTATTGCCTTCTAAGTAGATGAAAAGGACGCGTAACTCAAGATATGAGTCAATTTGATAGTGTTGATGTTACAAACATAAGATTTTTTTTAAATTCAGGAAGATATCCATATCATGATTTATATTTAAATTTTAAGGATAACAAATTTTCTGGTCCATGAAATGTTTGCTAATTTTAGAAATTCTTACTATGGATTGACAAATGAACCAATATTTACACCTGAAAAATTTAAGTCAACTTCACCTATTTCACACATTGATTGCTCTCATCAGAATGAAGCGCTTCAAAGTGGTTCTGCAGTTATGAGGGTTGAATTAGAAGAATATCAATTAAGAGTGGATATGATAACAAAATTTCAGTATTTAAAGATATGAGACTCATTATAGATATTTAAGGATTTAAAGTGGTGAATAATAAATTAACTGTTAAATAATTGGCAGCTTATGATGGGTTTTAAATCAACCATCACATATTTAAAGCACCATTTCCTTCAAATCATTTACCTTCAAGCCTATACAGCAGTGCTATCTAGCTAATGAACAATCATCATGCATATGATAGATGTCGAGATATTATCAGAAACTTATCTGAAAAAGTCGACTTTGTCTACGTCAAGGGTGAAGAAAAGGCTGAGTTTGTCAGAAACCAGTTTATTGAATTTCATGAACAACTAGCTCTACAGAAATTGGAACCATGCTGCTTTTTTCATAAGAAAACTCCTTGTGTTTGTGCACTAGCAAATGTTTTTCATCTCTATAACTATTTTTTTATGAAATAAAACGACAAGTTTAAAATATATTTGTTTTATTTATTTTTTAAACTCTTCTATACATTTTCTTTCATTTTTACTTTTAAGACAATCTATACAGGCCTTAGCTGCGAGTCTACATAATTCTGCATAGTCTGTGTAATGTAATTACACAATAATGTTTTGAGCTTCACTGTCTTGTCCTTTATATGCATAGTATTCAAAGCCGACTGCAGACATTATGAATTTTTCATACATTTCTGTAATTGCCTCCATGGTTACACTAAAAATTCTTCTTCTTTCAAAATGTCTTTCAATAGAATTGGATCTTTAACATATTCCTTCAATTTAAGAAGGTGATAATCAAATCCTAACTCCCTTATGTCATGAATAAGTTGTATTAAATCTAATGTTTCACAATATTTGTCACAGGCAGTGCTCGCATATTCATTAGATAGTTTGTCGTAATAATGACACCATTGTGGTCTGCTTTCCATAGAATCGTGAGAATAAGAAAATGAAAATAAATTAAATTCTTTACTTAGTTTTCTGACAGCTTCCAGTAATTTGTTGCACATGACCACAACACCTTTATATAGACCGCGGTGTTCCCTTTATACAGTCATAACACCTTTTTATAGATTGCGGTGGTCCATCTATACAGTCACCCTCTTGATTATGGTGAGTGTAACAAGGCAAGTTTAACTGTAATTCCTTGTTACGTCGATAGCGTTTTGGCTGCTTTTTCCAAATTTGTTTTAACTCCACTGACTCGACAAATCTTCTTAAATAAATAAAGGGAATATATTTTAGATCATCCGCTTTAATTTCCCACAAGGCCACCGTTAGGGCTAAACAAATAACTTCACCAACACGTTCAATAATATTTTCGGTAGGTACCTATACGCGAACCCAGACTGTAAGAATGACAGGCTCCTTTGGCTGCTAAGATTTAAATAAAACATCTCCCTTCAATGGCGAGAATATTTCTAAATTTGAAGGGTGTATGCATACAGCATAATTTTGTCATTTTCAAAAAAAAATAAGTATAATATTCCCATTGATAAAAATACTATGCAGTATCTGTAGAGCACGCAAAAGAATTTGAAATGTATATTTCTGGTTTAAAAACTGACACCGGTATACCAATTTTAAAGAGTAACCGCAAAACTGGCTTTTTAAGTCTTATTATTTGTCTTCGTAATATGTTTGAATTGTATAAAAAGTTAAATGAACTTGGCCAAGTTATTTATTGTCGTATAAATTAAGCTAAGATTTTCTAGAAACTTTTTTTAGTGCGATTAGAAGTAGGGGAAGATTTTATAACAATCCCAATGCTAGGCAATTTGAGAGTGCGTATAAAAGATTATTAGTAAGACATGAAATAAGTACTACTCTTGGTACAAATTGCTTAGGCTTAGCAGATGGTGTTGAAATTTTATTGGCCTCTTTCCAAGGAAAAAAAATACCAGATAGTATTACAGAATATGAACATTTTAATTTTGAGTTGTTTGATCGTGATTATGTGTCAACATTATGGAAGTTAACACTTTATGTAGAAAATGTTGCTGGATTTGTAACAATGAAAATTTGGAATGCAAAACTCTGTGTCAAATGTGTGCAAACCACTTGACAAAGGATAATGAATCTGCTTTGCTCATTCAAATAAAAACCGGGGAAAGCTATTATTTCCGTCTGAAGATGTTTGTAAAATTTGTCTTAGAGCTGAGAGAGTTTTTCGTCAAAATTTACACATTCTTTTTGTAAAAAAACATTAGGCAATATTTACTAGTACAAATATTTAGATGTGTAGGGCAACCATTCAATTCTCAAGAAATGCAGGATGACATATTATCACAGGATATTTTAGGTAATCATGTAAGTCAGTTAACAAAACCAATTATCGAAACTTTTTTAAATGTAAGGTTTTTTCATGAAGTCAAAACACAGTCACAAAAATATTACAATATTAGGCAAAATTACACTAAGTTAATCATATTTAAATACCAGTAAATTTTGCCAGAATTTTATTTATTGTAGTTTTAGGTATCATACTATTTTATTTTTTGAATTTTAGATTTAGACATGATTTTTGTAATGTTAAATATTTGAAAATAAAATTATTTAAAAAAACATTGTGTATATTAATGTTTCCTAATCCCTACCTTCACAAATGCATATCTTAAAGGCTATTTTTTTTTCACTCAAAATTTACACATTTATAATATGTAAATGTTAGTGGCAAGTTACCTTATCTAATATTATGGTACAAGTAACAGAACTACACAATCAATTTTTGCTGCATTCATATCTAATATACTGTTGAGCTAAACTGAATAGTTTTTATTTAGTGATTTAAAATAAATAATATCGGGTCTTTGAAAGAGGATTTTAGATCTCGCATTTTATATTTAAGTAGGTAAAACAAAAAAATAAATCTTAATTTTTTTATTATTGTCGGTTTCATTCTTATAACCAGTTTCCTTACATAAATCTCACAAAAGACTGTTGCATATAAAAATTTTTAAGAATCTAAATTTGGCTGAGAATGATCCGGCATTTTAAATTAATTATTATTGTTGATTGTGTTTTTATTTAAATTAAAACATATTTTTTAAATTTGCTCAAAATGACGTAAATAAAGTAGTGACAAAAACAATATTATTTATACTAATTATTTGCAGTATTACAACAAATAGTGTAAATGAATTGTAAGAATGTATGTATTGTATGATTCTAATTATCAAATCATCAGTATTATAAGTAAAGTTACCTCGATTACACATGGTATTATAAAAGGGACCGTAAAAAAGAAACCTATATTCAAAAACGTCGAGACAGATTTTTTGTGTTTTTTTTCTTCTTTTGCGATAATAGTAATAGTTGTAATAAAAAATAATTGTAAATTTATTTATTTTAAACCTCCCTATATATAAAATTAAATATTTTCGTAAAATAATTGTCGATTCAAATAAAATATTAAATTTTTGGTTCACTGTAAAAATATATTTTTATCCCAACGAAATTAACATTTATCTCAGGAAAGAGCAATGAGTATTCTAAAACATAAGATATATGTAAATTTTGATAGATACCTACTATAAATTGAATAAAACAGGAAGTTAACAGGCTAGGATTATATAATTTACGTTCAAATTTTAATAGTATTTGTAGACAGAATTCAATACTAAAATTGTTAGTTAAGTTTTGGTTAATTGTTAAATCTTCCATATTAAATTAAATAACGACAATTATTTGCATACTTGTCCTAATGTCATTTTAAATGATGGAATTATCATGAAATATGCCTCAATTAAATTTAAATCATAAGATATACCGCACTTTATTCTAAAATTAAGGGCCATATAAACCTGATAACATTTTGGTAAAAATAAAATATGACGAAACAAAATGGCGGCCTAGTGAAGTCTTAAAAAAATATTATTAAAAAACCACTCATCCAATTTATCTCATATTTTGCAAAAAACATCAAGTATTATATTGGAGTCAACTGTTAATATTTTGGTACGAATCCAACATGGCGGAACAAAATGGTGGCTTATTAAAATATTTAAAAATTCAGTCTGAAAAACTGCTTAGTGGTTTGATTTCAAATTGTGTGTCATAACTAATTGTGGTATAGGGATCAACTAGTAAAAAAAACAAAGGCCCTTTTTTAACAAAAAACTATTTTTAAATAGTCGACGTTTCGCAAGTTTATTGTTGTATCTTGAGGACACATATTTAGATTCTATATCCAGCATGAAACCCATATTATCAGTCTTTACATATTCCATTTGTCCGCAGATATTTCCCAGATATTAAGTTTCTAAATGGTTTTCGTTAACAAACCTCTTGTTCTCATGTTAGAGTGGTGTATTATTTGGGGTTAGGATCCAATAAAAAAAAGAAGACTTATTTAAATTGTCGACTTTTCGAAACTTTATTGTTGCATCCTCAGGACACATATATGGATTCTATATCCTGCACGAAACACATATTTTCAGTCTTTCCCTACTACGTTGGGCAGCAGATACTTCCCAGATATTAAGTATCTAAATGGTTTTCATTAACGATCCTCTTGTTTTTATGTTAGAGTGGTGTATTATTTGGGGTTAGGATCTAGTAAAAAAAAATGTATTTTTTAAATTGTAGACGTTTCGCCACTCTATTGTTGCATCCTCAGGATACATATATATATATATATATATATATATATATATATATTGTAGATCCTGCATGAAACTCATATTATCAGTCTTTACTTACTATGTTGGTCCGCAGATATTTCCAAGATATTAGGTTTCTCAATGGTTCTGGTTAAGGATCCTCTTGTTTTTAGGTTAGAGTATTTTTTTTAAATTGTCGACGTTTCGCAACTTTATTGTTGCATCCTCAGGACACATATACATTTTATATATTGCATGATACCCATATTATCCATCTTTACCTACTCCGTTGGTTCGAAGATATTAAATTTCTAAATGGTTTTCGTTAACGATCTTCTTGTTGTTATGTTAGAGTGGTATATTATTTGGGGTTAGGAAATATTGGTTTCATGCGGGATATAAAATCTGTATCCTGACGATGTAACAGTAAATTGGCAAACCTCGGCAATTTAAAAAAGAGCCTTTGTTTTTTTTTACCGTATCCTAACCCCGAATAATACACCACTCTAACATAACAAGAGGATTGTTAATGAAAACCATTCAAAAACTTAATATCTGGGATATCTGCGGACCAATGGAGTAGGTAAAGACTGATAATATGAGTTTCAATTTAAGATGGCGAAACAAAATGACGGCCAAATAAAAAAACATCGCAAAAAATCTTGTTCAATTGATTTTAAATTTTGCAGAAAGATTAAATGGGAATATGGGATACTTATAGAATTTATTTTAAATTATGTCCAATAGTCAAGTGTGGCATAGGTAGAAAGGAAATGGTAAACATACTGGTAGGAATCCAATACGATGGAACAAAATGGCGCCTAAAAAACGAAGAGACAGTATATGTAACACATATATACTGTGACTATGTACTGAACTAACTTGGATCAGACTTCACTCTACGCAATAACAGTAATAATTCGTAGGAGGGGAAGTGTCGGGTAAAGGAATTTACCGATTTTTTTTTATTTGTTAGGCTAGATAACTCGTTCAGACATTCGTCTCCACTTTTTGGCCGAGGGAAATCTGGTAACTCTAATTTCGTAATTCACTTCTAAATAAGTATTTTCAAAAGGAAAGCTTCCACAAACATCGCTTATAAAAACAGTATTTTTTTTAAAACTTGTGTACCTAAATGTACAATAACTAACTGAGGCTCAAACTTCATACATAAATACACCACACTGGTATTTTAAAAGTGAAAATATTTAGACACAAACTATTTAAAAACGCAAAACAAATATGCAGAATCCCCGTCTATACACATATAAACAAAGATTTATCCCATTATGGGCGGAGCTTATGTTCTATTGTCGCCACTATCCCCGTATAAAGTCACTGTACAAAATACTACAGTGACTTTATACGAGGACAGTGGCGACAATGGTGGTTAACGTTTTGACTGGCTGGAGCCAATATCCGCCGTTAATGGGCTAAAATTTTATTGTTTACCATTGATCTTATGGGAATTTCGTCTAGTTTATTTCAGTTTATTTTCAAATTTATAATATATCGGTACTTGATTTTTGCTTTAATCGAAAATTTGTTATTTGGACTTTGTATTCTAATAATATTTATGTGGCTTGGAATCAGCTCTTTACGAAAATGTGATGATTTAGTAAGACCTGTTTTTTAAGAAATATTGTAAGGTATGTTATATTATTGATTTCATAAGTATAAAATAAGGTTTAAGCTTGATAAAAAGTGTTAATTTTAAACATTATAATAAATCCAAAAACTTAAAATTCAATTAATAGGCTATGTCCTAAAACAGGGAACCAATAAACCAATATAACAAATTTAATATTGATTATATCCATTAGGATTCTTAATTAATTTTTATTTGTTTTTAGGTCTTTTATATATTTGTAAGTTAAAGTAAAAAACTTAAAACTCCATCTCTTACCACTGTGTTTAATATCTGTACTTCGAATTTTGTTGAATTGATTTCACTTTAAGGTAAATTTGGCTCATTAGCTCATGCCTAGGCAAATGGATATGTTTAATGTTCAACTAGACCTCACAAACAAGGGCTCTTCCACCATTGCGAGTTTATACGGATAATTGTATACCAAATTATTTTGAAATAGAACATGAACTATTAAGTAAGTAGTTAATTAAAGTACATATACCTGTATGCTTTAATACTTACACTTACGTGTGTACTTTTTAGCTCTGGCTCGTGCATTTTACACAAAATTATGTAAATATATAACAATTATGTGATTTGTAAAATGAAAATTATTATTCATTGTTGTTAAATAAATTGAAAAGTTGCAAGCAATCTTGAAGTAAGTTTTCTTCAATTTTTACCTGGGTATATTTAAAATCCGGAAAATTATTCTGTTATAAACTCCGTATTAAATTATGATTCTTCGTGGTGAAATTGCTTAACAGAACATACTGATTATGTGATGTTGCAATAAATTGTTAGTTTCATTTTTACTTAAATATGATATATCATAGGCTTACAAGCAAAAAGCATTAAGTCAATTGTGTTCACATTTGACTTAGTGCTCGCTTGTAAGCCCATGAACAATATATGAAAATCTGTCTTGCAATACCTAATTTTTTTTATTAAGTTCATACAATATTTGACCGATAAATATGAGTCATTGCATGCACAATAAACCAGCCATTTTTGTATTGCCCGTGTTTCATTTCTTTTCCAGGTATTGACTTTTTCATAAAGTAGGAAATACTACAGTGACTTTATACGAGGACAGTGGCGACATTAGAGCATAAGCTCCGCCCATCCGTCATTTATGGGCTAAATCTTTCAAATTCAAATTCAAATTCAAATTCAAACTTTTTATTTGGTTTCGAGCACTATAAATATAGAAAGAAACACGTCAAATAGAAACGTAAATAGACATATGACAAGTACCTAATATAAACTAACAACAGATATATCTAAATATAGATCACAAAACATAGTATATAATTTTTTCCTCGAGTTAAAATCCCTTCTGCAGTGCGGTGTCCAACAAAACAAGGAAAAAAAAAGGTTTTCAGTGTGCATATTATGATGGGTTATTCCTCAAAAAAGTGAAAGGTTCATCTGTGGTGTAAAAAGTGATAAAAGTAAGCTTTTAATTTTATTTTTGAATTTATTTTGACAATTTATTGCTTTAATGTTATAAGGTAACATATTATAAATTTTACTCCCAGCGTAGATTGGTGATTTTTTATAAATATTTAAGTTATGCTTGTCTAAGCAGAAGTTATTTTTATTTCTTGTATCATACGCATGAAAATTACTGTTAATTTGAATTAGATTTTTATTTCGATGGATATATGATAATAATTTTAAGAGATAAATTGAAGCAACTGTCAAAAGTTTATATGACCTGAATGTCTCTCTGCAAGATGTTTTAAAAGATATACTAAAAATGATTCTAACAATTCTTTTTTGTATTATAAATACTCTCTCTATATCTGAGGCCTGAGCCCACACTACTATGTTATAAGCTATTGCAGAATATATGAAAGCATAATATACATTAATAATTGTTGTACGGTCAACATAATTACGGAGACCAGAAATTACGTAAGCTCCCCTATTAAGCTTCTTACAAACATTGTCGATCTGAATGTTCCAATTAAGGTGGCAATCCATAGACAAACCCAAGAAACTAACGCATGAGGAAAGCTCAAGATCATGACCATCGAAGGAAATGCTGATATCACAAGGTTCTCTACGAATAGTTCTTATGTTCATAGCTACAGTTTTGGTATGGTTAATCATTAGCTTATTAGCAAAGCACCATTTAGAAAACTCATTTAGCACAGTGTTGATTTTATTTTTTAAGTGACTTTCTGACATATCGGATACTACGATAGTAGTATCATCTGCATATAGAAAAACCTGGCCCTGAGTTATATAGTCAGGAAGTTCATTAATGAAGAGTAGGAAAATCAGGGGACCTAAGATACTTCCCTGAGGTGTGCCAAAATTCTGATTAAAATCCGACGAAATTACATTTTTAATTTTTACAGAAAATTTTCTGTCAGTCAAAAATGAAACTATAAATGCGTTTGTATTACCACGTAGTCCTAGGGCGTCTAGTTTAGCAGAGACAAACTGTTTATCAACAGTGTCGAATGCACGTTTCAAGTCAAAAGACAACGTAATTACAAATTCACCTTTGTCCATCTTATTAGAAATATACTGTACAAGATCAATGCACCCAGTTTCCGTAGACATGCCTCTCCGAAAACCATGTTGCCTGTTGTTTAAGATATTATATTTGCAAATAAAGTCATAAATACAATTGTGAACAATTTTTTCAAAAATCTTAGAAGAGGAACTCAATAAGGAAATAGGCCTGTAGTTTTCCATGCTAAGAGAATCCCCCTTCTTAAATATAGGTACAACTATGGATTTCTTTAACCTGTCCGGAAATACACCAGCACACACCGAAACATTAATCAGGTCACACAATGTGGTTGAAATATTAAATATAACACGTTTAATAAACTTAATGGATATAGAGTCGAAACCACAAGAGCCTTTGTTGGGGAAACTCATGACAACTCTCTCCACCTCGGTACTTGTAACAAACCGGTAATAAAACGAATTCAAGACAAGTCTTCGACCAATAGTGCACATGTCAGAGAATCGCCCACCGAAATAAGTACCCAGCTTGGTAGAGATAACTAATTCCAGGTATTCCCCAAAGACTGACGCAACCTCAAGTGGCTCAGAAATTATTTTATTATCCCGAGATAGAACTATATTTTTTGTGGTATTAATGTTTTTGCCCTGTATTTTGTTAACTATTGACCAGCTTGTTTTAACTTTATTGGTTGAACGAGAAATTAAAGTGTTGTAGCAAGCGAGTTTTTCATTTTTAATTTTCATAGTTACTTCTTTTTTAAATATTAAATAGCGATGTTTGATTGCATCGTCCCTACTATTATTTTTTAGCCAGTTTAGTTTTTCTAGATTATTAATTTGGATTAAAAGGTCCTCTGAAAATCTCATTTTAAAATTATTTTTAATTTTTCTGGTCTTTATGGGAAAAGTGGTTTGAAAACTCCAACCAAAGGAGTCAAAAAAATTATCAAAGTCAAGGTTTGGGTCAGAACCTAAAAAACCCCCAAACGCTCTACCAAACCGATAAACGAATTCATTAATACCTATTTCATTAATGGATCTGTAATCCATAGTACCTATTGATTTTTTTGGCAAATCGCATGTATCAATAACTTTAAATTTAAATATTTGAGCTGTATGATCTGAGAAACCCAAATCACAGTTACGTACCTGAAGCAAAGAAGGTTTATTAGAAATAACATAGTGTAAAATGGCATTCAGTCGGGTTGGATTTTTTAAAAGAGAGACCATACCGAAGCTCTCTAATAAATCAGAGAGTATTCTATGTGATTTATCATTACATCCAGCATTTACATTCAAATCACCACACACAATGACCAACTCAAAACTGGATGCTGCTGTAAATAAAATTTGATTTAGTACATCAATAAAAAGCTGCAAGTGTCCCGATGGTGGTCGGTAGATATCAATCAAGCAAAGATGTTTTAGTTTCAGACAACAACACTCAATAACTGTCTCAACTCAGAGACTGTCAATAATCTCCACAGGGGAGGCCTCCGATATGAGAGAGTCATGAATAAATATGGCAGTTCCACCATGCTTACTTTTAGTTCTGCAAAAACTATTTAAGAGAGTAAAATTATTGTTATAAATATTATTAATTTGTTCACTGGTTAGCCAGTGTTCGTCAAAACAAAGAATTTTAGGACAATATTTCTGACAAACTACCTCAATTAAGTCTGTCTTGTTGGACAGGCACTGAACATTGATGTGCAACACAGTGACATCCAATGATTGATTAACTCCTAAGCATTCTGATTCATTATGGTTGAGGCAGGCTGATGAAAATTTTTCTTAGGGAAAGTAAACCTTCTAACTGCAGATCCCTCCGGCCATATTTGGGCATCGTAGACTTTGTTTAGCTGGTAAAGTGGGAAAGTAATTTTAAACGAAGCTGAGGAAGGGTCTTTTTTCACAAGTTTTTCACACATGAAGGTAATATCTGGAGCCGTCATCCTCAAGTAATTCAATAACATGTCACTGGTGGTATCCTCCGAAAGACGATATACGTGAAGATATCCATTTTTGGGTACAGTTTTTAGGTTGTTGGTAGTCGATTTATTGCTTCCGATCACTGTTTTTCCTTTGTTTATTTGTTTACGTGAGCGCGTGGTATTTTGGTATTTGGTCTGCTCCGCAACAGTTTTCGATACATTGCGATCTTGCTGACTGAAAGGTATATGTTTAAACCTTTGCAGATTTTGTGGGGGCTGGTGAGGGGCCGGCGGAGCTGTTTCGTTGTTGTTCCTATGGGCATGAGCAGGTCCTTCAACAAGCATAGCTTGCTGTACCGAGGATTTAAAACATGATGTGTTGTTCTCCATTATATTTATAGATGTCGCATGTTGTAGTATTTCTTGATTTCTTGGGTTTGCTTTTTGTTGGGGTTCACGTAATAATTTAATTAGTAATTTTTGGTCACTAATATGATCTACTAGTCCACTATTTACCTCTTGGGAGCCTTCCAACTTTACACGTAATGTTTCAAGTTCAATCTTTTGCTTTACACACGTATTTTGTAAACAAATATTAACATCAATGTCACTATTACTGTCATGAAAAACTTCTTGAGCACTTATTTCACTTATAAATACCTTCAGAAACTTATTTTTCACTTCACACAGTAGTTTATTAGCCTCAGAAGCACTTGGTAGTTTTTAATTTACTATTAGTTCAATTATTTCTGATTTTTTTAATTTATTTAATTCCACAACTAACAAGTGACAATATACGTCGGCCATCTTAACAAGTTTCATTTTATTGTTGTTTATATGTGCATAAACGGCGATTTTGCATATTTGTTTTGCGTTTTTAAATAGTTTGGGTCAAAAATTTTAAAATAGCAGTGTTGTGTACTTATATATGAAGTTTCAGTCTCAGTTATTGTACATTTAGGTAAGCAAGTTTTTAAAAAAAATACTGTTTTTATAAGTGCTGTTTGTGCAAGCTTTCCTTTTGAAAACACTTATTTAGATGTAAATTACGAAATTAAAGTTTTTCCGTTGGTAAAAAAAGGGAAAACGAGTTGTTTATCTAGCCTAACAAATAAAAGAACCTAACAAAGGCTACTTTTTGTAACAACTCGACAGCAACTAATATAAAAAAGTATTGTCTTTTGTATAGTCGATATCCCTAATAAACTGTTATCTCTGATGTAGAAATATATGATTTTTAAAATTATAATTGGTACATACAACAAAGGACCAATTTGGTTAAATTACAGACATGACGAGAGGGCATCTGGTAACCCTATAAAATAGACTTAAATTGATTTATAAAATATAGTAATGTAAACTGCAAATACTATATAAATATTCTTTGCAATTCTTAGTTTCTTCAAGAAGAGCAATATCTTCTCGGGTTATGTTATGTAGCTTGAAATTTTGGGATAATTAATATTTATTTTTTGAAAATAAAGGTTGTTTTATTATTAAAAGTTTATAGGAACTTAACCATTCTATTATAGTAGCAATAAAGTCAAGAACATAAAAATTGATAAGTTAGGAAGAAATGAATTTAATTTTTTCATGAATCGGAATGTCCTTGTAGTGCGTTCCGGTCCACTCCGAGCATTTTAAATCATTCTGTTTTCGAGGATTTCAAGCGTATGGTTAAGTTTCACAATATTACCTACTGTTTTTTCATAAGTATATATTTTTTTAGATCATTATAAAATTACAATAGGCCAGGCTGTGCTGCAGTAGGATGTTCAAATACTGCCAAAAAAGGCTTCCATATGAAGGTGTTTCCTAAGTATCCTAGTTGTAGAAAGGAATGGGTTATAAGAAATGGGGCAATTTAGTATAACTTAATTTTATCAAAACCATAGCTTTTTGCAGAATGTATTTTTTTTAAATTCTTTTTTTTTGTAGACTTATTTTGTACCAGATATGTGGGAAACGGCAAGGGAAGATGGTACCAGAAAACTTAAGACAAATGCAGTACCCTCATTTTTTTTCTTTTCTCGTATACAGAGTCACTCCTACTGATGAAAGTTCGACAAGCTCAGATCCCGTCAAAGGAAAAAAACTGATCTATATAGAATTCTGGCTCGTAGAAAGTCAGCTAGTGCCAATCGATAAAAAATAAGTTATGATTAAGTGAAAGAAAAATTAAAAGTTTAAAAGACAACTGTGAAAGCGTTTTGTGTGCAGTGCAGTGCAGTTATTTATGAACTCAAGAGTTTTTATTTTAGTGGATTTTTGCTAACAATTCATGTTTATTTTTACATTTTGTATTCTGGATAATAAAAAAAGTATTTTTCTCCAATATGTTATTTTTGCGCTTATCATTTCGATAGTTAACGAAAATTTTCTCCATTCGGAGAGCTGTTCGGCATGACAATCGGATTTTCCGACCCTGGTTCGTTAAAAACCAACCTATTACTAAAGGCGCCATTTACCGAATCTGTCAGTTCTTGAGTTTTTGATAATATCTAAATTTACTGCCTTGGAGTTTAATTTCGTAAGATAAAAAATAGTTTTGATTACTTGAAAGCTAAGCCATGATATATTAGCATACACATCATACCGTAAAAAATCAACAGATGCCAAAATATTCAAGAAAATCATGAAAATAAGGAACCTCCAAATAGGCAGTGAAAATACGACACTCGTAATCCTACAAATTAAACAAGGTAAGCTAATCTGTTTAAAAAATATTATCTATGTCATATTATTACGAAACCTGTATATTTTAATTATTAATGAATCATTATTTTTAATTCAGAAAAATTCTTTCCTGGTTTGATCATTTTGTTAGAAGTACGGGAAAACATAAAACGCTATCCTCAAAATGTACTTCTTTTGAAGAAATATTGAACAAAGTTGCGAATATTCTGTTTAAATATTCAAAGTCAAAGTCAAAATATGCTTTATTATCACAAGAACAAATAAAATTCCTATTGACAAAGCTTTAAATTAACCTAATGATATAAAATAATAATAACATGTTTTATATAAATATGGATGAAAAACACGATTACTAAATAAATGAAGACAGTTAATGTAACGCTATGACAACAAACAAAAAAAACATATCTGAGATGCACCAACAATAAAGAAATATATATGTTATATCTCTCGACTTAAAAATTTACTTTTTAAAAAATATTTTTATTTACAAAATCAAAAATTAAACTAACAGTATAGAAGCTTAAAAACGAATCATGATTTTATTTACAATTTACACCATTTATATGAAAGACGAATGCTGCGTCAGTGGGAACTTGCTTGCTGGGCAGATTCTGCTGACGAGGCTTCTCGGTACTCGCCGTCTCCTTGAGATAACCGACATCTGATACGGTGGGAACCAAGGGCATCGTACTTAAAGGTGACATTGCTCGTGAAAAAGGATATAACAACTCCCCCATTAAGATGAAAGTTGACGCGTGGTGACAACTTTCAGGTCCTCTGCTTATTGAGGTTGAGTTCAATCTCTTCACTTTCTTCAATCGGGTCGCCAAGGCGGATGTTCGGTCTCCTTCTGGGAATTATTCTTCTCCATTGTATAACGTTAGATCCTCTTTTAGGTGGAGAGGGTAGATTGTCATCGTTGCTAGTGGCTACTCCAATCTTGATGTTGCGTGTTCGTCTTCGACATTTGCAAAAGATGTATAAGGCAATCAGTGCGATAATGAGTGTTATTGTAAGGATCGTGAACCAACTTATGTGTTTTTTCACGAACGGTTGATTTACCAACTGATCCAGCTGATCGGCATACTGATTTAGCTTGTGCTGGGCTATGTTCAGGTCCTCTACATCTATTTTGTTTAGCTTCAGAGGCTTCAAATCTGGTAAGTGAATATTCTCTGGCATATGGTTACAGCAGTCAAAAGGAATGTTGACTGGGTGGTAATTGTAGGTTACGTTGTCGTAAACATCAACTGATTTCTGGGCACGAACTCTTGTACTCCCGACGAAGGCACTACACTCGGGTTGAAATTTCATCAAAGTATTTGTGTTGATGATCTGAGTCTCTAAATCTTTGGATCCACATTTTATTGTGACGGGCAGAGGGTCTGCAACAGCTATCAACCATAACTCCTGGCTGATTTCTTGAATGTTATAGTCTTTGGCAAGAATGACTAAAACTTTGCATGTTCTGGGTAGATGATCAAGTCTCTTCAGAAGCTGAGCCTCGCAGACTGCATCAGTATCAATTGGGTATGGCAGGATGTTGGAACAGATGAACATAGGGTTGCCTAGTGGTTTGCAGGACTTCATATTGCGGATGGTTGTATAAAGTAAAGAATCATCATTTCGCGCAATTAGTTTATTAGTTATTGACAAAATGTGATGAAGGCCTGTTCGATTATCCAAAATCGGTATAGGATATAAGTGATAGAGAGTGTATTTTTCAGGTTCGACTAAAGGTATTTCTAGTACAAAAATTATTCTAGTATCTAATTGATATGCCTTTAATTCTATTATGTCGAGATATTGAGCTACGCTTAAATAATATATCGGCAAGGGAAGATTATTCTTCTGTAATGACTGCGATATATGCTTTAATGAGTCTACTAAATCGTATGGAGTGATGATTGAACTGTGCAAAATTTTTAAACGTGCAAATGTAACAGCGTTTATAGCATCGTTCAAAGTATTTTCTATAAATGAATAGCTTTCTGTTAGTGATTCGCACAAGTCTAGGATATCGAGTTGTGATTGATAAAATTTGAGATGATCGGAAATATCCATAATTGATTCGCGAATTTCTTTAATATCATTATTAAAGGTTTCCTCGTCAATTTGAAGTTTTTGAATAGTTTCGTTAAAGCTTTTGATAACAGAGGTAGTTACAGATATTTGATTTTTCAAAAGATTTTCTATTAGGTATTCATCGTGGGTTAACTTTTCGATGCACTCGTTGAAATATTCACCATCGGAAGCGTCAAGATTACCAGTTATTGATTTCCAAATTGTTCCAAAACCATTAAGAATACCACGTTTTTCTCTAAAAATGTACTTTTTAGTGTCGGCCATTATTTCAGTGTACTTTTGGTTAACGGCGTTTGATATTTGTCTAAGGAGACTAACATGAGTTTGAACTTGCGGCTTAAAGGCTTTCATTCGCGGTACGTCTTCGTCTATAGTGTTTAATAAGCTTTCTAATATTTTGTCATTATTACTAATTGTTTCTTTGATTGGTCCGAGGTCTTTGTAAACAAGGAGGGTCCATTTATCATTTGAGATTTTTACGGTCGCTTCTTCATGAAAGAAAATTCCTAAGGTGTTGTTTATTGGTGTTAGAGTGTATTGGGACTGAGTAGCTGTTGAAAGTGCCAAGAACCTAGAAGAGAAAAATTACTCATAGTGTGGTTTTAGTCTGTCAAAATTTATTTTGATATTTGTTTAGATTCGGGGTTTATCAGAATTGCTGAATTTTGTAAAATTTTGATTATTTCGAATGGACCGTTAAATTTATTTTGGCTCTTGTCCTTGATTTGTGATTCTTTAATGTATACCTTATCTCCTACATTATATTCATAGGGGTGAGCAGAAACATTTTGGTCGAAGCGCTCTTTGGCTTTTTCTTTTTGTTGACATGTTCTGGCTCGGGCTGTTTTATAAAGATATTGCATGCGATTGTTTAGATCTTGCATATATTTGAAAATAAGACGTTTTTCATTATATAGGATTTCGGGTGGTCTAGATGAGGTGTCTCCAAAAATAAATTCGTAAGGCGTGAAACAGTGCGTTTTGTTTTTGGTATTGTTATAACATATAGTTGCATAAGGAAGAACATTAAACGGGTGTCCGTCAGGGTCTTCAGTTTGATTAGCTCGTATCATTTCACTAAGTGTCGCGTGAAATCTCTCAACAGAGCCGTTTGATTGAAGGTGTCCTACGCTAGAGAAAGTTAGTTTGATATCGTAAAGCTCACAGAGGTCATTCATTAAGGTGTTTTTGAATTCTCGGCCATAATCACAATATATACGTAACGGAGTTCCGTAATGTTGAAAAAATACAAGAAGTGTATTAACAACAGATTTTGCTGTCTTATCCTCTATAGGGTAAGCTTGTGTAAATTTTATAGTTCGTCACGTACTGTTAGGGCGTAATTTTGAGTTGGGTATTCAAATATGTCCATGTTTATTCTTTCAAAAGGTGTTTTGGGCATTTCTGTTACGACTAGGGGACTGCTCAGATTTTTACGACAGATTTTTACTTTTTGGCAAGTTTCACAACTTTTAATAAAGTTTTCTACGGCTTTTATTATGCCTGGTCAATTGTATTTTTCTTTTATGCGTATTAACGTCTCGTTAATTCCGCGATGTAAGTTGGTTTTTCAGCGATGGTAATGATCTAAGATCTGAGGTATTTCGTCTTCATTAGGGGTTGTTGTGATGTCTTGGCAAATACTTAATTTTATGTTTTTGTCTGCAAAAATAAACGAAAATATTTCAAGGATAGGAAGTTCGAGTGTGTTTTCAACGAAATAGGTACAAGAGATGTCAAGTTCGTCTTGACCGGTATAGAGAATGTAAAAGAGAAGTTGTGTGACAGTTTCTGGGTTAAACGGGAGAGGAATAATGAAATATTTACGATTTTTTGTTGATTTACTGCAGAAAATATTTATTTGTTTTGGATTAAATTCCATGTTTTCCTCGAAAATATCGTCAAGAATCTTATGATGTAGTTCTTCTAATTTATTTTTTCGAAAGAATGTTATAATATTTGTGTGTGATTTATCCAACAGCTGGTCATTGGTTGTTTCGATTTTAGAATAATAGATCAGGGATCTGGTTTCGTAAAGACTGACGAATTTATTCTATTCTTCGGCTATTACATCGTCGTCATAGGTTTTAGGTTCTTCGATAGGTTCTTCGGAATCTGTCTCATTTGATGCAAAAACAGATATTTTTGTTTGAAGCTTTGCGCATTCTTGGAAATGATTTACTTTTATTCGAGATAAAGCATCAGCGTTTTTATTAATTTTTCCCGGTTTATAAACAATTTCGTATTGATATTCTCTTAGTTTTAGCCGCCATCGTGCTAACCTACCACCTGGGTCTTTAATAGAAAGTAACCAAGTAAGGGGACGATGATCTGCGACTAGAATGAACTTTCTTCCAAATAAATATGGACGGAAATATTTCACGGCCCATACAATTGCAAGTAGTTCTCTCTCTATTGTCGAGTAATTGGTTTTGGCTTTACATAATGCTCTTGAGGCATAACCAATGGGTAAGTCTTTGCCAATGGGAAAGTACAGCGCCTATCGCAAATGCGCTTGCATCCGTTGTTGGTAGGAAAGGCTCATCGAAATTTGGATAGATGAGAATTGGGTCAGAAGTCAGTAATTGTTTTAGTTCGCCGAAAGCTTGACGACAATCTGAGTCGAAATCAAATTTGATATCTTTTTTCAACAATCTGGTAAGGGGCTTTGATATTTTCGCAAAGTTTGGAATAAACCTACGATAATAACCATAACCCAGAAAGGATTTTATGTCTTTTGAATTTTTTGGTTCTGGAAATTTCTGTATACAATCGATTTTAGTGGGATTAGGTTTAACTCCATCCTGAGTGATTAGGTGACCAAGGTATGCTACCTATTTTCTCAGGAACTCACATTTGTCAGGCTGTATTTTGAGGTTTGCTTTTTGAAGACGTTTAAAAACTTCGCGTAAGCGTGTGATGTGGTCATGGATTGTGGGTGAATACACAATGATGTCGTCCATATAGACGAGACAACGTTCATTGAGAATGCCTAGAAGGATTTTGTCCATTACTCTCTGGAAAGTGGACGGGGCGTTTTTAAGACCGAAGGGCATTCTTATAAATTCGTGGTGTCCGTTCTCGTCAGAGAAAGCAGTTTTTGAAATATCTTTAGGGTCTATCTCAATCTGGTGAAATCCTGAAGCCAGATCCAGGGTTGTAAAATACTGGCACTTGCCTAGCTGATCCAAAAGATCGGAAATATTGGGAAGCGGGTACTTATCATCTACCGTGGATTCATTCAATTTACGATAATCTATGATTACTCTCCATTTTTGTTTGCCCGAGGAATCAAGTTTCTTGAGGACGACCCAAACTGGAGATGACCAAGGTGAAATAGAGGGTTTTATGATTCCTTGTTCTAGCATTTTATTAACCTGAGTTTTTACCTCTTCTTTGTGAATATGGGAATACCGGTATGATTTGGTGAAAACAGGCTTTGCACCATTGGTGTCAATTTGGTGTTTAATTTCGTTGGTAAAGGTAAGATTGTCACCTTCGAGGTAAAATATGTCCTCAAAATCTACGCAAAGATTGGTAATTATTTCTTTTTCTTCTTCGTTAAGATGCTCCAAACGAAGTTGGGACTTAATGTGGGGAATGCGGTTACAAGATAGCTGTTTATCGGATAAATTGTAATTGAGTAGCGAATGAGAAGAAAAAGGATCGATTTCGATATCTGAAAAATTAATGGTTTTCGGGATGGCATTTACATTAACCATAGAAGTTAGAAATTCGCCTTTTTCATTGACATGGACAATTGCGTTTGGAATGTGAACTTTTTCGATTTCTTGCCTAGATAGGATAGCATCGGTGTTGACTAAATCACAACGTAATTTAAAAATTTGTTCGGTCCTACCTTCAATCTTAATTTCGTTAGAGTAGTTTACGTTAGTTGTTTTTTTATTTTTTTGTTTAAGGTTTTCTTCTGCCTTAAACAGTGGTAAAGTTTTAAAATTTGTAACAAGTTGTTTATTTTTTAAGTCGATGGTGCATTCATAGTGTTCTGAAAAGTCGAGTCCTAGGATACCATCGAAATCAATATCTAAATCGTATATGTAAACTTTATGTAGGTTTCCGGCTTGAAAAGGAACTAGGGTTGATTCGGTGATAAGAAGTTTTTGGTCTGTGATGCCTTGAATCGTAACGTTTTCAGGAAAACGTTGGGGAAATTGTTTTACTGTGTTTTCTTTAAATATCGTAATTCCTGCTCCGGAATCTATAAGTAGTTTAAAAGTGTTAGATGTGTCTTTTATGTAATATAGATTTTTCGGGTTAACAGCAAGAAGGGGATTTAAAGAAAATGTTGTTCTGGGAAATTCAATGACGGGTTCATGTCGTCCAAATTCAGGGTTTGTATTTGATTTTGGATTTCCGTCACGGCATTGGTATTTGATATCTGTCGAATGGGCGGATGGTTTTGATTCGAAATGGGAAGAAAATCCTGATATTCGTCGTAATTCGTTTTATCTTGTTGGTCAATATTTTCAACATTTTGATATACGTAATCGGGGTTATCTTCATACATTCCTGCATATTGGTTACAATACTCGTCATATTGGGGTTCGGAATAGTTATCGTTGGAATATTGGTAATTGTCGAAATTGACAACATGAGCACGATGCTGGGGATTATTTGGTATTACTGAAGGACCTTGGAAATTGTTAAATGGTGTTTGACGTTGGAAATTGTTTTGGTTTGATTAGTTATGGGGTGTGTACTGCGGTCTTGGCTGACCGTTGTTTGGTCTATTCGACTGAAAGGAGGTGCTTGATTGAAAAGAATTTGATTGTTGATTGGTATTAGGCCTTTGGAAATTGCCAAAATTCTGGGAAGTATAACCATTAGGACGTTGTTGCGATCTACATTCATTTGCTATGTGGCCATTGCGACCACAGCTATGACATTTAAGGGATTGTACATTAGGTCTTTTATTAGTTTGAATAATAGGTCTAGCAGGCGGATTGGGTCTAGAAAATTTTTGGGATTCGAAATATGATAGTTGGAGCTCGCGTCTTATGCGAATTTGTGCTTCCAAAAGATTAGGTGGATTTCCTGCACGTATTATATGGCCAATTCGGGGTTCCAGGCCAGTAAGTAGGCTATTTAGAGACATGGATTCGATTAATGTTATTTGGGCTGCCTTTTGATTGGGTGCGAGTATGGATTTTTGTATGTTGGCATGCATTTTGGCATTTAGGACTTGAAGTCTGTTAAGGAAAGTCGAAGGAGATTCGTTTGGTAGTTGTCTCATTCTTTGTAAGTCCTGAATAAGAGAAGATAGATCTCTCGTATCTCCGAAGTGAGAATTAAGTAATTGCTTTATCTCTAGAAAAGAAAGTGGATTTCGGGAGCTTATCAGCTGCGCTGCTCTCCCTCGCAACCTATTTTTTATGTGAATCACTAAAAGATCTTTTTGGTTACCCGTAGATATATCATGCACATTCGCAGGCATTTAGGAAGGTTTGTAAAAATATTTGATCACCTTCGAATTCGGGGATAATAGAAAAAATCTCGGAAAGTTTATAAGGTTCGATTACTGCTACCGCTGCTCTTGTAGTTATTCTTTTATTTTCCGTCATATTTGCTCAATATATCAACACAATAAACACTAGCACAGTATAATATAAAAAGGATATAAAACACAAAATATTTTACGAAATTTTATGTTGATAGACAGTACGTAAAGTAGTATGCCAACCAACGTAAAATAAACAGTTCTTATTAACTAGTTAGTGTAATTAAATTAAAACTGTGTAATATTTCTTGTTATAATAAAAATACAAACGTAATCGGAAGATCAGTTAGCAGAATAACTGGTCAAAATAATTCCAAAAAATATTTTAAAATTATTCAATTAACAGAATAACTGATTATACACAAATTATACGTTGTTACACTTAGAAATACAGAAATCAATTAGCAAAATAATTGATTAGTTTATCGGAAAATCAATTAACAGAATAATTGATTATTTTACTAATTAATAAAATGTAAGATCGATTTTGAAAAGTCGAACAGGTATTTAATTAAATATTATTTTTAAAATAACGTGATGATTCGTTACTTACAAACAGAGCAGAAACATCGCTCGTCGTGTTCTTAGCAGTTAGTTCTACCAGGGGCTTCATTATGTGTTCCTTCCGTAGATGCGTGTTCTGCCAAGTTGATGACATCACAATGCACAAAATTGGGCTTCTTTGTTCTTCTGGATAAAGGATTGGGATCCATTGTTGCCAGTTAGAGTTCTCTTGTTCTGCCAACATTGCCAGATCCTACCACGACTGCGCCAATTTGTTATATCTCTCGACTTAAAATTTACTTTTTAAAAAATATTTTTATTTACAAAATCAAAAATTAAACTAACAGTATAGAAGCTTTTACACTATTTATATGAAAGACGAATGCTGGGAATGGGAACTTGCTTGCTGGGCAGATTCTGCTCTGTCTCCTTGAGATAACCGACATCTGATACAGTGGGAACCAAGGGCATCGTACTTGAAGGTGACATTGCTCGTGAGAAAGGATATAACATATATATATATATATATATATATATATATATATATATATATATATAAATACACATACATACACACATAAATACATGTATATATACACACATACATATACATATATACATACACACATATACATATACAATAAAAACAGATCATTTCCCTTCTCCTCAGAAAAGTCAGTAAAAACAAATAAGGATCAAGGATTAATTAAATTATTTACTATATGGTGCAAAATGCTATATTACATATTTTATTTTTAAAAGAAAAGGGGGACCTATGCTGTTATGCAACCACATAAACATCATACATCTATACGCCTTTGAGACGAGGCGCGCCTTCCACAGAAAAATAATATAATAATATAGGCGAAATGCGTTCATCGGGAGAACAAAGCGTTTTAAACTTAAGTAAGAATAAAAATCTTACTCTAGGTTGTAAATGCCTGTTGTTACTGCGGAACGGCCCTCCCTATTTGAGGAATACGGCAGTATTTTATTCAATTTTGGTCTCTCGTAACCTAACCTAACTTTTTTAGTTCACAAATACACAGTAAACAAGGAAGTGGAACAGCTGATGGATCACTTGCGGAAACATAACAGTGGTTTAATAATGGTGTATTTAAGTATTGCAAAATTGACCATAAATTCCAGCAATTAGGAACCAATTTAAGAATAATATTTTCTATTGAAAGACTAAAGAAGCAATAAGGGCAGTTGAATCTAGATTATCATAATGGTGATACCTGAGACTGTTGCAGGTAGGCATGAATTTGTATATTTTAGCAAATAGAATGTACTTGCTTAAATTATATTTCATTGTCTATGTCGAGTTCTATGTATAACTGGTAAACAAAAGTATTCCTTAACAGGTATTATCAAAAAAAACTTATAGCGTAAGCTATTTCTTAGGTATTATATATTTTCACTGTTGAGGGCGAAATGAAATAATCTTTGTTGAACTACAGTTGGAATTATATAATGTTATAATTATTAGAGAAGGGAAATAATTAGTTATATTATATTACACAGTATGTGGTGTATGGCACACTTATTGCTTATAGCAATATTTTTACAGCTTTTGTAGAATATGACACTAAAAAGAAGGGAATGATACAAGAAATGATGTCCAGTATTTGATACAGTATTTTCATTTACCTTTCACATACTTAGTCAATATAAGGAAGAACATCACCGAAGCACAATTACAAGTTCCTCGATAAGCTGTTTTGTTCATTCAAATTTGAACTCGACCATTTTGATTATAGAATACCTGTGTAAGTATTAATTGTGATTATTTTGTTTTTTTTTATAAAGAAACTTACTATAATATTAGACTTAGACAGGTTAGGCTAGTATAATTCATAAGCTTATGTTTAGCAAAGTCTACTGCAAAACATACCTATGAGCTCGTTATTATAACAAATCATCAGTTCACAGTATCAAACAGAATTTAACACTTGAAACCTTGTTTGATTTGACATATGGTTTTTTCACTGATATTCTGTCGGAAAACAGCAGCAAGATAATGCATAGCAACTCAACTGATGAATGGTGCACTTATTTTTTTATTATGTCATTCATTAAACTTTGTGCTAGACACCTCTCTATGTTTTATATGTTTGTCTAATTTCTTACAGTGCGACACAAATATTTTTGAAATGTGTGTTTTTCGTTGGGTTTTGCTAATTGCCATTTTTAATGTGTATGTTTAAATTAGTCTTTTGTTCAAATCTATGAATCGCTTTTGAAGTTCATCACATTAAAAATATTCTATTTAAAAAAATAACTTATATGACTTAATAAGTTCATTATGATTAATGGAATTTATTTGTTTATTCTTATGTAAAATTGTACAGGGTGCCTGGTTATATTTTAAACGGTACCCTAGAGGCCTTATTCTATGAGTTATCAAAAAACTTTAAATACAGATGTTTTTGGGTCTGAACGGAATCATCATTCTTGCCAGGTGTAAATATACTAGGTTTAAACTTTATCTCTAAAGATAACAGAGAAATTTTAGAAAAACCCTGCCATAAGAGGCAATGTGTAAGAGAGAAATGGAGAAAGCTCCAATATAGTGGAGTCAATGGGAATATATTGCTTCTTATGAAAGGGTTTTTCTTAAATTTCTTGATTATCTTTAGAGATAAAGGTCTTAAACCTAGTCTATTATTAATATTCAGCAAGAAGAGACCATTTGCTAAATTTCCGATTACCTTTTGTTTGTTTTTCTTGTAAATTGCCCAATCCTAAATACTTATATATTTAAAGTTTTTTGATAACTCATAACAAAGTTTGTAGGGTACCGTTTAAAATATAACCAGACATCCTGTACATAAAATCTGTATAAAATATCAGATGGGTTAGAAATTAAAAAAAAAAACTACATAAATATACATAAAGGAACAAAAGTAAACCAAACTTAATTTTAGAGAGAAAATTGTACATCATATACATTATACCTATATCATGAAGAAACCTTATTTTTTGTAAGTTAAATTTACTGTGTTTATCATTTTTGACCAGGTTATTCCAAATCCATATTATGTAATTCTGGGATACCTTATTAGGTACTGGAAGATATTAGGTTGCTAAAAGTATACATTTTGTAAGGATATATTAAATATTTATACAGGATGTCCCGAAAATGTGGTATAAGGTGCAGCTGCTGTTTTTTTTTATTATGGACTATTTTGTTTTATTAAGGAATAAAACATCTGGTTTATATGTAATTTGGTAAACTGAAGTTTAATACCTTAAAAAAGACCATACATAGAACTAAAAAAGGAATTTGTAATTTGTTTTGTTTAACACTTTATTTTTTAAACTTCAGTTTACTTGAAACATCTGTATGTTGCCTTTTTTAATCATATCAAATAAAGTATAACTGACTAAAGTCTATGAGAATTAAGATTACTCAAAGTGAAAACGGTATTTTGTAACAAAAAACATTTTTTTGTCGATTTTTTCTTCAGAATAACTTTTTTTATAAATTCGATTCTATCTCTATTTTGTAAGATTTGGAGGTGTTCATGGTATCTATTGTTCAAAAAGTCAAGAACTACAACATATATAAAATTTAGGGAATTTCCCTCAAGCTAGTTTTATAAGATTTATGTGTAGTCCTAGTAGCCACCTCGCAATTCACCCATTCTTTGTTCAGTATAATTTTTAGAATACCACTAGATTGTGACGTACCGCAGAACCATAACTGATGAAAAAAAACCAAAAAAGGTCATGCATAGTCCATTTGGTATATAAATAATTTATATATGTAATTTACATTTTCCAGGGGAGGCATTTTGGTGAAAACACCCTTTATATGAAGAAAGTTTTTTGGTATTAGGGTGTGGATTATCCTGGGTAGAAAAGAACAATATAATATTTCGTTTTGTAATAGTCATTGTGTGTGTATAAACGTTTCGAAATGCAAGGACTTAGATAATACTCTGTGTAACAGATTTTTTGTGGCCTTTTGCATTTTCGAAGCGATAAATCCAAGGTATAGTGCTAGGCATTATCGAAAACCACAACTCAGTATATAAATTCTGGTTGAAAATTAGTAAACTTGAATTTTGTCCACAAATTTGCATGTATAACTGCGTCTGTCCAGTAGTTTACTATAGGACATCAGTACCTAAAATTAATTAATTAATGTAGGGGTTATAGTTATATTTAATAAAAGAAATTGGGTGGAGGTACTATACATGCTGTTGGTTAGAAACAAAAGTTTAAAAAGCCATATTTATAGGGATATTCTTCTTATTTTCTTAAGGGGAATATGCTCCTTAAGGATTGCATTTAATTTTTAACTAAAATTGGAAATATACCTATTTTATCAATAACGAAGTTTTTTAATAGCAGCAATTTGTTTACAATACTTTTTCTTTTTAGGTATTTCAAGTCACAGTGTGACCCTTCGTAAAAGAAAATGGCGTGGACTTACGTATCACCAGAATTCAGCAGCAATGGAAACTAATTTCAGGTTGTAACAACTTGGACAATAAAAAAATTCTAATATTTTTTTATTTAGTGAAAAATATAAAATCGATTTTTACGATAAAATATTGCAACACTTAAAAAAAAAAAAATTAAAGTTCCAGTCAATTTCATAATAATCAAAATGGAAAATTATTTCATTTATATCTTAAAGATTTATGACTACACTTAAATCTAGAAAAATAATTATATTTAGGCATTTTATAGATACAGATTTACAGGGATATAGAGAGTTAGAGATTGATACCATTATGAAATTAGTTATGGGTAGTATTATATATGAATCTTTAAACATATTTCCAAAAGTTAAGGTATGAAAGTGGAAATTTTTATTTTTCAGTTCCAACGGTTTGTTTTGGTAGTTAAGTCTCTCCAACTCTCCAAACGTCAATTTTTGGTTTTTAGACGCTAAGATTACTCTGTTAGGTATAGGATCAACTGTGCAGTAATTTTATTATTTTTAATGCAATGAAAAAAAAATGCATAGTAAATTTTCTCCTTCCCAATCATATGGTAATTCTCAGTATCTTTGAGAAATATAGAGAGTGACAAAATATGTATTTTTATTAAATGAATAACCTGTCTTTTTTTTACACCTATGAAAAGCCTAAAAAATATCGTTCCAAAAAACTTCGTGCCAAATTTTTTGATATACCTACCTATGATATTTAAAAAACTAAAATTAATACCTGCCTACAAATGGCTATATTATTTTTGAATATATAAATTTCAGTCGTAACAGATACAAATATAGTATTTCTTTAAAGGGCTTCTTTATACAGAGCATGTAAAAAATTACACTGTATGTAATATTTTTTAGTACGAATAAAAATATTAGAGAGGGATCATTTTAAATGGCAATCAATTTCCCGCGTACAGATTGTCATACAAGATTCGGACCAAAATTTTACCAGTCTGTCTCTGTTTTTCACTTGAGTTTTATACAATTTTATTTCATTAGGCCGCCATTTTGCTTCGCCATATTCGATTTTTACCAAAATATTTCCATTCCGTTGAAAACTTAAATTCAACTGGATAAGTAGTTTTTAAGCTATGATGCGTACAGACAGACTGACAGAAGTGGGAAAACATGGGGCCCAAGCACCCTAAAATGCAAAGTTCTACAAAAATGCCAAAAGGTTAATTTTTCATTTTTTACTCTTGTAAACTGGTCTAAATGCTGGTGGTTGTCCTCTTCAATAAGGGCTCGTATTTATTTTAAACTTTATAATTAAATGGTAAAAGTATTAAATTTTATTTGTTTATTTTTGTAATGATACTTTTCTAATGATTTAATAAATCCTATTAGGCATTTTAATAATTTTACCACAGAATAAGTGTGTAACTTATTTTATTTTATATTACCATTTTATGAAAAATCGTCTTAAACAATACATATTGGAAAATTATTATAAAAACATATTTTTATTACCAATTCATTAGATAAATATAGAAAACAAATGTACTAGAAATTAAAGTAGGAAGTTTCATTTTGAAAAAATATTTAATTCAGAATAAATATAACAAAATTTTGACTAGTAGGTACATCTAAAACTAGTCCACTCTGATAAAGATATTTATGCATTTATCACTACAGTACATTGAATTTGTAGACATTAAAGAAAAAAAACTTAAACTCTATCTCAAAATATGGCTTACTAAAGTATTCAACAATTGTCTGTTAAATTTATTAGATTTTAATTTAATGTTGATTCTTTAAGAGGGTTTGCTTAGTGCCCTGTTTATTTAAAGAGGTGTTATGTATCTTAAAATAGTATTTCCTACCTAGAAATACCTGATAGTGCCTTTAAGAATATCATATTCTCTAATGTCTCTAAACTATCTGGAAATACCTCCTACAACTACAAGTGCAAAAATATTATATTACGCCTTTATGATAAGGTATAATAACATTAAAATTTGTTCTGAAAAGCACAATATAATATCCACTAAAATAATCACCTTTTTTCACTGCACTAACATGTAGCGATTAATTAAAGTCAAATTTAGGTCTCTTGAAATCACCACTTATTTGTTAACTTCTGTTTTATTAGAATATTAGTACGTATTAGGTACAATAATTATTCGATCACCAATTGATGCCAGCAATGCTGCTGTATCTTCCCTTTTAGAAATATAACAAACGAAGTATTAAGGATTTCCAGACAGACCTTAGAAGCGTCAGATTTTTAATTCTTCATCACCTTTTAATTATTTCCAAAATAATAAAGTATGTATACTTAATTAGGCCAAACAAACTTGTGTTTTGTTTAACGTCAACAAAATAATTTTAAGGTTAACAGTAACTGTCAAATCGTAATGAAAAACTGGCCTACTTGACGTCAAAAAATACATGCAATTTTCCATTTAAGAAATGGATGCTACTTCCAACCTTTGTCAGTTGTTTCGCTAAATAACGTGATTTAGCGATTCGTTAACTAACGAAATGATAAGTGCAAAATCGCACCCAGGGGTACTTGACGGCAAAAAATACATGCAATTTTCCATTTAAGAAATGGATGCTACTTCCAACCTTTGTCAGTTGTTTCGCTAAATCACGTGATTTAGCGATTCGTTAACTAACGAAAATTTTCTCCGTTCGGAGAGCTGTTCGGCATGACAATCGGATTTTCCGATCCTGGTTCGTTAAACACCAACCTACTACTAAAGCCGCCATTTTCCAAATCTGTCAGTTCTTGAGTTTTTGATAATATCTAAATTTACTGCCTTGGAGTTTCATTTCGTAAGATAAAAAGTAGTTTTGATTACTTGAAAGCTAAGCCATGATATATTAGCATATGCATTATACCGTAAATAATAAACAGTTGCCAAAATATTCAAGAAAATCATGAAAACATGGAACCTCCAAATAGGCAGCGAAGATACGAAACTCGTAAATCCTTCAAATTATACAAGGTAAGCTAATCTGTTTAAAAAATATTATCTATGTCATATTATTACGAAACCTGTATATTTTAGTTATTAATGAATCATTATTTTTAATTCAGTGAATTCTTTCTTGATCATTTTGTTAGAAGTACGGGAAAACATAAAATGCTATCCTCAAAATGTACTTCTTTTGAAGAAATATTTAACAAAGTTGTGAATATTCTGTTTAAATATTAATTACATTATATGCTATATGGTGCAAAATTCTATATTACGTATTTTATTTTTAAAAGAAAAGGGACCTATGTTAATATGTATTCCATCTATTCTAATCCAGCACCGCGGCTGTTATGCAACCACATAAACATCATACATTTATCCGCCTTTGAAACGGGGCGCGCCTTCCACAGAAAAATAATATAATAATATAGGCGAAATGCGTTCCTCGGGAAAACAAAGCGTTTTAAACTTGGAGTAAGAATAAAAATCTTACTCTAGGTTGTAATTGCCCGTTGTTACTGAGTAGGGAAATAATTAGTTATATTATATTACACAGTATGTGGTGTATGGCACATTTATTGATTATAGCAATATTTTTACTTTTTTGCAGAATATGACCCTAAAAAGAAGGGAATGATACAAGAAATGATGTCAAGTATTTGATACAGTATTTTCATTTACTTTTCACATACTTAGTGAATATAAGGAAGAACAATCACCGAAGCACAATTACAAATTCCTCGATAAGCTATTTTGTTGATTCAAATTTGAACTCGACTATTTAGATTGTAGAAGATATATACCTGTGTAAGTATTAATTATGATTATTTTTTTTATAAAGAAACTTACTATAATATTAGACTTAAACAGATTAGGCTAGTATAATTCATAAGCTTATGTTTAGCAAAGTCTACTGCAAAACATACCTATGAGTTCGTTATTATAACAAATTATCAGTTTACAGTATCAAACAGAATTTAACACTTGAAACCTTGTTTAATTTGACTAATTGTTTTTGCACTGATATTCTGTCGGAAAACAGCAGCAAGATAATGCATAGCAACTCAACTGATGAATGGTGCACTTATTTTTTTATTATGTCATCCATTAAGCTTTGTGCTAGACACCTCGTTATGTTTTATATGTTGGTCTAATTTCTTACAGTGTGATACAAATATGTTTGAAGTGTTTGTTTTTCCTTGGGTTTTGCTAATTGCAATTTTTAATGTGTATTTTTAAATTAATCTTTTGTTCAAATCTATGAATCGCTTTTGAAGTTTCACATCACAATAAAAATATTCTATTTAAAAAAACAACTATTATATGACTTAATAAGTTCATTATGTTTAATAGAATTTATTTGTTTATTCCTATGTAAAATTGTACAGGGTGCCTGATTATATTTTAAATGGTACGTACCCTAGAGGCCCTATGCTATGAGTTATCAGAAAACTTTAAATACAAATGTTTTTGGGTTTGAACAAAATCATCATTCATTAATCATTCTTGTCGATTATAAATACACTAGGTTTAAACTTTATCTCTAAAGATAATAGAGAAATTTTAGAAAAACCCTGCCATAAGAGGCAATGTGTAAGAGAGAGATGCAGAAAGCTCCCAATATAGTGGAGTCAGTTGGAATACATTGCTTCTTATGATTGGGTTTTTTTTAAATTTCTTGATTATCTTTAGAGATAAAGGTCTTAAACCTAGTCCATTATTAATAATCAGCAAGAAGAGACCATTTGAGGTGTATCTATTATACAGGGTATGCCTTTTAAAATAACGCAGTCGATGCCCATTTGCTAAATTTCCGATTATCTTTTGTTTTTCGTGTAAATTGACCAAACCTAAACACTTTTATATTTAAAGTTTTTTGATAACTCATAATAAAGTCTCTAGGGTACTGTTTAAAATATAACCAAACATCCTGTACATAAAATCTGTATAAAATATCAGATGTGTTAAAAATTAAAAAAAACTACATATATATACATAAAGGAACAAAAGTGAACCCAACTTAATTTTAGAGAAAAAATTATACACCATATACATTATACCTATATCATGAAGAAACCTTATTTTTTGTAAGTTAAGTTAACTGTGTTTAGCATTTTTGACCAGAAGAGGTTATTTTAAATCCATTATTATGTAATTCTGGGATACCTTGTTAGGTACTGGAAGAAACTAGGTTGCTAAAAGTACATTTTGTAAGGATATATTAAATATTTATACAGGATGTCCCAATAATGTTGTATAAGGTGCAGCTGCTGTTTTTTTATTATGGACTATTTTGTTTTATTAAAGAACAAAACGTCTGATTTATATGCAATTTGGTCGATGTCTTTTTTTTTTTGGGATATTGCGTGGGCACCCGCAGAACCATAACTGATGAAAAAAAAAAACCAAAAAAGGTCATGCATAGTCCATTTGGTATATAAATGTAATTTATATATGTAATATACAATATTTACATTTTCCGGGGGAGGCAAGCGTCCCCCTCCCCCCTTCACCCCATTCAGTAACAGGAGTCTAGTGACGCCCCTACGGTCTAGCACTAAGTTTATAGCCTAGAGAATGTTAATGCAGAGGTCTTTAATAAGTTGTTTTACAGAGTGTTTTGTAAAACACTTGTAAAAAAAGTTTTCTTTGTTTTCTTTTTAATTCTTTAGTTTTTTTTTGTACAGGGTGTTTTCAACGAAATTGTAAATTTGTTTTAAACATGTTTTTTTTTTCTCAACTTTTGTATCCTTTATACTATTATTTCTTACCTCAGTTATGAATAAAGGTAATGTCTCTAAATTTATAAATGCGACTGTTGTACAGGGCTTTCATTTATATTTTGACACCTAGTTACATCTTTATAGTAAATTAAAAAAAAAACTTTAATTTTAAAATTTATAGGATTATTCCTGTATTATAGTCTAAGAATATCAAATATTTCTAAAAATTATTGTAAAGTAGAAATAACTACATAACATGGATTTTTTAAATGTGACACCTTGGATATTATTATCTAATTAAATTAGTCTTTTCATACCGATTATAAATATATGAGTTCAGAGACAGAGAGAGGACCAATATCTTTGCCTCTTATCCAATGGCTTTTATCAATTTTTTGGATAATCTTTAAAGATAAAGGTACCAAACCTGATATAATTGCTTATAGCTTCAGATTCATTTAATGTTGCATTAAATGGGGCCAGCTAAAAAAAAATATAGGTTATGTAATTTCTTCTATTCAGTAATAGTTTGTATTCTTAGAAGATAATAGTGAAAAAATCCTACAATTATTGTGTTTTTATTTTCTATAGTTAAAGCTGTATCTAGATGTCAAAATATAAATAAAAACATTATACTTATAAAAAACTGTTTTGCATATTTTTTACTTTGAACTAACTTCAAACTCATCATTAGAATTCATTAATATCTATGTAAATTTAAATAATAACAGACCTTTTTACCATTATTTAATAAGTTTCATTAATTTTTAAACTATCAAATGACCTTTTGATCTGATGGATCATGAAAGTTAGTTTAAAAAAGTTCACAATAGAATGGGGTAAGAAACAATTGTTTGATGCATACAGGAGCTAAGAAAAACAACACATCCAGAAAAATTTACATTTTGGTGAAAACACCCTTTATATAAAAAAAGTTTTTTTGGTATTCGGGTGTGCATTATCCTTGGTAGAAAAGAACAATATAATATTTCGTTTTGTAATAGTCATTGTGTATAAACATTTTGTGAAAATGACAAGGGCTTAGATAATACTCTGTCTAACAGATTTCTTGTGGCCTTTTGCATTTTCGAAGCGATAAATCCAATATATAGTGCTAGGCATTATCGAAAACCACAACTCAATATATAAAATCTGGTTGAAAATTAGTAAACTTGAATTATGTCTACAAATTTGGACATCAGTACCTAAAATTAATTAATTAATGTAGGGGTTATGGTTATATTGAATAAAAAAAAATTGGGTGGAGGTACTATACATGCTGTTGGTTACAAACACAAGTTTAAAAAGCCATATTTATATGGATATTCTTCATATTTTCTTAAGGGGAATATGCTTCTTAAGTATTGCTTTTAATTTTTAACGAAAATTGGAAATATACCTATTTTCTCAATAACGAAGTTTTTTTAATAGCGTATTTACAGCTGATTTTTCCAAAAGCAATTTTTTTACAATATTTTTTCTTCTTTTTAGGTATTTCAAGTCACAGTGTGAGTCCTTTGGACCCTTTGTAAAAGAAAATGGCGTGTATTTACATATCACCAGAAATCAGCAGCAATGGAAACTAATTTCAGCTTGTAACAACTTGAACAATAAAAACATGTCCAATTGTAATATTTTTTTATTTAGTGACAAATATAGAATTGATTTTCACTATAAAATATTGCAACACTTTAAAAAAAAAAAATTAAAGAAGTTCCAGTCAATTTCATAATAATCAAAATGGAAAATTATTTCATTTATATCTTAAAGATTTATGACTATACTTAAATCTAAAAAAATAATTATATTTAGGCGTTTTATAGATACAGATTTACAGGGATATAGAAAGTTAGAGATTGGTTATGAAATTAGTTATGGGTGGTATTATATATGAATCTTTAAACAAATTTCCAAAAGTTAAGGTATGAACGTAGAAATATTTATTTTTCAGTTCCAACTGTTTCTTTTGGTAGTTATGTAAACTCTCCAAACGTCAATTTTTAGTTTTTAGACGATGAAATTACTCTATTAGGTATAGGATCAACTGTGCAGTAATTTTATTATTTTTAATGCAATGAAAAAAATGCAAAGTAAATTTTCTTCTTCCCAATCATATGGTAATTATCAGTATCTTTGAAATATATAGAGAGTGACAAAATATCTATTTTTATTAAATGAATACCCTGTCTATTTTTTACACCTATGTATGTGAAAAAAATATCTTTCCAAAAAACTTCCTGCCAAATTTTCTGATATACCCATCTATGATATTTAAAAAACTAAAACTAATACCTTCCTGCAAATGGCCCTATTATTTTTGAATATATAAATTTCGTAACAGTTACAAATAGATTATTTCTTAAAAGGGCGTCTTTATACAGAGCATTTCATGTAAGAAATTACACTGTGTGTAATATTTTTTAGTACGAGAAATAATAAAAATATTAGAGAGGGACTACTACAAATGGCAATCAATTTCCCTCGTACAGATTGTCACTACAATGTGCTGCATGTTCAAATAATTTATTAGGCCGTCATTTACTTTTGTCATACAAGATTCGGACTAAAATTTTACCATTCTGTCTCTGTTTCTCACTTGAGTTTTATGCAATTTTTTTTCATTAGTAATCGCTATATTCGATTTTTACCAAAATGTGTCCATTCCGTTGAAAACTTAAATTCAACTGGATAAGTAGTTTTTAAGCTATGCTACGTACAGACAGACTGACAGAAGTGGGAAAACATGGGGCCCAAGCACCCTAAAATGCAAAGTTCTGCAAAAATGTTAAAGGGTTAATTTTTCATTTTTTCCTCTTTTAAACTGATCTAAATGCTGGTGGTTGTCCTTCTTCAATAAGGACTTTTATTTATTGTAAACTTTATAATTAAATGGTAAATGTATTAACTAATGATTTAATAAATCCTATTATGTATTTTAATAATTTTAACACAGAATAAGTATGTAACTTATTTTATTAAGACCATATTACCATTTTATTAAAAATCGTCTTAAAATAAAAATACATTTGGAAAAATAAAAAACATATTTTTATTACCAATTCGTTAGATAAATATAGAAAACAAATGTATTAGAAATTGAAGTTGGAAGTTTCATTTTGAAAAAATATTTAATTCAGAATAAATATAACATTTTGACTAGTACGTCTAAAACTAGTTCACTCTAATAAAGATATGTATGCATTTATCACTACAGTACACTGAATTTGTAGGCAATAAAGAAAAAAAACTTAAGCTCTATCTCAAAATATGGCTTACTAAACTATTCAACAATTGTCTGTTAAAATTATTCGATTTTAGTTTAATGTTGATTCTTTAACAAATGTTTGCTTAGTGTCCTATTTGTTTAAAAAGGTGTTATGTATCTTAAAATAGTTATTTCCTACCTCGAAATACCTGACAGTGTCTTTAAGAATATCATATTCTCTAATGTCTCTAAAATATCTGGAAATACAAGTGCAAAAATATTATATTACGCCTTTATAATAAGGTATAACAACATTGAAATCTGTTCTGGAAAAGCACAATATAATATCCACTAAAATGTTCACTTTTTTCACTGCACTCACATGTAGCGATTCATTAAAGTCAAATTTAGGTCTCTTGAAATCACCACTTATTTGTTAACTTCTGTTTTATTAGAATATTAGTAGGTATTAGGTACAATATTATTCACCATCACCAATTGATGCCAACAATGCTGCTATATCTTCCATTTTAGAAGTATAACAAACACAAGTATTAAGGATCTCCAGGCAGACCTTAGTAGCTTCAGATTTTTAACTCTTCATCACCTTTTAATTATTTCCAAAATAATAAAGTATACTTAACTAATTAGGCCAAACAAACTTGTCGTGTTTTGCTCAACGTCAACAAAATAATTTTAAGGTTAACAGTAATTGTCAAATCGTAATGAAAAACTGGCCTACTTGACGTCAAAAAATACATGCAATTTTCCATTTAAGAAATGGATGCTACTTCCAACCTTTGTCAGTTGTTTCGCTAAATCACGTGATTTAGCGATTCGTTAACTAACGAAATAATAAGTGCAAAATCGCACCCCTGGCCCTATAAGTAGTATTTTGCAGTAAGTTGCGGGTCTTTCCTATATAAAGCCAATGGTTAAATTAAATTGCCACATTTCATACCTCACATAGTCGTGATGTCTCCATAGGAATCAATTTATCCCTTTTCATTTCTTATAACCCATTCCTTTCTACAACTAGGATTCTTAGGAAATACCTTCATATGGAAGCCTTTTTTGGTAAAATTTGAATATCCTACTGCAGCACAGCCTAGAATATTGTAGTTTTATAATGATCTAAAAAAAAATATACTTATGAAAAAATAGTAGGTAATATTGTGAAACTTAACCATACGCTTGAAATCCTCGAAAACACAATAATTTAAAAGGCTCGGAATAGACCGGAATGCACTGCAAGGACATTCCGGTTCATGAAAAAATTAAATTAATTCCTTCCTAACTTACCAATTTTTCAGACACTCGTTTGCCCTTTTTTGCCGAGGGAAATCTGGTAACTCTAATTTCGTAATTTACTTCTAAATGAGCGTTTTCAAAAGGAAAACTTCCACAAACAGCTCTTATAAAAACATTATTTTTTTAAAAACTTGCTTGCCTAATTTAATTAATTTACAATAACTAATTGAGGCTCAAACTTCATACATAAATACACAACACTGGCATTTTAAAACTGAAAATATTTAGACACAAACTATTTAAAAACGCAGAACAAATATGCAGAAACGCAATTTGTGCACATATAAACCAAGGCTCTAGTTAGGTTTGGCAAACCCGAAATTGACTTTTTAAAAAACAATTTATTTTGAGAACCGAGTTACGTAGATTCTACCTTATAACTAACTTAACAATATTTTATATGGAACGCGTTTTACTTTTTAGTCTGATATATGCCCGGTCTTAATTTAAATTGAATGGGACTTCATTATGGCAATTTATTTTATATTACAATAAAAATGTAATTTTAACTGAATCCTTGGAACATCCAGAGCTAAAGCCTTCATATAGATTTTTAGCAATCAATTAATTTGATTTAGCTATTAAAATGTATGTCAGGATATTTGGATGGGTCTTTCCAAAATTAATTCAATTTCGTTATATTATTATAATTAAAATGCATTTTTTTTTATTATAATATAATTTTATTACTTACAAATTTGTTGATACCAATATTTTTCAAATATTTAACAAATACCTTTGTAGTATTCTGTGGGAAACAATATAACCGATTATCAATTTTTATGAATGGTATTTTCATTTACAGCAATTTCTATGATTATCCATTTTCATTGAATCCAATTTCCACTGATATCTATTTCGATTGAATACAAGCCCTCGAATGCATTTTTATTATCGGAAGTTTCGCTATCTATAGCCTCCCAAAAGAAATATAATGTGTGTACGTAAGTGCGTTCGATAACTCAAATTAATTTGAGAGTGTGTCGTCAGACGAAAGAGAAGTCTTCGCGCCAAAAAAGTTTTGTAAAATTCTGGACCCGCTCTGGTCTGGTGTTCTGTGTTCTGAAGTATGAGCCGACTTCGTTGGTTTGCGTATTGCGCTAACATTGGATTGCATTCTACTAATCTTGCTTGCTGAATCTTTAATACCATTTGTGTAATAAAAGACGATGATACGGACCGAATTCAAACTCGTCTTTCACGCACAAGTACGTCACATCGATGTACAGCGTTTGGGAGTCAAATAGGCCGTTATTGAAAACGTTTGTAGAATTTACGCTTCAATAAAATGTTTTTAAAATTATTAAACTAATTATTTTGAATCTATAGATTTTATTTTCAATACTGTTTATTATGTCCTACCTGTGCAGTAGAAATCGAGATTGAAATTATAATCGAAAAACAAAAGTGGCAGAGATAAGATATTTCAAATTTCCAAAATAATACATTTTCAAAAATATGGATTGTTGCTTACCGTCAAGCTGTTAAGATACATTTAAAAAATGGTAATTTAGGATATATTTACTATAATAATAGAAAAATATGGTTTTAGCTACCTGTATAGGACCTTCTGAACCTGGTTTGTATTTTTTAATTGCAAGTAAAAACTAAAAATGTCAATAGACGGCACTAGTGCAGCAACTCAAGTAACAAATGTTATAAAATATGAATGGAAGTTTCCCCTGCAATTATTTTACTTGCAGCATTCTTAGCTTTTGTTTTAAATTAATTAATTATTTTAATCAAAATTAATTTCACGAATCATCGTGATCGCACTTTAGATAATCTGATATTTGTCAACTTCAATTTAATTTTCTTGCTGAAAGCTGAAGAGACTGGCGTAGGCATACCTTTGTAAGTGTATCGTGGTGTGTCATAATTTTATAAACAATGAGTATTAAAAGGGGACTCGTATGTTGCGTTATAGAGGCTGCTTTTCAAGAAGCAACAAGGCCGAATGAACTACTTACGATGGTTTGAGGCTCATCTGGGCGAGGCGAAGTTTTGCGATGACAAAAAAACGGTCAATGGATTTTACGTATTTGGGGGCCCTCCGGCCGCAACTTTACATGATGACAAAAAAAAGAAAAGATCCTCAGTTTTGTATTTCGCTCGCTGATGTCTCCCGGGGCCTGCCACCACATTTGAGCCTTACGCGTTGTGGCCTTTGCATTTCAATCATTATATCCCCGCAAAAACATGACGCGCAAGCTCTGTCCTGTGGCCACTGCGGACGTGACGGCGGTGCCTGAGGCAGTGGCGGGCCTTATGTAAAAAATAGTATTCGCGTGACGTGCGACGCCGACGATTCGGCAAACTACTTTCAACACTTCGAGATTTCAGTTTCAAATAAATTTGTACAAGCTATTGTCACAGATTACAAAACAATCTGTGAAGTAACACTTATTTTTACTGGTTAAGTAGAGTAGTTAATAAAGCTAAACTTCGCCATTTTTTGGATTTATGCAAAATAAATTATATTATTATTTTTATTATTATTATTTTCTCGGTTAGTGATAGTGTCTGATTCTGTTGTTGATCAAAGGTTTATAATTTGAATCGGCCATTCAATTCTGATTTATTTTTTCATTTATCAAATATATATATGTATATATGTATATATACATATATATATATATATATATATATATATATATATGTATACAACCATTATTGTTACGCCCCCGTTTATACAATGATATAACAATTTCAATCAAAGGTGTAAAATAAAGCAATGAATGTTCTTCCAGCCAAAGCTGAATCTGATTTTTTATCCAAAAAGCTATTTTTATGTTCTGAAATCGGAAATGCGTGTTTAAACGTTCTATCTGTAGCACCTCCTCTTTGGGTTTTTACTTATTATGTTTTATGATATATATTACTCTAACAGTGTTGCCATATCTTCTTTTAGTTCCGAATTTCTGGTATTAACTTTTGTTTTTTAAATGGGGAATATTATGCCTTTATTCGCCGATTTTTTAAAATACTGCATATTGTTGTGGGGTATCATTATATATTACTCGCAAAGGCTTCTAATTATTTTTGTTATTTTTAGTCCATATTATTATGTGTATTATAATTATTATTGTAAGTCATTGAATTCTCCGAAAGTGACAAGACTTTACTTAATTATTAGCTTACGCGCACCGAAAAAAGTTCTGATAACCGTTTCCTCATGTCTAGACTAAGAGAACCAGCCATTTTAAAGGCCTTCAAGTTATATCTCGCCTTCCTGCCCGACCGACCTGCGCCAATTCACTTTGAAGGGTTTACAAATACAAGCACCAGGCTGTTTTTGGCTTCTGAAGGCATTCCTATAGATTATAGAACCCTACATAAGATATATTTCGATTTTCATGCTGCTTACGGATTTAACGCAGCAGAAGTGGAAGCGGATCTTGCAGCCTATGGATCCTATATATCTTCGGAGAGAACGATCCATCTTCAGAGGACCAGAGAATGCCATAAAAACTATTTTACCAGCAATACTCCCAAAAAAATTTTTTAGAAAACACGACGTGTCCTGAGGAACTAGATTCCTCAAAACTTCCTGTTGTTACTAGTCTTAATATGGTTCTAATTAATATTGCTTCTCTAAGAAATAAAACTGACGAGTTATACCTATTTCTGGAAGAATTGGAGTTCCCCCAACTTGTTGCAATTACTGAGCACTGGCTGAATCTAAACGAACCCTTTTATATTGAGAGGTATACCACAATAGCTAGATATGACAGAAAAAACTCAGCTCATGGGGGAACACTGATTCTATCCCTAAATGGAGATTTCATGTCGGTATCTAAATATGATCATTTGTTAGCGGATAGCTCTTTTGAATTCTCTATGGTATATAATCAAAACCTTGATCTATGTATGTAATTTGTATTTATAGATCACCAAACTCTGATGTACAATCATTTTTAAATAGCCTGGTAAGTTTGCTAGACAGTCTACCGATTAAAGGTAAAAAAATTCTATGCGGGGACTTTAATATTGACTATGCTACTATTTGGCCATCCAAAAATATCTAATTTCTATATTCGACTCTTTCGGTCTTTCAATGCATGTATCCTCGCCAACTAGAATTTCAAAAAACTCTTCTTCTATCATCGATTACATGGCGTCTGATTTTTCTCCATCAGAGGTGCATTCACAGGTCTATAACTCAGGTCTTTCCGATCACGAGGCAGTAATTTCCAGGTTTAGTTTACCTATTAGGCCCTTACCAAGATCTCGCCATCGGGGCAGAATTTTCTCGGCCGCAAATTTCTCAGTATTTCATAATATTTGCTTTAACACCGATTGGAATTTTGAATCTGATAATGTCAACACAAACTTCAGAACTTTTTTAAATAAAACTTTAAGTGCTTTTAACAAGGCCTTCCCGCTTAAGAATATCAAACCTAAGCGGCATAAACCGTGGACCACGAAAGGAATACGAATTTCTGCTAAAAATATGCGCTCGCTCTCATATATAAAAAAATTCACCGACTCCTTTCTTATTCTCGACTATATCTCTAACTGAAGGAGGATCTACACTACTCTTATTAAGTCAGCAAAAAAATTACACTACCGAAAACGTCTAACAAACTCAAATAACGTTTCAAAAGAAACCTGGTCCATCATCAATAACCTCAGAAACAAATCAAACCCTGTGACTCAGATCTTGCCAGAGGCTAATGATCTAAATGATTATTTTATTAATGCAAGCAAAAATGTTACCTCTAGTATCTCGCCAAGTTTGGATCCTCTTTCGTTTCTCCCTCCTTCAAAAAAATTAGCTGATAGCTTTTTCTTAAGTCCCGTTAGCAACACTGAACTATTGAAGGTAATAAATAATATCAAAAGTAAATCTTCGTGTAGCACTGATGGCCTATCAATTAGAATATTCCTGAATTTGCCACTCCCAGTCATAGAGGCCCTTACAACATTAATAAATGAGTCCTTTATAAAAGGTGTATTCCCTGATTGCCTTAAAACAGCTATAATTATTCCACTTCATAAAGGCGGCGAAAAAACTAACTAACTCTTGCAATTATCGCCCAATTGCACTACTACTAGTGCTTTCAAAAATAATCGAAAGGCTACTGAAGAATCGTCTTATGCCATTTCTCCTGAAACATCAGATAATATCCCCGGAGCAGTTCGGATTTCTACCGAACAAGTGCACCAGCGACGCACGCCATGTTCACGTTGCTTAGAGGCGTCTACTTATCTCTCAATAACAACCACCCGACTGCCTCAGTTTTTTGTGACTATGCGAAAGCCTTTGATTGTGTTAGTCATGAAATTCTGATAAACAAACTAAATTTTTATGGAATTCGTGGTACTTCTTTAAATTGGTTCAAATCTTATCTTGGGAAAAGGCAACAACTTGTAAGGGCTAATGGTTCCGATTCTGATTGTAAGTTGATTACAAGTTGAGTCCCACAAGGTTCAGTCTTGGGACATATTATTTTTTTGTTATACATTAATGATATCACGAACCTTAAAATTAATGGAAGAATTTCCCTTTTTGCTGACGACACAAGCATAACTTGGAGTGATTTTGATACAACGTCTTTACACTCTAGTATCTCCAAAGACTTGGTTATAATTAAGGCTTGGTCTGATTCCAATATGCTTTGTTTTAATGTCGATAAAACGGTGGCGTTGTCTTATAAGGGAACTTTACAACCACTTCAGGTACATAACAGCAATATTGAATACGTAGAGTCGGTTAAATTCCTGGGTTTAAATATAAATAACAACCTAAAATGGTCTAATCATATTGACACCTTAACTAAAAAACTTTCTACCGCCTGCTTCGCCATTCGCTCAGTTTCAAAAGAACTAGACGTTCCTTCTGCCAGACTTACTTATTTCTCTTTATTTGAATCCCACCTCCGCTATGGCCTTCCCTTTTGGGGCTGCTGTACCACCGAGCAATTTCGTAGTATTTTTATGCTTCAAAAGAGAGCCATTCGTTATTTGTTTGGTCTAAATAATAGAGCTCACTGCCAATACTATTTCAAAAAACATGAAATATTAACACTTCCTGCATTATTTATTTTGGAAACGGTATGTTTGCTGAGAAAACATATAAACACCCTCCCAGAAAGGCCACAACATGTATACCCTACCAGAAACTCTAGGCATGATATATATCTTCCCATTCCTTCCTCAGAATTAATAAAAAAATCAATTATTTACAACGCCATAAAACTTTACAACAATCTGCCAGTACATTTAAAATCTATCCCTATGCTTGCACCATTTCGAAAAAACACCAAAGCATACCTCATTGAGCGACCATTTTACAGCGTTAATGATTTTTACAGCGAGTAAGTCTCTTTAAATTGTCACTAAATTCGCTTGTTTACTTAAATCTTTTGTGAGTCATGTCCTAACTCGTAGCTTAGAATTTTGAAAATCTTCATATAAAGAAAAGAACTGTCGAACATTCACTTAAAACTTAATTATTTTTGTTAGTTATTGGATTAAAAACAAAATTTAATTCTTTTTTGTATACCACATTCTACACTAGTTCATTATACCTTCTGTTTAATATCACAATTATTTGTATAACTATAATAACATAGAGTTTAAGGTCGCATAGTTGCAATTTTGATTTCAATGTCATCGAAATTATTCACCTCGTACATGTGTGTTTGTTTACTTTTATAAGCAATGTTATGTTATATTCTAACGTGTGTTTTACGATTTGGTAAATTGATAATTTACATTTTTAAAAAGCATTGACCTATCGAAATTCTTTTCGATTAATGTTTTGATATGTCTTATTTTAGGTATATTTTGCTTTGTCCATAAAATTGTAAAATTTTTCTGCGGCAATAAAGCATACTTTTGTTTTGTTTTGTTTTGTTATTATACGCTGATACCTATTTTTACATTTCGTCAAAATGTACACTTTTCATTTTAAAAAAATCTGAACAGCCTACTTTAAATCACGTTTAAGAAGCCAAAAAACCTGCAGTAGAGCATGTCGCCGGCACACAGCTTCCAGGAGAAATTGCAATTTGCCACTACAAAATACAGTGTGTAGTAATCTGTGAATTATAGCTGGAAAATTCAAAACCTTGTTTTCTTTATTCTGGTATAAATATAAACACTAAGTCAAAAATCGTTGTTATTGCTCTACCATATATGACAGATTGTAGATTAGACCAGGAAATCATCAAAGGATTGTAGAATAGCTTGTTTTGGAATAGGATGTTGGGAGCTAGATACGTTCGTTTTAACTTTTTTTCATTATGCTCTGTAATTTTGTACGTGGTACATTTTAAATATAGGGGTGTAGATTGTATTCCCCAATGATGTAATAACTAAGTATTCCCAATCAAACAATAATTAATCACGTTTCAACTGTCATTGATTACCTACGAATATGTTTTTCATTATTCGCATTCGACTCGTCATGACGTCGTGCACAACACAGTCGGTTGATTTTAGATGCACATTTAGTCTCCGAACGCATGCCTAGCCAGAAACTCGGGTATTAAAAAATTACAGATTTCTGCTCTAAATCGCTCCACGTCCGATAATTAAAATTGAAACAAGGTGGCTGCATTCAATGAAAATTGATATTCACAAGAATCGACATTAATAAAAATTCGAAATCAAAACAATGCATATTAAATAAAACCAGTTACCTTATACCCGCTAATCATTTAAATTCCACAACTCTTACGGCGGGTTGCAGAAAGCTCAATTAAAGTTTAGAATGTTTAACGGAATGTCAAATTTGACAGATAGTTCCTAGATTTCTATAAGCAGCTTGGCAAATCCCAAAGCTCGGTTAAATCTTAGATTAGGAAAGAGAGTGGATACGGCGCAAGGCTTAGATTTGCGCTTGCGTACTGTTACCAAGTTTATGGCGACGCCATTACAAACGTGACAAACAAAGCGAACGCAGTGTTTGATTATTTCGTGAATTGTTGAATTAAAATTAATACGTAGCGATTATCTTTTGGACTGTTTATAATGGTGAATTGTAGCGCTTTTATGTGCCCAAGTCGCAGCGAGAAAAAGGAGGCTGGAGTTACATTTCATAGGTAAATAAAAATTAGCGTAGAATGACGCTAGTACTTTTATGTCTGTTTAGTGGTTAAAAGTAATCTCTGACAAATTGTATTGAAATATGTTGTTATATAGTCTCTAATTTACCTATTTGTTATTGTTTAATAACAAATTTTAATACTTTTTATTCAAGATTTGCATGCCAAATATATTTTCTTTGACCAGATTGAATAATATACGAGTGGCGTAAGCAACTATTTTTTTTAAGTTTCTCCAAAAATGTTAAAAATTAAAGTAGGTTTGTAATACATAAATTTTCAGATAAAATCATAAAACAACAAATAAAATTGACACTGTACAATAAGAATATTTTCAACTAACCTAGAATATGCCTACTATATGCATAATATAGTATTTATTTGTGATTATTTCATGAACATTTTACTACATACTTGCATTTTTTACAGCTTTCCTAAAAATGCGGAACAACGTAGGCTATGGGTAGCTAATACAAAAATTAAAGACTGGGAACCTTCTAAAAATGACGGGCTTTGCTCAAAACACTTTAAGGATCAGTATTTTTACCGAACAGATCTAAGAGTACGTTTGATTCCCCAAGCTGTTCCTACCATTTTTCCTCAGTTGCCACAATACTTGCAACCTAAAAAGGTAGGTATTTTTCTATACATTAGGCAGAGGTTTCTTATTAAATTTGTACTTTTACTTGTACTGTATATCAGTTAGCGAAAAAACTAGGACAAAGAGAAGCGAAATAAAAGTCAAATCAATATTATATAAATATAGTATTTGCTCTGAGTTTTTTTTTTCGAATCAAGTATTTATATGAGAATATACTTGGTTTTCTTCATAATGAACATTACTTACTTACATCTGATGTGATTGAAACAAAAGATGCTTTTATTGTACAGCATTTAAACAAAAATTAAACTGCAGATAATATTTATTTCTTTTTTTTTCTAGGTAGGAAAGAGAAAAAGAGCAATCCAAATGGAGATTGTCGAGGAGACTACAGAACCTGGTCCTTCTACATCTGCTAGTGACTTACCCGAGTCTCCTAAACAAGATGATGATACTCCTAGAAAAATCAAGCTCAGAAGGAAACTCTTTCAGGAGGTCATACGGAGTCAAAAGAAGACCAAGAAAATTAGAGTTTTAACCCAATCTTTAAAACGACAAAAAAGGAAGGTAGTTTCTCTTAAGCATTTACTGTTTACTTTAAAAAAAAAATAATTTAATAGATAATGAAAAGTCGCAGATTTTAGAAAATATGAGTAGTATAAATGAACAATTATTGCAAAGAAAGTTAACTAAAAATTGGAAATTTTCACCCGAATTACGGAAGTTTGCAATTTCATTAAATTTTTTTTCCCCAAAAGCCTATGATTATGTCAGACATGTTTTTGATACCTGCTTACCACATAGACGCACAATAGGAAAATGGTTACAAACAATAAATGCTGCTCCGGGTTTCACAAGTGAGGCTTTTGAAACCTTACGTAAAAATGTTACTGAAAATGAAAATAAGCCAATAATTTGTTCCCTTGTCAATTCGCCAGAAGTTAGAGTGGGATGGTAAGATCTTCCATGGGTATGTAAATTTTGGGATTGATATTGATGATGATTCAAATGAATTAGCTAAAGAAGTTTTTGTGGTGATGATTGTTGCAATTAGTGGCACGTGGAAGCTTCCAGTAGGTTATTTTTTGGCCAATGGTTTAAATGGAGTACAGACATGTAATATTGTAAAACAGTGTACTGCCCTAATCGAAAATACTGGTGCGAGAGTGGTATCTCTTACATGTGATGTTGCGGCATCTAATATAAGCATGGCAAATTTACTTGGTTGCTCAATTCAATTTCCAAATGTGCAGACTAAATTAAACATCAATAAAACAAACAACATGTACTTTTTTCTTGATCCATGCCATATGCTTAGCGTAATGCATTTGGGGAAAAAAAAATTTTAAAGATGGGGATGGTAACTTGATTAAGTGGCAGTATATAGACTGGCTTCTAAATTTGCAAGAAAGTGAGAGGTTACACTTGAGAAATAAATTACGTAAGGCACATGTGTATTTTGGGAAACAAAAAATGAAGGTGCGGTTGGCTGTACAGCTTCTTAGTGAGTCTGTTGCACACGCATTAGAATACTGCGAGAATATTTTGCAAATGGAAGAATTTAAGGGGTATTCGTTTTTTAAAATTTTTTAACAATATCTTTGATATATTAAATAGCAGATCTATTGTACCACCAGGATTCAAACAAGCAATATGTCCAAAAAATATACAACAAACTATTGATTTTATAAATTTTGCTATCGACTACATTTCAAAATTAACTTTATTTGATGAGTTGATCATTAACTCTAAAAGAAAAACAGGGTTTCTCGGTATTATAGTTGATTTAAAAAGCACATTAGGTTTATATTACGATTTGGTGCAAGATCACAATTTATTAATTTATTTTCCTGTATACAAGGTAAGTCAAGATCATCTTGAATTATTGTTTTCCTCTGTGAGATCAAAAGGTGGATGGAACAACAACCCCACAGCTCGTCAATTTATGGGGGCCTATAAACAGTTGTTGGTAAGAGGTGAAGTAAGAGACGGAGGTGTTGGAAATTGCATTCCATTAGATCAAACTCCGATTCTAGCAGCCTCAAGTAGAATTAAATATGGCAAACAACTAAATCCAGAAGAATGCATTAATTCAACAACACCTGGTTGTGAAATAATTGGAAGTCAAGATATAGATAGCATGTATTCAATTTGGGAAGACCACGAGTACATTATAAATGATATTACAATGTCAGAGTGCTCATCCCAAATTGTTATCTATATTGCAGGATTTGTATCACGAATATTGCTAAAAACTATAAAATGTGAGAGTTGCTGTGCAGCATTAATAGGGCATCGTGTAAATTTTTTAAACTCACTAATAACACAAAAAACCCATGGCGGCCTTACATATCCATCAGAAGATGTTATAAAAATTTGCAACAGAGCTGAACGGTATTTACGAATTTATAAAGATAATATGCATAAAAAAAATTTTGTTTCTATGTTATCTAATAAAATTATAACAGATTGTATAGACTCCAAATTATTTCAAAATTTAGAAATCCACATACTTGAATGTCCCATCAATCACATTTATTTTTTAACAAAATCTGTTTACATGAGATATATAAATATTCGTTTACATTTTATTACAAAAATTCAATCTCAAAAATTAGATCCCATTCGAAATCAGTTAACAAAGCTTATTCTGTTTAAAGGACAATAAATTATATGCCAATTTTTTGTATATTTGTTTTCATTTTTTAATTGATATTTCATTTAATTAACTATCTTCCTAATAAATAATATACCATTGTACATATATATGTATTGTTTACTTTTTTATTTGTATTTTCTTTATGTTTTGTTACCTAATAAATAAGACTATTAATATGCCAATGTATTTATATTTTATTCGTTTATGATATTTTGTTACCTCATAATATATTAAACATATGTATATAAACTATCATACGTTATTTTTATTTAATTTATTAAATACTCATCTCACAAAGAAAGTATTTACAATTTTATAAATTATTTTAAACATTATGGGAAGAAATGTATTAAAAACGTTACGCTACGCCACTGCGTCGAACAGAACGTGGCAGGTTTTGTGGTGGCAGGTGGTAACACATTTAGGAGTCCCGCTACGCGTCCATTTTCTTTCCTTGTCTAAAGGTTAAATATTCTAAACAGTAATTAAGTTTTGTGCAACCGGCTGTTATACAATTAAATCTCGTATTAACTTTTATTTATTTATCCAAATGTATATTTCAAGTATTTTAATTTCCATGTTAAAGGGTCAGTGTTATATCCTTTTTATATAGTATAAATTACAGATAAACGACTATCAAAATCAAAATAATGAGCATTATTCTATTTACATTTTTAGGTGTGATATTAAAAAAAATAATATCGTAAAAGATGCTTTAATTTTTTTTGACATGCGATAAAAATAAATTAATTTTTTTTATTACATGACTTCTTAAATCAAATTTGCCTTCATACGGTTTAAATAAATTAATCTCCACAAAGTCGTTATAGCATTCTAATGTTTTCGGTATTAATATTAATTTAATGCGATCCAGTTTGAAGCAATTACATTTTAATAAGAGTCAATATATTAAATGTTTAAACAGATTTTTGTATATGGCATTTATTTCATACCAATTTTTATTAACATCGATTTGATGAAATGCAATAACTAAGGAAAGACGCATGTATATAGAAATTTTAAGTAGGCTGTATACGTGTTAAAAAAGGATAAACAACTACTTTTTTGTGGCATCAATTAAAATGGTCTGCAAAGAAATTGCTTATCATAACAATGCCATTCGGTAAAATCGGTATCCGCAAAAATTCGATATCGCAAAATTTAAATCGAATAAAAATTGTATGCAGGTAGCATCATTTATATGTTTTGCAATTAAATTTGGTATCAAAGACGTGTATGACTAAAAAGTAAAACGGCGTTCCATAATTTTACGAATACAATTTATATTAAAATATATGCTGATGTCTGTAATCGAGTTCTTGTGAACATATACAATTAGTCAGTGTTATGGAACACATAACTCCTCCCGACCTAGAGACGAGCTTACGGAGGTAGCGAGCTTCAGATGACTATCTTTGAATTGGGTGTGGTGTTAGCTTCTTGGTATCTCGGGGTAGGATTGGGCTTCTTTAATCTTGGTCTAATGATTCTCTTGTAGAGGAAGTACCCAATTCCTATAAGTATTACCAGATACAGTAATAGCGTCCAAAAACTGAATTTGTGGAAGTATACGGGCTGATGATGGGCTTCGTTTAATTTTTGGTGTTGAACATCAAGTGCTGTTTGGATTCTTGCTTCGTTGAGATTTAAAGAGCTTAGTTCAAAGTTATTAAACTTTATTGGAACCGACTCCTCGTTGGAATACTTCAGATTTATTTGTGGAAGTTCGATGTTTTTGAAGTGTATTTTGTGGTCTTGGTACGTCTTTAATAATACGTTGTTTATGTACAGGGTGATCGCGTATAATGTTACCCCCCTTTAACTTTTTTGTTTCTCACAGTAGAAAAAAAAGTATTATATAAAAGTTTTAGAACTCACTGCATACTATTTGCACAACATATTTTTGTATATACAGGGTGTGTCATGAACAAATACCAAAGCAAAGTTACCTTTTTTTAAATGGAACACCCTGTATATTGTTGCATTTTTGGATTCTACAGGAAATTCTAAACACATTTCTTGTATAATGTCCTATATCTAACATGAACCGTTTTCGACTTATTGCTGTTTGAAAATTAAATAATATGAGAAATAAGGTCGCGCAGGTCAAGATGTATTTTATGGTTTCCATGGATAACAATATTGTTAACTTGGTTAACTTCGTGACACAAGTTGTCAATTTTGATAAGCAGTAAGAATTCATATTCAAAAATGCCTTATTCGAAACAAGAAAAGCAGTTTATTTTAATGGCTTATATTAAAAATAATTATAATGTGAAAATGGCGCAGCAAGAACTACGAAGAAATAATGCACGGATGAATGTTCCTTGTAAACAGACCATTAGAAAAATATTTATTAAATTTCAACGAGATTCAAACTTAGACAGAAAGAAAAGATGCATTCCACAAGACGAGGATACCGAATTGAACATTTTACTGGCTATTCAAGAAAATCCGAATAAGTCAATTAGAACCATTTCAACCGACCTTTAGGCAAATGCAAGATAATCCAAAAAATACATCATATGGCAAAATTCAAAAAACACTTAAATTAGCTGGCTTCAAACCTTTCAAAATTAGACCTACTCCAAAATTAACCGTCACACAAAGAGAGAAAAGAGTAGAATTTTGCCGTGAAATGCTGGGAATAATAAACCACAATAATAACTTTCTACAAACAATTCTTTGGACAGACGAGTCAACTTTTGCCACCAATGGAATGATAAACAGGAAGAATACGAGGCATTGGGCAACAGAAAATCCCCACAGTTACCGAGAATTCCAGTATCAGGGTCGTCAGTCTGTAAATGTATGGTGCGGCATACTTGACAATATAAAATCATTGGGCCACATTTTTTTGAAGATGTGTTAAATGGGAATATATATTTGCAATTTCTTCAAAATGAGTTAGCAGAGTTTCTGGATGATTTACTACTAGCACGTTTAAACCAACTTACGTTTCAGCAAGACGGCGCCCCGCCGCACAACATAGTTGAAGTAACGAACTATCTCACTCAAATATTTGGAAACTGGATCGGACGGAATGGTCCGATTAAATGGCCGCCTAATAGTCCGGACCTCACACCCTTAGATGCTTTCCTGTGGGGTACACTGAAAGATAGAATTAATGCAAACAACATAGAGAATCGTGAACACCTTAAACAACTCATAAGAAATGAAATTAATCTAATAAACACTAATTATGCTGAGTCGATCAGAAACTCCTTGGAAAAATTAAGAAGAACCTTAATAAGGTGTATTGAAGTTAATGGAGGACCAGTCGAACAACCCTATATTTAGTATAGCTACTTATATTTCTGCTTTCTAGTTCGTCGTTTTGCTTTGTGTTATTTAGTTTGTTTCATTACACATGTTTGACCTGCGCGACCTTATTTCTCATATTATTTAATTTTCAAACAGCAATAAGTCGAAAACGGTTCATGTTAGATATAGGACATTATACATGAAATGTGTTTAGAATTTCCTGTAGAATCCAAAAATGCAACAATATACAGGGTGTTCCATTTAAAAAAAGGTAACTTTGCTTTGGTATTTGTTTATGACACACCCTGTATATACAAAAATATGTTGTGCAAATAGTATGCAGTGAGTTCTAAAACTTTTATATAATACTTTTTTTTCTACAGTGAGAAACAAAAAAGTTAAAGGGGGGTAACATTATACGCGATCACCTTGTACATTTCACAGCTTGGGTTCATTTCGAGGATGTAAGTTCTTTTTAGTGGAATATTATCTTTATTCGCACCGCATTGTTGTACTGCTACTACTTGCTTTGGAATCATTAACATCCATTCTTGCCTTTCTAGTTTCTCAATTTTGATATCTTGGATTTCAATTTTCCTCTGGTGACATTGAGTTATATTTTGGATAAACTTGAGCATCTGTACTTCGCATGGAGGTTCTTGACCGATGGGCGCTGGGTTGAGTTCATGGCTGAGGTATTCTTCGGTACTGACTTCTTGGCATTGTTGGTTAAATGAGGCATACTTCCGCTCATTGAGGACAAGGTATTTGGATTGCGGGAATATCATTTTGAAGTGATTTGACGAAGGGGTTGGTAAAGGATAGAGGTGGTAGAGTACATAGTTATTGCTTTCTACAATAGGCACTTCTATTATAAAAATTATTTGATTTCTTTTTGAATAAGTTTTGAATTGTAATATTTTTTCAAAAATGAGAATATTTTCGAGATTTGGAAGAAATGGGAGTTTACCAGATTTTATTTCGTTTGGTACAATTTCTATCTCATTAAAGAGATCGTTGGGATCTAAAATTGAATTATGAAATGTTTTTAATTTAGAAAATGTTATTGCTATTTGTATTTTTTCTAGGATGTCGTAAAGTTCTTGAAAAGATGTTGTTATTTAAGAAATTAGCATATATTAAAAAATAGTGGTTTGTCTCCATTTGTTTTGTTTCTAAGTGTTTAAGGACTTCTTCTATTTGTAGGGTACGCGATTCTAAGATAAGATAGTTATGTGTTAAGTTTTTTGAAATTTCTTGAAATAGTTTATTAGATTTTTGTATTATGGTTATTTGCCCTTGCATTGCCGATTTTAAATGATTTTCGTTCGCAAATATCGATGAGATTGCCTTGTAGTACTTTTCGGCATCGTCTTGATCAAGATTACCTGTTAAAGATTTTATTATCGAGCCAAAGCCATTTACGAGTCCTCTTTTTGTTCTGTTTCTAAATGCTATAGGATTTATCTGTGCTATTTGTGATTTGATTTTATTTTCGAGAATAGAAGCTAGATTATATGAGTTGTAAAATTCTTTTTTATAGGTCGTTGAGTTCTTTAGGGAGGTTACTATTGTCCTAAAACTAGTTTTTAGAAGTGTATATTCATCTAATATAGGGGTTATGTCATAGATTTGTACGAATGACCAAAAATCGATTATATTTTGGGAGTTGCCAAGTTTTAGTGGTAATAGTCCGGGGTTCTTGTCGAGGTTGTGGAAGGTCACTTCTGCGCTTGTGCTTTCGAAGAGCCTGCAACAACAGGGGTTTTAGTTCTTGTATGTGAATAGTTTCGAGTTTATTGTTTGATTTATTTTTCATTGAGTTTTTGTTATTTTCTAACACTTCGACAATTTCGAAGGGACCGAGGAATTTCTTTTCCTTTTTGTCTCGTTTGTTACTTGTTTTATAAACAGTCTGTCCTATTTTAAACTGATGTTGGTTTGGTCCTAGAGTGTTACGTTTTTCGATTACTTTTTCTTTTTGAGTTTGTAAGGTATTTTTATGTCATCATAAAGGTGTTTTAGTTTGTCGTTGTGACTCGATACATAATCTGCGTAAAAAATTGTTTTTATTAAGTCGCACGGGTCTCTAGAATTGGTATGTCCAAATTTTATGTCAAAAGGGGTGTATTTGGTTGACGAATGCATGGAATTATTGTATCCTATCAGGGCATATTTCATTAATGTTTTTGTGTCTTCCTTTTTGAACCTTTCTCTTAAAATACGTAGGCGTTCTATGATTGTCGAGTGAAAGCATTCTACGGGGGAATTAGATTCATGATGGAACGGTGTTGTAAAATGTATGTCTATTTTGTGGGCTTTTAGAAGCTCTTGTACCGTGTTGGTTTTAAATTCAGAACCGTTGTCCATGATTATTCGTTCGGTTATGCCGTAGAAAGAGAAATAATGTATTAGAGCTGTACAAATTTCAATAGAGGTTTTGCCGGACACAGGCAAGGCTTGTCCTAACTTTGAAAATGTGTCTATAATAGTTAGAAATTCTTGATTGTCGAATTTGAAAACATCTATGTGCAATAACTGGAATGGTTTTCCTACTGTTTCAGTAAGAACTAAAGGCACATACGGAGGTTTACGAGAATATTTTGATATTTGGCATATTTCGCATTCGTTAAAGTATTTAGAAACGTCGGATTTCATGAATGGCCAGTAGTAGTTTATTTTTGAGTTTTTCAAGGGTTTCAGAAATGCCACGGTGATTACACTTGCCTTCGTGTTGGTATTTAATAAGGAGAGTGCGTTCTTCGGGGTCTTTTATTGAATTGACTAATTTAGTGCATTTTATTAGTTTTAAGGCTGTTGCATAAAAATGTCTCATGTATATGTCATTAAATTCGAGATACATAGAATCGTCGTAGAAATATAAATGAAAGGTTTTGTTATCTGAAGTGTATGTTTTTAAGAAGTCTAGTATTAGTCGAGGATTTCCTTTTCCGATTTTTACGTTCCATATATTGTGTTTTTCAAAGGTGTCCCAAGTAACTTCAATTTTGTCGCAGGGATTTTTCGAAATTATTATTTGATTGGGTTTATTATTTATGATTTCGTCCAGAATAGAGATACCGTCATTAATTGTTTTGTTGTTACTACTTGAGTGAGGTGTTTGTAAACTACATTCTGGTGTCTGGGGTGGTTGAGATGGACCTATTCTTATGTCTTGTAAAATTTTGATTTTATTTTCTTTTGGTTTCGGTGTTTCCAAATTTTTTAAAGTTGTAGTAATGTCGGTTAGTGCTAAGTTGTTTGGTTCAAATGATTGGTCTAAAAAGGTGTCTATATCTAAGTCTATGTCTCCCGGGTTATTTATTACGCTTTCATTTTCGATCGCATTGATGCATATTCGTGAAAGTGCGTCTGCGTTCGTATTTTGTTTACCTTTTTTATATATTATTTCGTAATCGTATTCCTCGAGTTTTAATCTTCACAAGTTTACTGTTTGGTTCTTTTAGGTTAAATAGCCAGACTAGAGGACGATGGTCCGTGAAAATTTGAAATTTTCGACCAAATAGATAAAGGCGAAAATATTTACATGCCCGTACTATGGCAAGTAGTTCTTTCTCGAGGGTAGAGTATTTAGTTTCGGAGTCGTTTAACGTTCTAGAGGCGTAATCTATTGGTTTGTCATTGGGAACATTTCCTTGAGATAATACTGCACCTATAGCGAAGTTGCTAGCGTCGGTTGTGAGAACAAATGGTTTTTCGAAATCTAGATATTGGAGGATTGGTGCATTGATAAGCAGTTGTTTGCAGTGATTAAAGGAGTTGACGAAATCAGAGTTATGAATTATTTTTGAATCCTTATTTAGACAAAGAGTCATAGGTTTGGTAATTTTTGCAAAATCTCTGATGAAACGTCTATAATAACCTAATAACCCTAAAAATGATTTTATTTCTTTTTGGGTTTTCGGAATTGGAAAATTTTTCATAGCGGAAATTTTGTCAGGATTGGGTTTGACACCCTCCGTGGTGACTACATGACCTAAATATTGGACTTCTTTTCTTAGAAATTCGGATTTGTCCATTTGAATCTTAAAAAAAGTCTGGTGAAAACTTGTCTTAATCGGGTAAGATGTTCCTGTAGGGAAGTGCTAAAAATTACAATATCGTCTAGATATACGAGGCAAATTTCATTTTGAAGACCACGCAGTATATTATCCATCACCCGTTGGAATGTAGATGGTGCGTTTTTTCAATTCAATATGCCCATTTTCGGTAGAAAAAGTTGTTTTTTGAACGTCGTCGGGGTCTATCTCGATCTGATGAAATCCGTTCGCTAAATCTAAGGTTGTGAAGTACTGGCTTCTGAATAGCTTGTCTAGAATATCTGAAATATTAGGGAGGGGATATTTGTTGTCAATAGAGCGTTCATTGAGGCGTCTGTAGTCGATCGCAAGCCGCCATTTACGTTTTCCAGAAGCATCTAACTTCTTTGGAACGATCCAAATGAGACTAGACCAAGGGGAGACTGAATTTTGAATAATACCTTGCTCAAGCATCTTGGAAATTTGTTGTTTGACTTCCTTTCGGTGAAGTTCAGGGTAACGATAAATTTTTGTAAAAATAGGGGACTTTATCACAATAGAATATGTCTCTGAACTCTAAACACAAATTCCGTATTGCTTCTCTTTCTTCAGAGTTGCAATGGTCAAGGCGAAGATTTTTTAGATTGAATTTTAAAAGAGAATCGTGATAATCGGAAATATCTTGGTCGGTTTCAATTTTCTCGAGAAAGTTAATGTGGCACATATCAAGGGGTTCGATATCGACTGGTTCGGCAAAATTTATTTCAACAGGGAAATCGCAAGAATTGGTTACAGATGTTATAGCGAAATAATTTGAAACATTTACTAAAGCTTTGTGCATTTCGAGATTATTTTCAAATTTTGTATACCCAAGAATCCCTATACCTACTTTCATTTTTACTGGTACTTTTATAATTTGTTGTGTTCTCGCAGGTATGTTTATGTAATAATTTTGAAAGTCTGTTTTGTCAGATTTTTTATTAGATTTTTCGTAAACTATAGGAATTTCAGCAAAATGGGTTTTTAATGTCCCTGCTTTTATATTAATGCTGGCATTTAATTGGCTCAAAATATCTGCGCCTATTAAACCATCATATTTTTGGGAAAAATCAAATGATAAAATATATGAAAGCCATTTGTGTTGAAAATATTGAAAAGGGGAATATTAGCAACTTCATCGTGATTAGACATAGCATGTGCCGTCTGAATATTAAAGGTTTCCTGTTTTATAAATTTTTTGTAAAATTTCTATTTAAAAATATGCTTCGATTTCCGGAACAAAAATATATGGAAGGTCTGACCTCATATTATTAAGAAATATTATGTCGGGTTGTTGTCTTGATGAACAAGCGAAAAATTTTCCTCGTAATTGTTGTCATTAGAATTAAAACCAGGTCCATCAGGAATGGTCCATAGAGTATGTGTCAGCGTATGTGGTGTCATATGGGTATGGATATGTATTATCTGCACCATAGTAATTTTGACTTATTTCGTAGTTATTTGAAAAATAATTTTGGCTATCTTCGTATGTCGCATAGTCTGTTAGTTCTGTAATTTTCTCAGGGTTTTCATTAGAGTTTGAAGGATTAGTTATTTGTTGGCCGTATAATTCTTGAATTGTAAATTTGGGTTTTGGTTTATTTAACACTGTATTGCCTGAACTAGTGTCCATAGGAGTAACCTTATTTAATTCAGTTTGTGTCTGGTTTCGAATTATCGCGCTTGATTTTGGGAATGAGGAATGGTGATTTTGTGGTTGTCTGTTGTTGGCAAATGGGAATCTAAAGTTTTGGTTTTGAAATTGTTGTCCTGGTTGGAGGGGCCTAGGTGGAAAATTACTTGTTGGCATTGGTTGAAATGGTCTAGGTGTAAAGTTGTTTGAAAAGGCCTAGGTGGAAAATTATATGGGGGTAGCATGGGTCTAGGTAAAAGTGAAAAATTTGGTTGGGGGTATATATTTTGTGGTCTCGATTGAACGCTTGAATTTTGATTTCTTATATTAGGCAAATTTGTATTATAATTGGTTTTAAAATTAGAATTTGTTGTGTAGTTTCTACCTGAGCTAAACTGAATAAAATTTTCTTCTTCAGTTGTAAATCTCCTCTTCGAGATTTTGAGGACTTTTAAGTCTAACTACTAATTGCATATAGTAAGGGAGGCCTGCTAAAAATGTTTTTAAGGCAAAGTCGTGGACTATTTTAATTCTTTTTTCAGTATCGTCAACTATAAGAGTACTTTAAAAGAGTTTAATTTTTCTGTGGTTTTATAGAAATTAAATCTTGTATGGGGCAATCAATGCCTCTTTGATCAGAAAGTGTTAAATTTAATGTGTTTTTAATTAGATTCCAAGAGTTAAGTTTAGATCTAGATCCAATTAAATCGGCTGCCCTACCTCGTAATTTACTTAATATAGTATCTAAAAGTATTACATTTATAGGGTCGTCGAGATTTGTAGAATTTTGAAAATTTTTTAAAAAGTTTTCACATGAACAGATAAATCTTTGAAGCAATTTAGTATTACCGTCAAAGAGAGGAATATTATCAGCTTGATATCTCATAAGTGGAATATCGCGACTCATGTTTTTTGTTGGTTTAGATGTTTCGAGAACTAAATTATTTTCAAGAACTGTCGAATAAGTTTCGTCGATCGAGCTTACACTTAATTGAGATAAATTTGTGATTATTTCGTCAATGTCAGACATAAAAAGAAATGTACACGTAAAAAAATAAAATGCCTATGTCTAACTAGGAAAAATGGGAAATTGTGAAGGAAATGAGCACTTACAAAAGTATTCCAGCGAAGATTAACTGCATTGTTTTTCTTGGCTGCCTTTTCTTAAACTACTGCTTTGAGGATCCGATGTGAGGTGTCCCAGGCGTCTTAATTCTAGGTTCCCAGAGGTTTGGTCGATGTTGGACTTCTCTCTGGTAGGTTCTCGAGGGCTGCAAACTTCTTTTTCTCTATTTTCAGGTTCTTGATCGACGAACTGTTGAAACAGACCGGATTAGCGATGTATGTCTTTTCCGTTCGATCAAAATCCGTGCTCGACTGCGCCAGTTAGGTTTCGCAAATCCGAAATTGACTTTTTAAAAAACAATTTATTTTGAGAACCGAGTTACATAGATTCTACCTTATAACTAACTTAACAATATTTTACGAATACAATTTATATTAAAATATATGCTGATGTCTGCAATCGAGTTCTTGTGAATATATACAATTAGTCAGCGTTATGGAACACATAACTCTCTTAGGTTACCTCGATGAGCAGCTATCAGGCGATGAGGTCGCGCGGGTGAGGCGGAGGTTGTGACGTCGACTGGCGACACGATCTGACAAGGCGGCCAGTTTATTGCTTAGTCAGCTTGGCGTTTGCGTTGCGATAGTTGTCAGTTGTGTTTTTCTGTTTTAACTGTTAACGAATGAGATATTTATTTATTTGTGTTTAACCAGAAACTTTGTAGTTGCATCCAATTTGAACAATCAGTGTAAATTTATAAGAATTATATAAATTAATTGACTTGAATCAAATTTAAATTAAATTTATAGTAAGAGAGTAAAAGGAGGAAAATGTAAGAAGACCAATGACACATAAAAAAAATTAAGTTACATTAAATCTTAGATCAAAAAATATTTATCTTTATTTTTATATGAAGTTCTCAAATTCAGCAGGCAATTAAATCAAAATATCACTGCTTAAGCAATCAACAAATACACAATAACAAAGTCAATATAACATTGCATACATATGCAGTATTACCTGTCAATAATATACCTGGATAGACAATGGTTAACGGTATGCCACAGCTACATCTTAAGCTTAAGGGGGAACTGCACGCAGTAATATTGATCATTTGCAAGCCTTCCGCCGCTACAATATTATGTTAAAACTATAAGAGATAGCTTCAATGTGATTTTAATAGGGAAATATGTATAGTTGGGTGCTAAATGCGAATTTTTATAAAAAAATCAAATCTAGAGTTATAAAATAAAAGTAGATTTGTCCAATTTCGACCATTTTTTGACAACTTTTTGATGCCTTCGCATATAATTTTTTTTCCACAAAATGGCTCTTTACCGCCTTACATTGATCCTTTTTCTACATAACTGCAAAATTTGAAATGGTTAATCGTACTCATGTCTTTGTATTTCTGTAGCGCGTGAACCCTTTTGAACCCATTTTTAACCGAAATGTAATTTAAATTACCTATACATAACACATTTTTTTGAGGTCGGACATACAGGAAGTTTTTTTTTTTAATGCGTAGGTACCTTTTCATCTTACTTTCAACTCGACTAGACCCTGTCGCTGGTTTTTCACTTTTTGCGTGCAGTTCTCCCTTAATATAATTTCAAGGTGTGTTCACACGTTGCTGCTAGTAGTTAAAATAGGGGAGCGCCTCCTCCTCCTCCTCTTCCTCTCTCTCATTTTTTCTTTGTCCTCCCACATTTGATTTTGCATTCTTAAGTCTTATAAATAGGTTCATCAAGATCATTTTAGTATGCTGAGGCACATTTACTAAGCTGTGCTCGAGTTGCGTAAAAAGTTATTTTTGAATTTTTCCACCAATTGTGTATAAAACAAAAAGAAAAAATGTGTCAAGTAATAAGTGAATTATGTGTAATCGCGAAAAATTAGCTACCAGACAGTTAAAAGTTAAATATCTCAATTTCTTTGAAGTGATTTCGAAAGATGAATACACCAAGCTGTTTTATCCACTGAAACGAAATTATTTGGAAGCAATTGACTGTTGTGATGATTATTTAGAAGGAATTATAAGCCTTACTACGTTTTTCAATACATTTGGGAAATCATACTTTGTAGGAGAATTAAGCCACCTATTAGATTTTATAGGAGCAGATTGCCAAGTTATACCTGCTATTATTGCAACCCAAAAGAGGTTTCAATTATACGAAGATAAAAAACAGGTATCATCAAGAAAAGTTAATTCTATTCGCAAGAGACGTCCTCCCACATATTTAAGATATTATCTTAAATAAATTAAATGGCTGAGTTGCTGATTGCAGTTAAATTATTAGAGGACAAATTTAGTAATCTTTCAAAAACCTATTTCTCATATTCTATGGCAAGTGGTCCGGAGTGGATAGACTTTTATTATAATCAATCTGCGGAATTCGTAAAGGCTGCTCTCTGTTGCAACAAATACTTTGAAACATTAAATGTTTTTCAACTTATTCGAGATCTAAAAGATATTGGCTTTGGTTACTATTTAAAAGACTTGAAGCAATTTATTTACGAGGATACTATTCTTCAAGAAATTGAGAAGGAAGAATAAATTTAATAATATTCACAATGGAGCAAGTGGTTACTGAAATGCATGAAGAGTTTATTATATCTGCTGCATACTTCCAATATTTATCAATTGTAGGCGAAGAAGACGCAGAGGCACAAGATTTGTCAGCATACGTTAAGAATATAGATCGAATGGAACAATGTAAATTAGCCGCTAAATTTTGTAATGATTATTTAAAATATAAAAATGAGTATGAACTTTTAAATGAATTTAGAAAATTAGATTTAAGGTATCATATTAATTGTATTCAATCATGGTTAGTTAATGCAAAATAAAAATATAATTAAGTTTTTTTATATTTTTATTCGTTCATAAAACAATTGTCATATAAAAATAACACATTTGTCAAAGCACACATACAAGGTGATTTTGAATGATAGAAGCATTTTGGTTCCATTAACTTTAGCGCTGGTTGTTCATCTATTTCAATCACAGGCTTTTTAGAATATTTCTCTATAAAATCCTTTTTTTCGGTTCCTTTTACAAAAACAAAATCTGCTTTCTTCGTGTAAGTGTTTCAATTATTTTTGGGAAATGATGTAATTGAGTAAATCCATTATTCCAATGTATACAATGATGATTTTTCATTAGCCATACCGCCTGCTTGTGACAATCAGGTGAAAGAAACTCCATTGGAAAAGGTTTTTTAAAAATGTAATGAGTCATTTCATAACCATCAAAAGCTGCAAGCTCTTTCGGTATAAATTTATTTTTTTCATCCTTGTATCCTTGAATATCCATAACCAATCTCATATTTTCAAAGCAGCAAATTTTTTAATGAAAATTTTTTTACTTGAATAATTTGCAATTTCTTCTTTCAGTTGATTAATTTTAAAAATAAATTTTTCAATTTGTTGTTGTAGTTTTGATGTCATGACTAAAACTAAAAGCTTTTGAAAATGCCTTTAAATTAAATCGAAGTATGGAAAGAGTGGGGATAAAGTTTATAATTGTTTCACAATTTTAGTAAGAGGGTTGTAGCTAAATAATTTGTCATGTAAAATAAGACAATAAGCAGAAGTATCTTTTTTAATTGCATTGTGTGTCTCAAATTCAATTCTCATTACTACGGATCCCGTTTGAATTGTTTCTTTTTGATGGGAGCAATCAATATGTGTAATAGGACTAATGTTTTTGAATTGTTCAGGATTAAAAATGGGTTCATTTGGAACACCACAGTAAGACTGTCTAAAGTTGGCAAACATTTCGTATAAAGCAGAAAATTTGTTTTCTTCGAAATTTAAGTACAAATCGTGATAAGGATATCTTTCAGAATTTAAAAATACTCTAATATTTGACAAGGTAATATTGTCAAATTTATTCATATCTTTAGCAATTTTCCCTTTTCTGTTTTCTTGAAAGCCAATCATAACATGACGAGGAGCTTCTAGTTTACTAGTTGTTTTTACCGGCCATGTGTGACGGGTTGTTTCGATTAGAGAAGAATATTCAACAAGTTCCCAACTCCTAAATCCTATCAATATATCTTTATTTGATTCTAATATTTTTGATAGAGCAAGTTGTTGTGGCATATCAACTAGAATGTGAGAAACTTTCCAATAAATTTTATCGAAAATAACCAATGGAGTGTCAGGAGCACTAACGGGGTGTGCCGGATCTTCTTTGAAGATAACACCATCTAAATCATCAGTTGATCTAATAAGAACTAATTCCTGTTTCATATTCATAATAATTTTTCTATAATCCTCAAAAAATCCTAAAAGCATTTTTAGTGGTATGGATACGGAGAATTTTCCATCATTATCAACTAAAATTGTATCACCTTCTTTTCGATGTGGAAACCAACCTGCATTTTCCAGTTTTAAACTTGCGTTGTAGCTTTTTAAGGTTGATGCTAATCCAACATTTCTTATTGAATCTATAGTAATTCCGTTTAGTTCATAGCGGATTTCTCTGAACAAAAAGGCTATACCATTATTAATAAATAGCAATTCTTTCTTATATTTATCTTCTGTATTAGTTAATTTTCCTTCGATATAAAGTAAACTATCTGAAGGTAGAGTGTAAGCATCGAGTTCTTGAATTGGGATCCTTATTTCATCATTGTAATTGAATTTTGAAGAAATATATGGTTGATATGTGTGAAGCTCTGAACTAACGATGTAATTGTCTACATAAAGCTTTTCGTTTACGTTTAATATGTTTATTATTTCCAAACAGTGAAACCCAAAGATGTGAGAAATTTACGATTATCTCGTCTTAACTTGTTGGTGTTGGATTTGATACTGAACTGTTGTTTAGTCTTTTTCTTTTTATAAGTTTTTACTTTGCTGATAGTGGTAGGTGCAAGTTTCATTCCAAGGGCTCTATTATATCTAACAACCATTTTATATGTCACTAGCTTGTACATGTAACCTTACTGTTATAGTTTCTCCTCTAAAACTGATAAGTTCTTGATCAACTATTTTAACGGTTATATTGTTAATTGCTTTGACGCTAACTGGAAAATACAAAATGGGCAAAGGAGATTCCACTATTTTATAGCCTGGAGCTACAGTTGGATAAAACTGGTGAATAATATGAACAGGTTTACCATTACTGTAAGAACCGACACAAATATTACAGTCAATACAAATAGCATTCACCTTAGTTATTTTTGCAACATTATCTGATTCTTCCTCTTTCATAGCTTTTAGTATCCTGCTATTAAAACCCAACATTTTTCCTATCGAATCTTCCTTGGTAAAATCAATTTTTCTACTACACATTAAAAAAGTTTTTAGAGTGTTAACATTTGCTTTTAAAAGAAAAAAAATTTTTTCATTCGGAAATAAATCTTCTATACTTTCTCTTATGTATGTTTCTATATCTGTAAGGTCATAAGTTCCGTCGGGAATAACAATTACTTTATTATCTATATAAAATTTATTATATCCTTCTTTTATATTGGGAATAGTCATAAACGTTTCAAAATCAGCTAAACCCAGGTAATATTGTTTTTCATCCTCTAAATATATAGGCGGATTAAAATCAGCAGATAAAACAGAACTCTTTCTTGATATGGCAATTGTGGAGGACATTGCAGTTTATTTATGAATGAGATATTACAACAAATAATGAGTTTATATATTTTTTTTGCAAACATTTTAGGGATAGTTGTTTTAGATATGATAGATTTTTGTTTGTTTTCATAAGTATAAAATACATCCACTTTGCCATTCGAATTAAAATATTTGAGAAGTTCAACAGGTGGTTTTAAATTTCCATAACTATCAAAATATATTACATTTTTGTTATTTTTAATATAAGCAGTCCAATGAGATCCTTTATTTTGTTTTTTATCCAAATTTACAATACCACACTCTTTCAGATTAATTTTTTTTACATATTTAATAATATTATTGTTCGTAAGTGCTCTTTTTGGAAAACTTATTTTGAGTTTTTTTTTGTCTGATTGCTTTCATTTTGACTGATCCTCCTTTATAAGGTCTAATAAATAGTCCTTTTCCTTTATATGGTCTAATATATAATCCTTTGCCTTCTTTAGAAGCATTTTCCATTGCAATATTATGCCTATGTATTTCTTCTTGTTGCTGTTTAGCTGCTTTAGCATCATTTACTGCCTTAGCAATTCTTGCCGCGCCTCCACCTAGTGCACCCAGGGCGCCAAGAATGGGAAACAAAAGAGGTAGAAATCCTCCAACTTTTTTGGGTGTTCGAGTGATACGTTATTTTCTCGATTTAAGTTTACCCCCTTTTTTATCTTTAAATCCCATACCGAACTTTCTTTTACCCTTCATTATTCCTGCAACACTTAGAGCTGCAATTTTTTCACCAATAGAAGAATCCTTAGCTTTTACCCTATCCCAGGCTTTTTTTTCTAATATTTGGTCAGATATGTGTCCTCTTGATAAATCTTCAGTCTGAGAGTATGATATATCGTGTTCTTTACAAGCGGAATCCAATGGATTTATACCATCGTCACCTCTAGTTAATCTTTTCTCCAAGTTGGTTCCTGGACCACAATAATTATATCCTGGTATATGAACTTCGAAGGGTAGTTTACTAATTAATTTATTTACTAAACCAGAGCCTTTTCTATTACGTCTTTTGATAGTTTTTTTCAGCTTATGCCGACCCACAGTCATTGAAGTTCTTTTATACTAAAAACACATTGACATTTTCCTGGTATAAATACTTTTACAGCTAAAAATATTTACTAGTGTGATTAAGAATGAGGATTGAAAAACAAAAATTCTCTTTACCAGTAAATAATCATGACGAAAAATTTTTAAGTAAACAGTTGAGAAAGCATGGTGACTTATTTTGCGGTGGTTCAAAAAGAGGACTCATAGTTGGTTGCAGTAGTAGCGGTAAACGTTATGCTTACACTGCTCGAGCATCCTAATGGAATTAGGTTTGAAAATGTCTATGTTTATTCAAAGTCATTAGATCAACCAAAATATGAATATTTAAGAAAGTTGTTAAAGCCTATGATTTAAACAGAACTGTTTAAGTTTAAAACATATATATAACGACCACTGTATATTGGATATGACATTTGATCAGTTTAAAAATATTTGTGCTAACTGTTGGATGGATCCATATGGCTTTCTTGTAATTGACAAAGATTGTGAAGTAAATCACGGCAGATACAGGAGTAAATTCGATTCCTTTATATATTTATAAAAGTGAAAAATTTGCAGTTTTATTTCATTTAAAACTTGTACAGCATGGATAAACGTTTAGCTAGAGAATTAATAAAATCGAGACAAGCCGTGAAGCAGAAATATCGAAGCTTGAAATTAGCTACTTCTACCGCTCAGTCTGAATTCGAACAAACTTATAGACCAATAACACAACCTCTTAAACAGCTAATTTCAAATATTGGTAAATCCGAACCATTCGATTTAAAATAAGAGAGAGTTTCAAAGTATGAAGAATTCAAAACACTTACAAAGCTTTATAAAACATCAACTCCGACGAAAACTATTCAGAAAACAGGAAAAACTCCGTTACTCCCCACAGAACTACCAACATTTTTAGATGACAGTAGTATCACTTCTTTCTCTTCTGTAGTACAACCATTGACATCAACTGTTATAGCGGAAACTTTAGATCCTTCTAAACAAATTTAAACTTGTCAGACATATTGGAACAAACTAGAAAAACAATTCAAACCTATGTTGGTACACCGTCATATAAAGATTACTTAGCAGATTTTCATGAATTACCCAGATCATATATTGATGAGGGTGTGAAAGATACACAACATAAATTTGACCATTATTATGGAATAGCTCATGACCTCGAAACGGATAAGTTTTCTTTTGGTTTAACACAGATACCGGTAGAAATTATTGGAAAAGACATTAAAGTGGGAGGAATAACGTACACAGGCACGCCGGGTTTATACGAATTGCTTTTCAAAAAAGAACCGAAAGGTTATAAGAAGGAAGATTTAGATAATTACATGAACATTCTAGCTAAAACAAATGTATATCATAGGAATTTTGATTCAAATGAACAAGTTCAAGGAAATACATCACACAAATATGTTACAATAATAGGACCATATTTACAAAGAAAGGGGATTGCAAAGATTAGTTACTGCATTTAACAAACCAAAACCTCCGTTTAGAACAACTAGAGCCAAAACAACAGGAAAACAAACAGATCAAATACAGACTATGTATACTGGAATAATGTAAACGAAATTGTTGATAAGCTACGTTTATTAATTTCATCAAGTGATGCGGGAAATAATGCTCATAGTAACGAGATTATCTCTATTATTGAAGAATTAAGAAAAGATAAAGTTATACTATAAATAACAGCTATTAAATATAATCATATTTATTGTTTAATGAAAGCTCAACATGACAGTTGATAAATTTGGACGCCATATTTCAAAACGTCAATTAATAAATTCTGCTTCTTTGGAAAATACAATTTATTTAAATATTGAAAGTAAAATGCTCAACAATTTTAAGTTAGATTTTAGTAAACAAAATCAAGAGTGAATAAGTGACATTAATAATTTAAAAAGGAGATTAGGTGAAAATGAAACAAATAATGAAATCTTTGCTAAAAAGCTTAAGGTTTTTGATGAAATTTTTTTAAAGTATGAAAACCAAATTAAAGGATGTTATACCTCAATTGAAAACGTTAATAAACAGCTGCTAACGCTAAATCAAATAAGTAAAGATTTGAAATTTTTAAATGAACATGTTAAAAAGGAAGACAAAAAATTAAGTGATGATATCAACAAAATTAATAAAATAATGGAAACAAATATAAGAGAGGTAATAATTGAAAAACATAAGGAAAAGATTAAACAATTAAGAACTTTTATAAAAAGGTTAGATGATGAAAAAAAAAGAAATCAAAATAGTATTCTTAACAGTAGAACAATTGACCAACTCTCTTTGGAAGAAAAACAACAATATATTTCCTTTGGAAAGATAATGTCTAGTGTAATTAAGAAATTAGAACAAGAATTAAATAAAACAGAGGAGGAATTCAAAAATAGTGATAGTAGATCAACTACTTTCTTAACTGGAGAGATAAAAAACTCCTTTAATGCTTTAGAAAGGGAGATTACTAAAATTAGTAAAGTTTTAAATGAAAAAAGTTATACAATACAAATTGATAAATTGAATGAATGGGAAAAAACATATAAAAGTTATATTTCGAATTATTACAAAACATAGAAATTGAACTTCCTTTAAATTGAATAAACAAGTTTGTTGTCATGTCAACCGTTAAACAACAAGTCGTTAATGAATTACATAAACCTGCTAGAAAAAACTACAAACGCAGAAGGGTGGTGGTGAAAGGGTTAAATGATCTTTTTCAAGCTGATTTGGTTGAAATGTTACCCTATGCCAAATTTAATAAGGGATTTAAATATATCTTGATTACCATAAATGTATTTTCTAAGTATGTTTGGGCCGAACCGGTAAAATCTAAATCTGGAAAAGACATAACAGCGGCAATGAAAAAAATATTAATCAGTACAAAAACTCCACCAAAAAACTTGCAAACGGACAGAGGGAGAGAGTTTTTCAATGTAAATTTTCAAAATTTGATGCAACAATTTCGAATTAACCATGATAGCACGTTTTGCAATTTGAAAGCGAGTATAGTAAAAAGAGTGAACAGGACTTTAAAGAATAATATGTGGAAAATATTTAGCATTCAAGGAAATTACAAATGGTTTAATTAGCGGATATTGTAAAAGAATATAACAATACATACATATTGTAAAAGAATATAACAATACAAAACATTCTTCAATAGGAATGAAGCCAAAACAAGTAAATAAAACAAATGAAAAGAGAATCTTGAAATCTGCATTTACTCATGCTAAAACGTTAGATATTAAATCTCCAAAGTTTAAAGTGGGTGATCACGTACGCATAAGCAAGCATCGAGAGGCATTTTCGAAAGATTACACATCAAATTGGTCAAATGAGATATTCCACATTAAAGAAGTTAAGATGACAAACCCCTGGACATATTTAATTCAAGACGAAGATAATCAGGACATTCTGGGTGGTTTTTATGAGCGAGCATTACTAAAAGTAAAGCATACCGATGTGTATCTTATTAAGAAGATTTTGAGAAAGAAAGGAAACAAAGTTTATGTGAAATGGTTAGGACTTGATAAATTTTAGTTAAATTTGTTTTATTTCTGTTCCTCACTTTATGCTTTAGCTGATACAAATTACAATGTCTGAAAAGTACCTACCCTTATGTGCTAATTAATTTCAAATAAAATTCACATTTGAGAAATTAAAATTTTATTAAGTAAAACATCAAATACAATTTTTATTAAAACGTGTCAAATATATTTTATTTCTATGTTCCTCAGATAATATCGAATCTAGAATAAGTTTACAATCATTTATTCTTTTTTCAAAACGGAGTCTATCTAAGTACCACATCTGAAAGTTACTCCTACGGGCTTATCTGTAAGCAAAGCTCCACTTCACTAACCCATGCACCTTATTGTTCTCTTCCAGAAAATATATTGTTTTCTTCGTAATATTTTTTTTTTGATCCATTTTCATTGTTTTCTTCGTAATATTTTCTTTTTGTTCCATTTTGCTTCAATTTGTTTTCCATTTCTTCAGGATATAAAGCAAGTAATTCCATCATAGTTGAAACATTTTCACTGTTAGGATTTTGTGTTGGACTTATTATATTATAAACATGCGTACACAAGTCGCCACAATCAGCTGAAATATTATTTTGAAATATTTTGAAATTGAATTCTTGCCTTTTAATTATAGATAATCTATAATCAATAATTTCCTTCAATCGCGACAAATTGTCCTAAGACTGTTGTCCTAAGTATATGAAGTGTGGGCCTTTTGTAATTTGCAGAACAGGGATATCATTTATTTTCTGGACCTGCAGATGAATGTTGTTTATCTTCACACTGGTTTGATCAACTTGAGGAAAGTAGAAATTGTTTACAATAATTCCTTGATGAACACAAATGTCTTTCCAATTTTCTTCGGTTAGTGCGATTAAAAATACAGTTTTTCCACCAATTACAATTTTTGGAGAAAAATCATTTAAACTAATGCCAACAAGAACAAATTTTGACAAAGAATTATTTAAAAAATAAATTTTTGAATTAAGAAGCGTTTCTAAAGGCTTATGAACCACGACGTTGTTCATAATGACTAAACGAGACTGAAACATATTCTTGTACTTAAATATTCTCATCCCCACTTTCTTTAAAGTTTCGATTAAAATGGATTAATGAAAAAATAGATTTCCAGTTTGAAATTTGTAATAAAGATAAATAATTAAAATGGTAATGTATAAAAATAATGCAAAGTTTATGATGGAAAAGTAATAATTTTTGAATCCGTCATAATAATTGGTATGGTTGAGGGTTATAATTTGTAACTGATTATTTTTAAACTCTAACCTTTCGATCCAATTTGTATCAAAAATAGATCGATTTGGATAATAATACAAAATTTTAAAAAATTTACTTGCATTTTCATCTCCATTTATTCGTTCCATCCAACTAATTGTACTATTGTTAATTAATCCAATTTTCATAAATTTACAATATTTACTTAGAGTGACGTCTGTTTTATTAGAAAAACACATTTCACACTGTGTTACGCCAGGGGGATGATGAACATAAATATTTTGGAAAATAAAATAAAGAAGAATGAATTGCGATCTACTGATAGTCATATATTTCAAATTTAATAACATTAAGCAGATACTTTCACCACGAAAGCAAAAGCAGTTGTAAAAAATAACAATAAAATACTTAATTTAAAGATATGTAAAAGTTCATAAATAAGGATATTAATAATACTATATAAAATGTGTAGTTTGAAGACTTATTTTGAATGGTTACAATTATTCGATTCCTATTTTTCCATAAACAGTTATTTAAATCACAATTCCTAGCAAATTTCTTATGCTCCACAATAATATCATCATAACTTAACCAATCAAAAATTTCAATACCACAATAAAAACATTTACAAATATCATTGATTGAAATATAGTAAAAGCCAGCTCCAGCCAACACTTCTGGTCTCAATTTTCCTTTCCATTTCTTAAAAGTGGAAAGTCGTTTTTCATATGTTTTAAAATAACTGTTATCAATTTCTTTGTCAAAAGTTTTTAAGCACATTTTGTGAAAGGCTTATGAAGACTAACTTTGGTTTCAAAAACAACAAATTTAAATACCTTATAATATCTACATAAATATATCTAAATCTTCATGTTCTGCATTCCATTGATACAAAGGAATATCTTGGTGTCCCCAAGTTAATGTATTAAAACTATAGGGAATTTTATACCGCTTATCATCTTCAGAACTCAAAGCCAATTTATTAATTAATTCGGTGAAAATTGTGTGTTGTCTAGATCGAAAAACATACATTGAACAAAAGATTTTAGAATGATTTCCAACAACATCTTTATAATGAATAAAATCCAATTGCTTTTTAATGGCACTTTTCTTAACACCTTTTGCTTTTTTTATTAAACTATTTTCCGTTTTAATACAATATGCTTTTGCCCCAGTACCAAAGAAAGCAGTAATGGGTTCACCAGCATATCGTCGCCTTAAAGTGTTAACCTGCTAAGTCCATTTTTTAGCAAAAATCATTATTTTACTAACTTGATCTATCGATTCGTTAAACAGGCAAGTTGCATTTTCTATCCAAAACCTAAATATTGCATGATATGAATACCAGCCAAGTCCAATCGTTCTAATTTACCCGCGTAAACACAGCTAAGTCCTTGACAGCTGTGCATTTAATTTTGCATCGTAAAATTTGAGGTTACAAGAGTGTGCTTTGGAATGGTGTGAGAATATTGCTAGTTTTTACAGTTTTTGATGTGACTTAAGTGATATATTGAAGGTAAGTCTACTGTTGCATTAAAGAAATAATTTTTGTTGAGTTAAGTTGTGAAATGTGCCAATAGTTTGACGTTAAATCTTGTATATTCCCATAAAGGGACTTAGCAGTTTTTCCGTTTAGATATTGTTATACAAGCTGGGACATAGCAGCAGCTTTTCATTAGCCGTTCTATTTATAAAAACCGTAAAATTAAGTGATGATTTCAGTTATGCCAACAAATAATATTAACAGTTAATAGCTAGTTATAGTTATTAAATGAGGTATTTGTATATAACGGTAAAAACCTTTTTTATGTTAGAAATTTAAGAAATATTATACAATTTTGGCTATTCAAAATTCAAGGCTTGGGAACCTCTCGCACCCCAATCAATCCTTTGTGTAAATTTTTGAGATCCGTCTCATGAAAATTTATAATAAAAAGTTTGGGTTCTTGTTCAGTATTCCTGATTTATTTTTTATTTCAGATGTCACGTGCTAAACGAATGATAGAAATGGTAAAAGTAACACAAGGGGATGTTTACAACTTTAAAGAATATCAACCTGTAATCGATTTGAACGACAACATAAACCTGAATGCAGTTGACGATCCCACAATAATCCAATCTACTGTGGAAGCAATAAACGAATCCAGTATTTTTGAGGTCACTGAAAATGTCGAAATAAGTTTTATGGACCTAATGCCTACTTCCACGTCCTTCAATGAAAAAGTTATACTACAGATTCCTTGTCGAGATCAACCAGCAGAAATCACTAACGACTTAAACTGCTTGGACCAGAACCAGGTGCTTGGAGAACCCAATAACAACGAAACTGAGACGATACCAATGTCGGAAACAAACAACCTTGAGCGCCATGAAGAGGAGCAGAAGCAGTCCCAAATTTCAAGTACACAATCAACAATATCCGAAATATCTGATGAAAGCGACCTCAATACTAATTTAGTTCCATATTCGGATACGGATTCAATTTCATCTTTGGATGAACTTAACAGGAAAAGTAAAAAACGCAAAAAACGTTTTCAAGTACAAGAGTCAACATGGTTTAGTCAGAAAAACAAAAAAATGAGAGAAAGTGGTGAAGCTTATTTTGGCAGAGTGAAACGAGATGAAAAATGGTCCCATGATACTCCCAAGGAACCACGTGTTATGAAACCAAGATGCAAAGCAAATGTGTATCAAAAGAAAAAGGTCTTATGAAATGTTCTTTGATCAGTGAATTCAATAGATAAGGTATTTTTCAGTCATTTTGGCGAAACATGTCTTGGGGAGAAAAGAAAGTTTTTATTAACAATCAGGTTAAATCGGTGTCGACTAAAAGGCACCGGAATCGAAAAAAAGAAAACGAGACGAAAAGAGGACAAACCATGGAATATTTTCTACCAGTTCAAGAAGAAAATTTTAGAGTATGCAGAACTATGTTCCTTAATACTGTCGGGATTGGGCGTTAGACATTTCTTAACTGGAAAAGTTGTTATGGAACACGTGCTCCAAGTATACTTCGCAAATCAACCAGTAGAGTTCAACCTTTTAAAAATCACCGTGAATGCCTGCTGCAATTTTTGGATTCTTTACCAGTTATGGAATCACATTACTGTAGATCAACATCCCAAAAAAAATATCTTTTGGCTGAATGGCAGTCTCGGCAAAGTCTTTATGATTTTTATGTCAAAGATTGGTGTAAATCAAAGAAACAAGAGGCCCTTTCGATCGCATCGTTTTCTAAAACCTTCGATGAAAAAAATTTTGCACTTTTCCACCCAAAAAAAGATGAATGTGAAAAGTGTGTTAGCTACAGGATTGGACAAGTTTTGGAAGAAGAATTTAATAGGCACATACAGAGGAAAGTAGAAGCGAGGGAAGAAAAAGAGAAAGATAAAAAGACAAAAAAATACGTGTTCACCGCAGATTTGCAGGCTGTGTTAATGGCCCCAAAGTCTAAAGTTTCCACATTGTACTACAAAACAAAGCTCCAAGTGCACAATCTTTGTTTCTATAACTTAGTGAATTGCGATGCTTATTGTTTTGTATGGAATGAATGTGAAGGAGGCCTTGGTTCTGAAGAATTCGCAAGTATTTGGATGTATTTTATCGAACAGAAAATTTTGCCCAATATCCTCCATTCTCAAGAAAGTACTGATGAAAGAGCTACTATTATAATGTACACGGATGGTTGCGGGTACCAAAATAGAAATGCTGTTATGGCCAACGTTCTATTGAATGTAGCAATCATTCATAACATAATAATAGAACAAAAATACTTAGAACCTGGCCATACACAGATGGAAGTCGATTCGGTTCACGCAACCATCGAAAAAAAACTCAAAGATAAAGTAATTAACTTACCAGCGGATTATGTGCCCATATGTCTTAATGCAAGGAAAAAACCTGCTCCCTACAAAGTCAAATATTTGGTGCACGATTTTTTTAAAAATTTTGACCCAATTCAGCGTTATAAAACAATTCGACCAGGGAGAGGTAAAGGGGATTGGAAAGTGACAGATATTCGTGCTTTAAGGTACACACCTGAGGGTGAAATCTATTACAAAGCCAGCTTTGTTGATCAGTGGAAAACAATTCCTCAACGGAAGAACAACAAAATAAACTCACATTCCTGGGACCAACTGAAACCACTCCACCTGGAAAGGCGTAAAATAACCGACAAAAAATATGAAGACCTTCAAGCAATCAAGAAGACCTTGCCCATAGACTACCACAAATTTTATGATGACCTTCCCCATGCATAAATAGCGTTATTACTCTTTTGAAACTTTTTTTACAGTTTCTATTATTGCTATTTTGTTTGATACTTTTATACGTTTTGATACTCTGTTTAAAATACTTAATAAAGTTTCGTTGTGTTAGAGCCAGTAATAATGCATTTTTCATTGCACTAAACTGCTAAGTCCATCATTAACCTAATTTGGATAACTGATAACCAGCTATCTCCCAAAAAATAGTAAAAACCTGAATTACCTTTAGATATTTTTGAAATTTTAATACTATTACCATTCTTACACTTGTTTAACATTATTTGATACGAGTTTCATTAATTTCCATCCAAAAAATTGCAGCCAAATCATTTTTTGTCTCTCCTGTAAAATAAGGTAAAATGGACTTAGCAGGTTAACACTTTAAGGCGACGATATTCATCTTTGAATTTTCTTATAACTGACTTTGTAATAGGCATTTCATGAATATTACCAAATTCATAATTAGATGTATCAAATTTGTGAATATTTTTTATCATGTCAGAATAAATATTTGGAGTTGTGACTTCTAAAATGAACGAATCGGTATCGGTGTATAAAAGTGAAATATTTCCTGATAAAGAGGTTTTAAAAAATTATAAAAGAAATCATACATGACAGTTTTAGATATATCTAATATTGAGAAGCCTACATATATTGGTTTATTGTAAGTAACTTCAATCTTTTGCATTTAAATAGCTACCAAATTTTCAGAAAATATTGTTAAGTCCTTGAAATATGGTTTTGCAATTAAATTCTCAGCACTATCTTTTCTTCTATTTTTTTCCCACTCTGTAACAAGTCTTACGCCAATTCTCCTATCAACATTTTCCATAGTCTTGCCATAAATACTATTTTTTGCCAACTTGTAAGAATTACGATCAAATTCATTCTTTGAATCATTTCTTAATCTTGAATTCAAGTCTATATATTTTTTCAACCAATCAGATTGAGAAAACTGTAAAACTCTATGAACTTTAGTCAACTTGAGTCCATGTTCCAAACATTGTTTTAATAACTGACAGTGAATAACATATTTTGATTTATCATTTAAATTGGGTATTAATTTTATGCATTTAGAATTTGGCGGTTTAAAGTTTTCAGGACAAAACGGAAAATCGTTATGATAGGAATGTAAACTTGTAGGATATTCTAAATCAACTTCTAAAACATATCCCTTATTAGATTCTTTAGAAATATTCATAATATTTAAATCGTTGATTTTTTTATCTGTTAACCAAACAAAATCTCCCGTTGGAACGTGCTGTGACATTGCATAACCATACAAATTTGTTGCATCATAATAAATTATGTATTTAGTTGGCTTTAAAGGAACAAAATTTAAAAGAAATGGATTATTAGCTTCAGATTTTCAACAAATACAACAGCTCACACCACCGCGAACGCTTTTTTTGAAAAAGTGTATCATATCTGGATCTGTTAACAATTCTAACTCTATTCTAGTGTAACGCAAACACGCCTCCCAGTATAAACCTGGAAAAGTGTAAAAATGAGCTGGATCGAGCTTATATGTGGATAAACAAGTGCTTCTAAAATTTTCAAAAATATCTGCCAAAAGTAAAGTATCAGAGAGTAAGTAAAGGTCGGAGTATTGACCAAGAGATTCACATTTAAACAATTGCCAAACCTTTACAGCTCTTTGATATTCTGCATCACTGATGTGCTCATCCGTTAAAGTATTATAAAATTGCTCTTTCTGAGGTAAAGTTGTTTCTTCTAATTTTAAATAATCATCAATATAATTGTAAGGAAATACACCTTTTTGGCGAATAAGTTTAAATTTTTCTTCATCATTGAAATTTTTTTTTATTTCTTTACATTGTTCATCTTTTAAGCTTTCAGAGAGTTTTGATAAAGAAGGGGATAGAAATTGAAAAGAATCAATGAACCTTAACAATATATTTTTTTTCTTAGCCTTTTGTGTCTTTCTATCAAAATAGTTATCCACATGAATAAGCTTTTCAAATGAAATATATTTTTCCTTGTTTTGTGCGATAACTGTTAGTTGTTCTTTGTTTAAGCATAATTTTTTAAGAAATAGATGATAATCATAATTACGCAAATTATGCAATATAACTGGAATAAAGTTAGGTATTCTGTAATTTATGTTGCAGAGTGAATGAGCTGGACCTCTATAAAGACCAGTTATATGACAATGATCTGCAACCCTGTCATTTAAAAGAGGTTTATTACAAATATGACAAACTGTTTCATAGTTATGATAAATTTTGTCCAGTTCGTTCAAAGGAATCATCTTTTTAGGAACCTTTAAAAATTTATTGTATTTGTTATACACATCTCTTTCTAAAGAATTTATAAATAATGCATCACAATTTTGACCTCTATATCTTTCAAATTTAGAACAAGTATCGTCGAAGGAACATTTAATGTAATAGGCAAATGAATGTGGAATATGTTCATATTGTTTTAAGGTGTATGAAGTATTAGGATTTTTGTCAACATTGTCATTATTTAAAGGCTTTAAAATGCATTCAAAATCGGCATACACCACGAAAGGAACTTTCATTTGTTTATGATAATTTACAAATTTCAAAATATTATCATATGAATAGTTTACAAACTTATCTTTTATTAATTCTTTAGAAGGTAGGTTAATTCGTAAATAATCACAATCATAGATATTGTGTTGTAATAAATTTTCTTCTGTAGAGAAATATTGTAAACAATCGTCGCAAATATATATTTTTCCGTGATGTTTAGACATTTGTGTAGTTAAAAGTTTTTTCATCGTCATCACTTATTAACAACAAATTGACATGTTGATTTTTTTTATTCGATGAATAATAAAGTGGACCAATTACTTCATACCCCTTTTTAGGATTTATAATTTCTAATCCATATACATTAATAGAAATGTTATTTTTTTCTTCAAAAATCTTAATGTTCTTTAGCAACATTGGAAATTCTATACCTGACATATCAAAAACAGAAGAGTAGTGTGGGTAGGATGAAGTTTCAAAATCTAATCCGCTTGGTTGGTGAAGAGCAGACACAACTGCCCAGGCGAAGCAAAAGTTGTCATCATTCCTAATGTTGATCACAGCTTGACGTCTCTTGATCTCTTGAGGAAGTTCGATAAAAGATGAGGCTCTCAGCGGATTGTGCTTGTTAACATTAATTTCCAAATGAAGTAAATTCATCAAAGCCCATCCTGCAACGTAAAAATTAAAAAATAATTACTTTTTTGTTGCTGTTGTAAAATAGAAAGTAAATTCTTTACCGGAATCTCTTTCTGCAAATTCGTCAGCTTTCTGGTCAATAATGATGCAGATTTGCTCTAAAAGTTCTTTTGTCTGATCTCCCTGGCAAATGACTTGGAACGGCGCATTAAAAGATTTGACATCATAGCTGTCGCTGCTGGGGTTAAAATAGAAACCGAACAGTTCCATATTTAGCTTGATACATTTATGTTTCTGCAGTTCTTGATCTATTAGATGTACAATTTTGTATTCCAAATGTTGAAAATATTCTTTCACATTTATGAAGTTTTGGGGTGAGGAAATCCTATAAGATATTATTCGTTCCCTGAATGCCGACTTGATAATTTCAACACCTTCCTCCAAGCCTATTTTAGAATTGTTTACAATATTTTACAATATTTGTATAATCTATAAATTAAGAAAAAATATTTTACAAAATAAAAAATGAAAATTAAAATGTTCTTACCTTTAACAAGCTTTGGTTGTTTCAACCAACTAGTGATTGTTGTGGAATTTCCGCAAACATGTTTTTTAATATGTCGCAATAAATTATCCTTTCTAGTGAAGACTTTATTACATGTTACACACTTATGCATTTTTGAAGTTTTCTAGATAATAATAATGAAATTAATATTGTGCATTTTTATTTGGTTATAGTCAAATTTTGAAAAAAGCAATTGCATTTTTGAAGTTTTCTGGATAATAATAATAAAATTAATATTGTGCATTTTTATTTAGTTATAGTAAAATTTTGAAAAAAGCAATAGAAATTAATTGACTTCATGAATCCATTTCTTCAAATGATGAACATAATTCACCGTACTTGCGTCTCCCTGTTTAATTGTGATCAAATCAGTTAAATTTTGAATAGCGAAACCCAGACTCTTAAGGTTTGCTACTTGTTTTTTATTTTTTTTATTAATTTTAATTTTTTTTTTAATAATAAATGATGTTTCGAAATTGAATTTTGCTCAACTGGTGAATTATTAAGAGAAATATCCGAAGTTAAATTTGCTTCAATTTGTTTTTCTTGCGAATCAGAATTTACAATATCATATGGTGAATTAATAGGAGATATAGCCGAACTTAAATTTTGATCAATTTGTTCTTCCGAATCAGAATTTTCACTAAACAAAAAGGGAGAGCAAATTGGTCTCGGAGAATTAATTGGCGATTTTAATGTTAAATAATTTGGATTAGATTTTTGAAAACAAACAATATCCTCATAGCTAGAATTTTCGAATTGATTTTCGTCAATGTCATTCAGTTCTTCAAGAGTTTGTTTAGTTTTTGTTGTAATTAAGTCCGTTTTGTTGTCAATAATGTCATTAAGATCGTCAAGAGTTTGTTGTTGAGTAGCTGTAAATAAATATTTTTCGTTGTTGTGTTTGTTGGCATTATTCTGAACTTGGCTATTGTAAATAATTTCATTCAAGTCCTGAATAGTTTGTTGTTGACTAGTTGTAAATACGTCTGTTTCATTGTTCTGTTGGTTTGCAAAATTTTGCATTTGAGTACATGTGTATAAGTCAAAGTCATTGTCAATTATTTTGCTACTCGATGCCAAAAAATTGTCCATTATGAAAAAAATCGTAATAACAAATAAAATACCAAATAAAAGTGTCACAAATATAAACAAAAATGTCACCAATATAAATAAGAATTAAATTTTGCCAACTAAAAATGTTAGAAATATAAATAAAAATTAAAAAATTACCAAATAGACACAATGAAAACACCAGAAAACTCGCGAGCCGTGCACAGTGTGAATGCAGAAATCAATTGCATTCGTCTCTTCGCTGAAGCGATTTTATATGAAAAATATGTGCTACTTAAAGTTGAACGACAACCACTTTCCCAAGCCGAGCAACGATCTTACCCCTCCCTTCCCCTCCATTCCCCTCCCCTCCGCTCGGACCCCTGAATTTTCCCGAGACTCAAATCCCGGCTCCCCAATTACAGGTTACCCTTTTCAGGTTAAGTTAGTTTAAGTTAGGTTAGGTTAGGTTAAAAAAGAAGAAAGAAAAACAAGGAGAAGGAAGGAAAAAGGAGAAGGAAGGAAAAAGGAGAAGGAAGGAAAAAGGAGAAAAAGAAAAAAGGAGAAAGAAGGAAGGGAGAGAAAAAGAAGAAAAAGAAAAAAGAAGAAAGAAGAAAGGGAGAGAAAAAAAAAGGAGAAAGAAGGAAGGGAGAAAAGGGGGATCTTAGGTTAGGTTAAAAAAGAAGAAAGGATAAAGGAGAAGGAAGGAAAAAGGAGAAGGAAGGAAAAAGGAGAAGGAAGGAAAAAGGAGAAGGAAGGAAAAAGGAGTAAAAGAAAAAAGGAGAAAGAAGGAAGGGAGAGAAAGAAGATGGGGTGAGGGTGGGGGGTTAAGGGAGGTCGGCGGAGATAGATAGATAATGTCAAAAATATAAATTTTAAACATAAATTGTAAAGATAATAAGTAGAATACGGCAACAATATTAATTTTAAAAAATGTCAACTGTTGCTATAAGCGGTTATATATTTTCAGTGCTATATGCAAAATACTTCTTTTTATTCTAACATCTGACCCTGCATTTTTTTTTATTGCAACAAGAACGAAAAATGAAATAGCTAATCATATTTAAAAATAATGTGTAGATTATGTCAACTGCCACTATAAGCGCTCATATATTAGCATAAAATTTTGTTAACGCTTGTGTCTGTATTCAATTGAGTTTTCTCTTACGTGATGCAAATTATATTAATATTATTAGTATAATTAAAAAATAATATCTATTAATTTCCACTGTTTATTTTAAAAATGTTAAACCATAACAATTGTTTTGTTATGTAATGTGAAAATTAGTATGTATTAAAAAACTTCTTAGAACATTCTTGTTTTAATATAGGAAAAGGAAAAAAAATATATTAATATATTATTATTAGTATAATTAAAAAATAATAACTTTTAATTTCCACTGTTTATTTTAAAATGTCAAACCATAACAAATTAGTATGTATTAAAACACTTAAAGAATATTGTCGTTTCAATATACGAAAAGGAAAAGGAAAAACTGTGTGTCAATTATTATATATATTTACATTTACTTTTTACAAATTTATTGGACCAGAGTTTTCACAAACACAAATTGTGAAAAATATTATCCTCTTTTTAAAACTACAACAAAATGATGTCTAATTACATCTTTGAAGATTTGTACCAAATAGTAATATTTAGTGCGACATACAGGACAATTGTTTACCATTATAGAACAACAATTTTTATCATTCCATCTTAAAATACATTTTAAACAAAAAATGTGGGAACATGTATTTGGTCTACATGAATCATAATATTCGGTTATTTCAAAACAAATAGCACAAAACACTTTTTTCTCTTCACTCTCAGTTTTGTTCAAATTTTTTAAAACAATCCCATTATTTTCTTCTCGAACTAATGGTATATTTTCTTCTTGAACTCCTGGTATAATTTCTTCGAGGCTAATTGTCTAAAGCGGAATGGATCGATTTCTTTCTCCAACTGATTCACTATTTTATTTTAATATTATTAATAAATTTAATCAACAGATTTTTTTTCTTTTAACAGTCACTCGTACCTTAGCATACTAAAATGATCTTGATGCACCTATTTATAAGACTTAAGAATGCAAAATCAAATGTGGGAGGACAAAGAAAAAAATTAAAAATATGATGCGAATGAGAATAAAAGGGGAGGAAGATAAGAATGAGGGACATGAGGGAGAGGTTTATTACATGGATCATTGTACATACGAAATCACAAAATATTACTTTTTTTTGCGGTCTCGACTTTTTTAATTTACAAAAAACTGGAAAAATTATTATTTTTTTAAAATCGTGTTTTTTTATGTTTCCCCTCGTATAACGTTTTACCTAATTAAGCTATCGAGTCGATTTTTTTTTACCTAATGCAGACATTTTGGCGCTTCTTCCCATGTAAAACATAATAGCTATTATTTATTTTAAATATGGCTAAAACATCGATGAACTTGAAACTTTAGAAATTATGTAAACAAGTTTTCACTAATCGAAAAAAATTTTTGTTTTTGGAAATTTTATATAACATGCAGCGAGTAAAATGTAGACAAAATATCCAAAAAGTTTTTAGTAGCAAAATCGTTAGTGTAGCTTCCATACTTTAGGTGCTACGATGCGCGAAATTTAAAACTTTGGTTATTCTCAACGGCATAATTTTTGAACTTCCAAAGTTATTGACGTTTTAGCCATATTCAAAATAAAAAACAGCTATCATGTTTAATATGAAAAGAAGCGCCAAAGTGTCTGCTTTGAGTTAAAAAAAATCGTTTCGATAGCTTAATTAGGTAAGAATATATTACAGGGGAATTTATAAAAAACACGATTTTAAAAAAGTTTAAATTTTCACAGTTTATTGTAAATAAAAAAAAGTCGAAACAAGGAAGAAAGGTCATATTTTTAGGTTTCAAGTGTAGAATGATGTGGCTAACAATACCCAATAGGTTTGATCGTGTTCTAAGCTCATTAAAAAAAAACGACACAAGATTACCCATTATTTATTCCACTATAACCAAAATTTTAAATTTCGCGCACTTTAAAAAATCGTAGCACCTAAAATATGAAAGCTACACTAACAATTTTGCTACTAAAAACTTTTTTGATATTTACTCTACATTTTATTCGCTGCATGTTATTTAAAATTTCCAAAAACAAATTTTTTTTTCGATTAGTGAAAACTTGGTTTTTAGCCATATTTAAAATAAATAATACATGGGAAGAAGCGCCAAAATGTCTGCTTTAAGTCGAAAAAAAATCGTCCCGATAGCTTAATTAGGTAAGAAGTTATGCGAGGGGAAACAAAAAAAACACGATTTTAAAAAATAATCATTTTTCTAGTTTTTTTTTGTAAATAAAAAAGTCGAGACCGCAAAAAAAGTAATATTTTGTGATTTCGTATGTACAATGACCCATTTAATAAAATGAGGTATATATCGGTGTATTCTAACGCAAAAAAAAATCGAGAAGGAAGCGACTTTTTCCCCGTTTTTTACTCTACTATATGTACTGCAGAATGTAGACAAAAGCCGATAGATTATTTAGTCATAAGAACCAATATGATTTTAATGTAGTTATCATGACCAATACATGCAATATATTTGTGATGACAGGCCAATAATCATGACTTATGCACACCAGCAGTAGACAAAGAAATATATTATAAAAAATGAAAGCATACTTTAAGGCCCAAAAGAAATATAAAAGGGCAATAAGGTATAGAATTGATCAGCAATAGACAATATCAATGCAGATCAATAAGTTATGCAATACAAAATATTCTGAAACTATGATACTTATCCAAATATCAATCAATGGCCGTGATTTGGAATGTCAAACTATAATGTAACGGGCACTACATCGAAAAAGGAATTGAAAAGTGACTTTACGAAGACATCTCCAGATCAGGAAAGCAGGACACATACAAAATACTGCGGTCTACCATAGGTAAAAGCTTCTACTTTACCCGCAATTTACAATTCCAGGTTTTAAATCCTGGCTAACACACCCTAAAACACTAAACACGTCGTCTAAACTTTTAGCCCCAATAAAAAAAATATACATAAGTAACAGTTTAACTACCCAGAACCACGTACCGGGTTCAAAAAAAATATTATTTTCCCAGCTTAGTTTCAATTAAACTCATAAAATTACAAATATACTTAAGATAATCCATTAATGAAATATTGAATACTATGCTTGTACAACCCAGCTTCGATACATGATAATATCAACTGCAACCCATTTAAGTTATATGCAATATACAAAGATAAGCACCATACTTATTTATTGATATTACATTAACCACATAATTAACAATCATAATATATGAACCACCCTTAAAGCCTGGTAGACATCAATGCAAAATGTCAACACACAAGTATTACATAAGCTCCTAAGGTCTAGAAAAAGGAAAATCTAAATTACCTAAATTACACAAAGGTACATAGTTTATACAATTTGCCAAATAGGTTTTTAAACTCTTAAGGTGGGTTGTCACTGCGCGAAACTGTTGCGCGAAACTTTTTCGCGAAAATGTTTCGCGAATGCCTTTCGGGCAACGGGACGAAAAGAGGCGAAAATAAGGTGAGCCGCCAGTTTGCGCGAGACGATGGTGCCGGCAACTTCGAGTGCAGCATTAGCATTTGCAACCATGACGATGATTTTTTTGAGGAAGAAAAAGAAAAGAGGTAAAACAAGACGCAGATGGTGGAGCAGAGAACTATTTCTTCGGAGATCTCAATATGGAAATAGACTACTAAGGGATATAACAGCAGAGTATTTTCCCATATCTGCATCAAATAAAATGTTTGAGATCGCTCTTTTGACGTGCGCAAGAGTTTTTGGATCATATTTTCACAGTTCATTCGCCAAGTTCAACGCGTAGGTGAAGTACGCGCCATTCGAAGAACTAACTGATGATTGTATGACCTTCAGAGCTTCCTGCATCATCTGTGAGTCTACGTCTTGCTCTGTTGCCTTTCTTTTCGTCTTGCTGGTACCTGGAGCACGAAAGGTAGTCCTTTGAGGCTCGTGCTGCTGTGACGCAGCAGATGTAGTAGCTGCAGTAGCTGTAGATGTAGAAGCTGTAGATGTAGAAGCTGCAGGCGTGATCGAAGGCGAAGTTGGCTCTGTAGAAACTTCTGTTTCAGATTGTTCCTAAAACAAAAATAATTATAAAATATTACATAATACAGTGCGTTCGTAAAGTATAGAATAAAATTCATAAAATGTACAGGATGGATTTTTGCCAAAAAACCTCGAACCCGTTGATTCTGTTTTTTGTTTGCGCATGTTTCCACCTAAACGCACTGTATAAACAGTTTATACGCTAATTTTAATAATGAACGCCTTATTTACTTTGTTTATGTTTTCAGGTACCATCTACTACAGAAGAGTGGCTTCAGGTCTCCGCCGAATTTGAAAGAAAATGGCAATTTCCTCACGCACTCGGGGCTATGGATAGAAAGCACGTTATGTTACAAGCACCTATTAATTCAGGAACTGAATACTACAACTATAAACATTTTTTTAGCATTGTGGTTTTTGCGTTAGTCGACGCTGACTATAATTTCATTTATGCTGATGTGGGATGCTAAGGGCGGATATCGGATGGCGGTGTATTTAAAAATACGACATTGTACAAGAAATTAGAGGGGCGCGAATTAAAAATTCCTCACCCAGAAGTCCTGCAAGTTCCGTATTCTGTAGAAGTGCCATATTATATATTGGGTGACAAAGCGTTTGCATTGAATGAATATATGATCAAACCATTTGATGGAAATCCCGAGCCTCGTTCAGTGGAACGTGTGTTTAATTACCGTCATTCTAGAGCTCGCCGCGTCGTCGAGAATGCGTTTGGGGTCCTGAGTTCAGTATTTCGGGTATTGAGGAAACCTATGCTTTTGGAACCAGAAATAGCAACTAAAGCTATATTAACCACAATATATTTACACAACTTTCTCCACAAACGTACTTCCCGTGGAGCATACACACCGCCTGGAAGTTTTGATACTGAACAAGATGGCGTGATTATAAATGGTAGATGGCGCAACGATGGACCAATGACGTCGTTGATGCCAATGCGCAATATTCCGCGAAGACCATCGAAACACCACACGAACGTCCGTTTACATATAGCTAACCATTTTATTTTGAATGACCCATTGCCATGGCAAGAAAAGTATTAAAAATCTACTTACCTCACTCTCTATTGTCCCTGTATTCACGGTTTCCCTTGGGTTGTCTTTATCAGATAAGAAATAAAAATATTTGTAGGCGAACCATTTAGACTCGTACACATCCTCGCTACCTGTAACCAATAATTATTGTAATTAAAAATTAATAATAAGTTTATTCCAATGTATTTGAAAATAATAAAAAATTAATAATTAGTTTAATTCAGTGTATGTATTTCAAAACAATAAAATATCACTTACCGGATCCAGTGACTCTGCTTTTGTTCTCCCTGGACCTCTCGCTCCTGTAGGAACCCATCAATGTTTTCATTTTCGCTTTTAACACAGCGACAGGGTACTGCATTTTTGCACTCATTTCCTTCCATGCATCCTCTCTCTTCATTTTGTCATGGTGAAGCTTATCTTTGGCATACCATAAAAATCGGTACTTTTGGTAAAATTGAATGAGGCGTATACTGCTCTCTTGGTCCATTTTGGCGCGAAAAACACACGATACACGTGCACACTGGCAGCAACACAGAAGGCGAAACTCTTTGATGCGCGATCCAAAACCGACTGGCGCTGGCTCACTTTGAAACATACTCGCGAAAGAAGTTTCGGGGTGAGTACGAAGTCTACACGAGGCGAGACTAGTTTCGCGAAACAGTTTCGTGACAACGGGGCTTTACAAGGTGATTTATTAGTAATATTTACTTGTAACTTTAATTTGGGCACGGAATTATAGGTAATAACTTAAAAAGAATATTTTCAGCTATGTGCTAAATACTATTTACTTTATGTACACTGTAAATTAATTTAGTGAATTGAGGTTACAGAGTTTTTTTTATAATGAAGGAATAAACATTCAGTTAAGCATGGTTTATTATTTAATACACTTAAAATAATATTTACCGACAGTACATAACCTATTGAAATAAAATTTATAATTAGGGTAAACTAGGTAGTTATTGGACAGCTAAGATTTTTTTTGTTTTAAATTGTCATCGTTTGAGTATTTTTTAAGGTACATTAATTTGCCTGTGACATATTTTACCTCATATATGATGTATTTGGATAATGACTTTTAAATATTTCTAATATTATGGTCTTTTAAGAAATAGAAGAAAACATAGGAAGGTTACCAAAAAATAAGTTATTGGAAAAAAAATTTAGATATTGGACAAAAAATTTTCAATTATTGGACAACGGCGAAATGGTTATTCTAAAGTCATAACAAATTCAAATCATTGTTCAAAAATTTTTATTTACTTAAAATTATAATTATTAATAGAATTTCTTAATCTCATCTTGATACATATTAAATAGTTCATCAATCTCCATCTCCTCATCTGAATTTGTGTTTGATATTTGTCCTTCCATTTTCTCTATAATTGCAGAATTTGGGATTTTGTTTTCTTTTTCTTCGTCTATTTTCGCTTCGATCTCCATCTGATCTGATAATATACATTCTGCAACAAATTCTCCCTGATTTTTTTGTTTTTTGAACACTCTTTCATCGCGTTCTTGAATATCTATAATTATTTTCTTCTACCGCATCACTTTCTTCTTCGCATTCGATTTCCTTTCGATCATCTATTTCATTATCTTCTTCGCTTTCTAAATTTACATCTTCATCACTTTCCTCGGTCCTATAACATATATGACATATAAACAAATCTTCATCACCCTCGTCGGGAATATATTCTTCATACTTTTTCGGAATACATCTATGATGAATTCTTTTTTTGCAGCTATCACATGTTAGGTAGTTATTTTTTATTGTACGAACACTGCATATAAAGCATGAATTATTATTAGCAACAGCACGCGAAGTCTTTTTTAAAGCTTTTGCTGCTACATTCTCTTATCTCTTTCGTTTTCTCTCCAATTTTTTATTTTCTGCTTCCAATTTTAAGATACGTTTCCTTTCAAAACTCTGTTGATATTTTCTTGACGTTACCGCAAATGAAACCCTTTCGATATCACGCTTATTCTTTCTTGCTGGTGTTTCTGGTTCTTCTAAGTAAATACCAATGATTTTACTAGTAGTTGGCAAACTACTAGTAAAATTAGCTTGTATAGCTTGTATTAGAATTCGTTTTTTTTTAGGACTATATTTTGTATGATTTTAACTTTTGATATATTTTGGGGTGGATGCTCAGATGTAATAATTACTTCAGCGACCGAAGCCGAGTCATCTTTTTTTTTCGTTTGGCAATGAATCCGGTTTCAATAACTGATTATCAAATGACTCTGGCACTCCTGGCATTTTCACATCAACTTTTTTCTCGTTTGGCAACGAATCCGATTTGGGAACTAATTCAGCGTCCAAAGCCGTGTTTAATAATTGATTATCAAATGACTCTGGTACTTCTGGCATTTCCACATCTACTTTTTTCTCGTTTGCCAACGAATCCGGTTTCAATAACTGATTATCAAATGACTCTGGCACTCCTGGCATTTCCATATAAATTTTTTTCTCGTTTGGCAACGAATCCGGTTTGGGAACTAATTCAGCGTCCGAAGCCGTGTTAAATAACTGATTGTCAAATGATTCTGGCACCCCTGGCATTTCCACATCAACATTTTCCTTATTGGGCACCGAATCTGGTCTTTCAAAATAATTCCACATATTGTACAAAGTCAAAAATTCTTCGGTAATACCTTCTCTGATCAAAACATCATCGAATAATCTGAACCTTTGTATTAAACCTTCTCCAGCCAAACTGACAAATGTATTGTGATCCATTCGGGGTGGGATTTTTACCTGAAAGCAAAAACGGTTATTTAGGTGATACTTATGAATGAGTAGATTCCTATACCTCAGTAGGATTATTTTTCTTTCCTAAACACTTTGTACAGTCCACAGCATCGGCATTGAAGGGGAATCAACCACATGCACGGAATCCATTAATAAGGGTCTCTGCTTTAATGTGTTTTTCAAGTACTTTTTCCAATAGTGGAGCAAATGTAGTTTTATTTAAGACTTCGCCTGAATTTTGCTCGTAGAATTCCCTCACGGCTTGTTTCCACCCCATTTTTACAGGCCTAAATGCTGGTACATCGCATGGTTGGAGAATTCTCGTTGCATTAGGATATAACGCGATTACTTCGATATTTAGTTTGTTGCAAAGAATACTCAATTCGTACGTTAGATGAGATTTGTGGCCATCCAAAAATAATATTACGGGAAACTCTATATTATTTTGAACCAAAAATGGATAGAAAGTGTTTTTCACATAATCAAAGAATGTCGCCGAAGTCATCCAACCATTATCGGATCTTCCAATGCCCCAATCAGGATTAACAGTGATGCTTATTTCTTCCGGAATTCGCTTGTATGGATAAATTATCATCGGCGGGCAAGTTATTCCGGAAGCGGAAAATGAAAACATCACAGTAATGTTTTCCTTAGGTGATCCCTTTTCCACAGAATAAACATTCTTTGTGCCTTTTCCAGCAAAAACTTTGCCTGTTTCTGAGCAAATTTTAAATCCAGATTCATCGCCATTGTAAATTCTGGACGGGTCATCAATGTTTAAATGTTTAGAAACTAGATAATTGTTTATATCTCTAAACCATTTCCGTATATCGGACTCTGAGACACAAGTGCTGGCAGCACTCACTGATTCACTTGTTCTTTGCACAATGGTTGGATGTCTCCTTAAGAAAGCTTAAAATATAGAACGCAATTTTAATCATCCGCAGTTTCCGATTATCTTTTAAATGTATTACCTTTAACCAACTGTCACCAGGTCTATTGTTCTGAAATGGATTAGGCCGTGGATTGTCTGTCAAAAATTTCTAGACGCTATTCAAAATGTTTTCTTTTTTTCTGGGAAATCCTTTTGACGCCAGCCCTTCTATCTACCAAATAAAAAAACGGGTTGGTAAAGTTAAACGTAGATTGTAAAGTATAGTAAAACTAATTTTACCTTACCATATCAGATTCTTCTCTTAATGAAAGGATTGGAGATGGGCCACATGTGTCCTTGTGACCAGGATTCTTTATTTTAAATTCTAGCGTCGACTTGGGAACCCCGTATTTGTGTGCCGCATTTCTGTATGACATCTTATTGTTTTTTATTTCATTATTTGCGGATTCCATTGATTCCACGTTATATTTATTTTTCTTTGGCATTTTTAGTAACTAAGAACATAAAGAAATACCATTAGTTCAATTATAGGACATGTAGCAATCAGTTATTGGACAGGCGTCCAATAGCTGGTTAAGCTGCGAATATTGCCATATAAATTGGATTGCATGAAACATTAAAAGAAACTATAACTATTCACATGAAAACTGTGCAAAATTTGCCAAAGGCAGTTATTAGACAGCTGTCCAATTACTGAAAAGATCATATGTTAGTTTTAGTTATTGGACATTCACTAAAACCTAACCTATATTAATTCTATTAAGTTAAACCTTAAAAACTAATGAGCCATGATATACTAATACCTGATTTTTTTTTGTTGATCTCTTCACTAAAATTTCAACACTACTTATGATAAAAAAATCACACCGTCTTTCTTATTAAATTCCTAAGAAACCCGTCCGTTTGGTACACGTCGAGCAAAATGATGTTTTGCCGCCAAAATTAAAAACGTTAGGAAACTGTCAGTTGAATGAATATTGCAGTAGGGTAAAACGGCGACATCTAAGCAAAACTCATTTAACTACTAAATACAGAATTCTTGTTTTTCGTAAATATACGTCAGGCGTCCAATAGCTCCTAAATGTCCAATAACTATCAGGTTTACCCTACTTTCTTTAAATTCAATTATAATAGGACGACCATGAGTGGCTCCATCTCTTGCAAGAGGAAATAACTATAACCTAATTTCACTAAATGAAACAGCTCTGTAAGCTTGTAATTTTTTTTCCTTAATAAAGATTAAGTCCAGCATAAAAAAAATATTTTTTTAATGAAAAACGGCCTTAGGGACAGCGTGGAAAGCATATTCAAACTAGCCATTAGCATTTAATTAAAATATTGCAAAATACACTTTAGAGAGAGTGAAATTTTCTTTCGCGATAACGAAACCATTGGCTTTATATACGAAAGACCCGCAACTTACTGCAAAATACTACTCATATGGCCAGAGCGCTAAAAGTAAGCAGGTGTGGGCGCTTAACTCCGGTGGCTTCTGATTGGTCGACCATCGCCATAGCAATGGAGAGTTACAGGCGCCGGTGATATCACGCGCGCTGCCTTGTTGCCAATTTATGCAAAATCTCTTAAAATAAAGAATTTTATATTGCTCTCTTCGTATAGTGTAGGGATTTACGAGTTTTTATTTACCTTCACACTTTCCTATCTAAATAATTCAATTACAAATCAAATTTTGTAAGTCAATTTTGATACACATTCCAATTTTCGATTGAACTGAAATTTTAAATACATTTATAACTCCGGCCATAATCTTATATTAAGAATACATAATACAAAATAATACATCTAGAGCATGTGTCTAAATTTAGTTACCAAATGTTAAACTTTTTTATTATTGAATGTTAGATCAGATATACAGCATGACCAAAAAAATAAAGACCTCGATTTTGAAAATCATATCTTATAAGCACACATTTATAACTCATACAAACATTATACGAAATGCAATATTATGATAAAATATTTCACGGTGCGTTTGATTGGGGCCTGACTGGATCACATTATTTTTTTAATATTTATATAGTTATTACTTTTTAAATTATCTTAAAAAACTTATCACAAGAAATTCATTCATATTTATTTCAACAGACCTAGTATAACGCATATATATTTCGCGGGAAGTTTATTGCATTGTTAATTAATATAATGATAAAATGGTGTTATCCAACTAAATTATCAAACCATAATAGGTATATATTTTTCTATATCTTTTTAGATCGTTTTATTAAAAGCATTTATTAAAAATGTGTGTTTTATTGAAATTTACGTAAAAAGTTCGTTTTTGTTATCTTTTTGATCAAGCGTGACATGTGCATTCAAATTGTACTGGCAGACCATGGGGTTTAACTCCGCCCCAGAGGGGAAAATCTGTTTGCTAATAAGGATATTTCTGGTATCTGTTAAAATGTTTAAAAGAGCAAATAACTTTAATCTTGGAACACACAATAATAATCTAATATCGATGCTCATATTGTTTTTGTGGTTTTCATTGGTATTGCTGATTTTTATGCATTCAAATATTAGTTACCGTGGTGCTATGTACACCGAATACTCTGGGAATATGTGATCATCATAGATTAATTTTTTAAGAAGTATTTAGGGTAGCGCTGAGGCCATTCTATAGCAAGTATATTAGAAAAATAAAAACGGGGTAATGACGCTACTTTTTTCGCAATAACTTTTTAATATTTTTACATATTGCCTTGAAATTTGGAGAATGAACTTTAATTAAAGAAAAAATATAATTTTTGTATAGCTGAGAGTTGGGGTTATCTAGTGGGAGGCAATCTTCTTCCTAGTCAGGTTATTTCGCTAGTTTTTTTTTTCGTAGTTTTTAAGGGTATGAGGTTTAATTCTTCTAATCATATTAATCTTTGGTAAGGGTAATATTTATTGTTTTTATATATTAATAGTTAACAGTTATCGTGAGGCTGGCAAAATTTTAAGTTCAATATATGGACGCAGTAGTACCTAGGATTAAATATATGTTAAATCACTTTCTTGCCAAATTACTTTTTAAAAAATTATTTTATTACTCAAAAATAATACAAATTAAAATATATACATTTGAACTTGCAAAGAGTAATATTTAACAAAATTAATTCAAGCTAGACTGAACTGTACTGAACTGTATACAAAGAAAAATAACTATTTATATGTTTCGTTATGCTGACTCAGTGGGAACTGTTTACTTCTTTCTTGAACACTTGGGTCAGGACGTGGGTTCTGCTGATGAAGCTTTCTCGGTATAGACTTGTTTTCGTAAACAAGTAACACCTGCTGTTTATGAGAATAGGATGATCTACGTTGTTGACTGATATGTGATACTTTGTTATTGAGATAAGCTTGGCTTTCTGAATAACTGCGTTGGCGGGTGATAGCTGATAGTCTGGGAACCAAGGTTAGCATAACTTGTATGATGAAATAGCTGGTGAGAATAGATATAAAAACTCCCCCATCAAGATGAAAGTTGGTACGTGGAAGCAACTTTCAAGCTGAATGTTTGTTCAGGTTAAGTTCTATTTCTGCAGATTCTTCTGTTGGTTCACCAACACGTATGTTTGGTCGCCTTTTTGGAAATATTCTTCTCCATTGTACAAAATTTGTTCTGGACCTTGGTGGAGAAGGTGGGTAGTCATCACTATTGGCATTGACAATTCCAATACTGAGGTTTTTAGGTTTTCTTCTATAACATTTACAAAATATGTACAGGATAATTAGACTGATGATCAGAGTTATGGTCAGGATCGTAAACCAACCGATATGTTTCTTTACGAATGGTTGATTGATTAGTCTGTCCAACTGATCAGAATATTCATTTAATTTATGTTGAGCGATATTTAAGTTTTCTGTGTCAATGTCGTGTAACTTAAGAGGCTTCAAGTCTGGTATATGAATCTTCTCAGGATAATGGCTGCAGCAATCATATGGAATTTGGATTGGAACGTTGCTGTAGGTAACATTATCATAAATATTTACAAATTTCTTCGCTAGAACTTTGGTGCTGCCAATAAATGCACTGCACTCTGGTTGAAGTTTGATTATGGCGTTGGTACTGATTGTTTGGGTAACAACGTCTCTGGAACCACATTTAATAGTCACAGGTAGAGGGTCTGCAACGGCAACTAACCAGGAGTTTTGATTAAGTTCTTGCACATGATAGTCTTTGGCTAGGATAACTGAAACTTGGCACGTTCTTGGAAGGCGATTGATTAATCGTAGTAACTGGGCTTCACAAACAGCATCACTGTCTATTGGATATGGCAGGATGTTGGAACATATTAGTGTTCGGCTGCTCAAAGATTTACATGATTCCAAGTTGCGAATTGTGATATATAATAATGAATCATCGTTTCGCGCAATTAAATTATTTGTTATTGAAAGAATGTGGTGAAGACCTGTTCGATTATCCAAAATTGGTATTGGATATAAATGAAAGAGAATATATTTTTCTGGATCAACTAATGGGATTTCGAGAACAAAAATTACTTTTGAATCATATTGATATGCCTTTAGTTCTATGATTTCGAGATATTGAGCCACACTTGAAGGGTGAATTAACAAAGGTAAATTATTTCTTTGCAATGATTGAGATATGTGCTTTAGTGATTCTATTAAGTCAAAAGGTGTAATAATTGAACTGTGTAAAATCCGTAAACGGGCGAAAACAATTGAATTTATAATATCATTCAAAGAATTTTCAAGAAATGAATAACTTTCCATTAATAGTTCGCAAATATTTAATATTTCTATTTGAGAGGAATAATATTTCAGATCGTCAGAAATATCCAGTATTGATTTTCGAATTTCTATAATATCATTATTGAATGTTTCCTCGTCAATTTTGAGTTTCTGAATAGTTGAATTAAATTCTTTTATTACTGAGGTAGTTACTGAGATTTGATTTTTAAGAAGATTTTCGATTTGATATTCATCATGTGTTATTTTTTCTATACAGTCATTAAAATATTCGCCATCGGAGGCATCTAAGTTTCCTGTAATTGCTTTCCAAAATGTTCCTATACCATTAAAAATTCCACGTTTTTCTCTAAGAATATATTTTTTAGTATCTGCCATTATCTCTGTATATTTTTGATTTACAGCTCCTGATATTTGTCTAAGGAGACTAATATGTGTTAATACTTCAGATTTAAATGCTTTCATTCGTGGTACGTCTTCGTTGATATTATTTATAAGGTTTTCTAAAATTCTATCATTATTTACAATTGTATCCTTAATTGGTTCTAAGTCTTTATATACAAGTAATGTCCATTTGTCATTAGAGATTCTTATTTTTGCTTCTTCATGAAAGAAGACTCCTATCGTGTTGTTAATTGGACTTATGGAGTATTGGGACTGGACGACTGATGACAGTCCGAGGATGGTCCTGGAAGAGAAATTTGCTCGTAGTATGGTTTTAATCTATCAAAATTTATTTTAGATTTTTGTTTAGTATTAGGATTTAATAAGAGGGCTGAGTTTTGATAAATTTCGAGAATTTCGAAAGGGCCATTAAATTTGTTTTGAGCTTTATCTTTAATTTGGGATTCGCGTACATATACTTTTTCACCTATTTTATATTCATGAGGATGTTTGGGAACATGTTGATCAAAACGTTCTTTTGCTTTTTCTTTTTGTTGTTTCGTTTTATCACGAGCAGATTTATAAAGAAATTGCATACGATTGTTTAAATCACGTATGTATTTTGATATAAGGGTTTTCTCATTATATAGGATTTCAGGGGGTCTAGAAGAAGTATGTCCAAAAATTAGTTCAAAGGGCGTAAAACCGTGGGTTTTATTTTTCGTGTTATTGTAACAAATAACAGCATACGGAAGTACGTTGAACGGATGTTCATGTGGGTTTTCGGTTTGATTAGCTCTTATCATTTCGCTAAGTGTAGCGTGAAATCTTTCTAGAGAGCCGTTTGATTGGGGATGACCTACACTTAGAAAATGTTATTTTTATGTCGTATAGTTCACATAGGTCTTTCATTAGTGTATTATTAAATTCACGGCCATAATCACAATGGATTCGTAGTGGGGTACCATAATGTTGGAAAAATAAAATAATAGTGTTAACAATAGTTTTTGATGTTTTATCTTCAATTGGATAAGCTTGGGTAAATTTAGTAAGTTCGTCTCGTATTGTCAAAGCATAGTTCTTAGATGGATATTCAAATATATCGATATTTATTCGTTCAAATGGTGTTTTCGGTGTTTCTGTTATCACTAAAGGGTTGCTTAAATTTTTTCGGCATATTTTAATTTTTTGACATGTTTCACAACTTTTTATAAAATTTTCTACATCTTTAATCATTCTGGGCCAATTATATTTTTCTTTGATGCGTCTTAAAGTTTCGTTAATTCCGCGATGTAAATTACTTTTGCCTAAATGGTATTGTTCCAATATAATTGGTATTTGGTCTTTATCTGGGATAGTTACAATATTTTGACAAATACATATTTTAATATCTTTGTCTGCAAAGATAAAAGAAAATATTTCAAGAATAGGAAGGTCTATTTTATTTTCAAGAAAATATGTTGACGAAAGGTCAAATTCGTTTTGTCCTGTATAAATAATATAGAAAAGATGTTGGACTACATTTTCTGGATCGAGTAACAAAGGAATTATGTAATATTTCCGATTTTTAACTGTTTTACTAGAGAAAATATTTAGTCTTTGTATTGAAAAATCTGCATTTTCTTCAAAAATGTCTTCTAATATTTCATGATGTAATTCTCCTAAATTCTTTTGTTGAAAAAAGGTTATTATGTTTTTATGTGATTTATTTAGAAGTTGTTCGTTTGAAGTTTCAACTTTTGAATAATCAATTAAAGATTTTGTTTCGTACATATTAGCAAATGTGTTGTAATCTTCGGTTATTTTTTCATCATCGAAATTTAAATTTGAGTTATTAGATTTTGTCGTCATCGTCTTGATTTGTCGCAAAAATAGAGAGTTTTGATTGGAATTTTGCGCATTGATTAAAATGATTAATTTTAATTCTTGATAATGCGTCTGCGTTTTTATTGATCTTACCGGGTTTGTAAATTATTTCATACTCATATTCTTCGAGTTTAAGTCTCCAGCGTGCGAGTCTACTACCTGGGTCTTTGATTGAAAAAAGCCAAGTAAGAGGGCGGTGGTCTGTGATTAGTTTAAATTTTCTGCCAAAAAGATACGGGCGAAAATGTTTTACTGCCCATACGATTGCAAGGAGTTCACGTTCAATAGTTGAATAATTTGTTTCGGCTTTACATAGGGTTCTAGATGCATAGCCAATTGGTAAATCTTTTCCTACAGGTCCTTGTGATAACACAGCGCCTATTGCAAAAGCACTAGCATCTGTGGTCAAAAGAAATGGTTCGTCAAAATTTGGGTATATAAGAATTGGATCGGAAATTAGCAATTTTTTTAGTTCGTTAAAAGATTCTTTGCAATCAGAATCAAAGTCAAATTTTATTTCTTTTTTGAGTAAACGAGTAAGTGGTTTAGAAATTTTCGCAAAATTAGGGATGAATCGTCGATAATAGCCTGCTAAGCCAAGGAAAGATTTTATATCCTTAGGATTTTTTGGTTGGGGAAAATTTTGAATACATTCAATTTTTGCTGGATTTGTTTTAACACCGTCTTTAGTTATTACGTGTCCAAGATATGCTACTTCTTTGCGTAAAAATTCGCATTTGTCTGGTTGTATTTTAAGATTAGCTTTTCTTAGTCGTTTGAAAACTTCGCGTAATCGATGGATATGTTCGTCAATTGTAGCGGAATAAACTATAATATCGTCCATATAGACAAGACATCGTTCATTTAGGATTCCTAAAAGAATATTGTCCATTACACGTTGGAATGTAGATGGGGCATTCTTTAGTCCGAAGGGCATTCGTAAAAATTCATAATGACCGTTTTCTACTGAGAACGCTGTTTTTGAAATATCTTTAGGATCTATCTCTATCTGATGGAAACCAGAAGCGAGATCAAGAGTAGTGAAATATTGACACTGTCCAAGTTGGTCAAGTAAATCTGAGATATTAGGAAGTGGATATTTATCATTAACAGTGGATTCGTTCAATTTTCTATAATCTATTACGATTCTCCATTTTTGTTTATTACTAGAGTCGATTTTTTTCGGTATAACCCAAACGGGAGATGACCAGGGAGAAATTGATGGTCTAATTATACCTTGTTGTAACATGTTGTTTACTTGCGTTTTAACCTCTTGTTTATGTATTTGGGGATATCTATAAGATTTAGTAAAAATGGGCTTTGTATTATTCGTGTCTATCTTATGTTTGATTTCACTTGTGAAGGAAAGGTTGTCACCTTCTAGATAGAAAATGTCTTCGAAATTGACACAAAGATTTGTGATTAATTCTTTTTCTTCTTCGTTTAAATGGTCAAGTCTAAGCTGGGATCTAATAGTCGGGATTCTATTTGAAGTTTGAAATTCGGGAGATTCGGGAAGATTGAAATTAAGAAGTGTGTGTATCGAAAATGGTTCTATTTCGATATTTGAAAAATCAATTGTTTTTGGGATTGCGTTCGCATTGATAATTGTTGTCAAAAATTCGCCTTTTTGATTGACATGGACAAGGGCATTTGGGATATGTACTTTTTCTATTTCTTTTCGGGATAAAATAGCATCGGTATTGATTAGATGACATTTTAATTTAAAAACTTGTTCTGTTCTACCTTGTATAGTTATTTTATTTTTATTTGCCTCGTATGTTTCGAGTTCTGTTGAAGAGTAATTGTCTTCAACTTTATACAGTGGTAGTGTTTTAAAATTGGTAATAAGTTGTTTATTTTTTAAATCGATTGTACATTCGTAGTGTTCTAGGAAGTCAAGACCTAGAATTCCGTCAAAATCAATGTCTAAGTTGTAAATATAGACTTTGTGAGGGTCACCGTTGTTAAAATTTATCAAAGTTGATTCAGTTATTAAAAGTTTTTGTTCGGTAATGCCTTGAATTGTTGCATTTTCGGGGAAACGATTTGGAAAGTTCTTTACTGTATTTTCTTTGAAAATTGAAATACCTGCACCAGAATCTATGAGTAGTTTGAAAGTATTTGTTGCGTCTTTAATATAGTAAAGATTTTTGGGATTTATAGCAAGGAAGGGATTTAAAGAAATAGTTGTTCGGGGAAATTGAGTGAGGGATTCATATCGTCTAGCGTGAGAGTTTCGATTTGGGCTTGTATTTGATTTGTTTCTTGATTGGGTGGATGGTTTTGATCTGGGGATAAAAGAAAATTTTGATTTTCCTCGATTGGAAAATTTTGGTACTCTTCGATTGGTTCGTTAAAGTTTAAATTGGGATCTGGATTCTCATAAGAATTGTCGTATTCGTTTTCGAATAAAGTAGAGGGGTCTTCATAAGAAAAGAATGAGGGATCTTGGTAATTTTGTTGATAGTCTTGATAATAGTCATTAAAATATTTTTCTTGATTGTTATCGGTGCTAACTAAGTGAGCTTTGAAATTAGGATTTTTCTGAATTACTGAGGGTCGAGAATAATTAAAATTCGGTTGACGTTGGAAATTATTTTGATTTGATTGGTTATTTGTAATATTTGGGGTTTGCGTATTTGGGCTTCTTTGTTGTTGCATGTTTGGTCTGTGTGACTGAAAAGAATTTGTTTGCGGGGCAAACTGGGGTCGCTGAAAATTTGAGTTTTGGGAAAAATTGGGACGTGGTTGTCCGTTATTGGCATGGCATTGATTTGCTGAATGACCAATACGTCCACATTTAAAACATTTTTGTGTTTGAAAGTTTGGTTTTCTCAAAGGTTGATTGAATGGCTTTGGTGGGTTCGGTTTTGAAACTTTTTGAGATTCGAAATAGGACAATTGAAGTTCACGTCGAATACGTATTTGGGCTTCAAGAAGATCTCTTGGGTTACTGGCACGAATTATATGTCCAATACGGGGTTCGAGACCAGTTAAGAGGGTGCTCAGGGACATGGATTCGATCAGGGTTATTTGAGCTTGTTTCTGTTGTGGGGTGAGATTAGACTTTTGTATATTAGCGTGCATTTTTGCATTTAGCACTTGAAGTCGGTTGAGGAAGGTTAAAGGACTCTCATTAGGTAATTGTTTGATACGTTGTAAGTCTTGTATTAAAGAAGACAAGTCTCGCGTATCTCCGAAGTGAGAATTTAAAAGTTGTTTTATTTCTAAGTAAGAAATAGGATTGCGAGAGCTTATTAGCTGCGCTGCTCTTGCACGTAATTTATTTTTTATGTGGATTACTAATAAATCTTTTTGATCGCGTGTAGACATATTGTAAGCACAATCACAAGCATTGAGAAATGTTTGGAGAAAAATTTGATCACCATCGTATTCAGGAATTATCGAAAATATTTCAGATAATTTATACGGTTCAATTTCGGGTGTCTCAGGGACATTTTGTATTCCGTTATCAGTCATGGTTGCTCAATATATCACAATATCAAAATGAAATAATATAGGCACACAATATTATATAAAAAGGATACGAACTTAAAATTAAGAATTTAGGTTGATTGGCAGTACGTAAAGTAGTACACAAATCAACGTAAATTAAAGCAATACTAAAATCTACAAAATTTAAATCTTTCTTGAAATTTGATTAACTGTATAATCAAAATTTGAAATTAAAATATTCTTTTGGATTTTTGAAATTTGTTTTTGAATTCAGTTTTTCGTCAATTAATTATCAAAATTGAAAAATCGAACAGTTTCCTTAAAATTTGAATAAAATTTCAATATTTTTGGAAAATTGAAAAAAAAATAAAGAAAATTAATAAACGAGATGCCAGTTTGTTAAATCACTTTCTTGCCAAATTACTTTTTAAAAAATTATTTTATTACTCAAAAATAATACAAATTAAAATATATTCATTTGAACTTGCAAAGAGTAATATTTAACAAAATGAATTCAAGCTAACTGTACTGAACTGTATACAAAGAAAAATAACTATTTATATGTTTCGTTATGGTGACTCAGTGGGAACTGTTTACTTCTTTCTTGAACGCTTGGGTCAGGACGTGGGTTCTGCTGATGAAGCTTTCTCGGTATAGACTTGTTTTCGTAAACAAGTAACACCTGCTGTTTATGAGAAAAGGATGATCTACGTTGTTGACTGATATGTGATACTTTGTTATTGAGATAAGCTTGGCTTTCTGAATAACTGCGTTGGCGGGTGATAGCTGATAGTCTGGGAACCAAGGTTAGCATAACTTGTATGATGAAATAGCTGGTGAGAATAGATATGACATGTATATACAAAGTTAGTGACCTATATTTCGGCCTCGGAAACTTTGAGGCTGACATTTAAAATCAAAGCTATTATAAATAAAAAGTAAAAAGGATAAAATAAAAAATAACAGAAAACATAAAACCGATTAAAAAAAGTGAAAAGTAAAAAATAATAGTTGATTCAATCTTGAAAATTTGACTTGATGAAGTCGGCGTTAACTAGTAGAAACAGCGAATTTTATTTGTGGTATTAAATATTACTGAGACATTAGTTGGAGTCAAATTTCTAGATGGAAGAAAATATAATTTTTTATTTTTCATAGTTTTTTTAAGACGCTTGTTTGTACTTCCCACGTAAAAGGGAAATATTAATTTACATAACAATACGCAATCGTAAAAAAATCACCTTTCAAGGTCACTAAATGCCGAAAAACATGTTTTCTCAAATCCGTCGGTCTGTCTGTCTGTCGTTCTGTGTGTTCGCGGCGTAGCTAAAAAACTACTTACCCGATTGACTTCAAATTTGGGTAAAAAATTAAGGGTTATATGGGGATGACCTGGTAATATTTTGGTAAAAATACAAAATGACAGAACAAAATGGCGACTAATGAACTATTATTACTAAAGAACTATTTATCCAATTTATCTCAAATGTTGTACAAAAATCAAGTATTACCAGTTGATTTCTATATAGAAATCAACTGGTACGAATCCAAGATGGCGGAACAAATTGGCGGTTTAATAAAATATATAAAAATTCAGCCTGAAAAACTCTTAATGGACTGATTTCAAATTGTACGCCATAACTAATTGTGATATAGAGATGTAACTAGTAAAACGGTGGTACTAATTCAAAATAGCAGAACAAAATGGCGGGCAATTAAAATACTTGTAATAGTGAAAAAAATTAATTTCTCAGGTTTTACATATTTTCATGCTTTAGCGTTCCTAGGTATCAAAACCTTTGTTTTACCAATTCCGTCGATCTGTCTGTCGATTTGTCTGTCTGTCTTTCGGTTTGTGTGTCTGTCTGTCAGTTCGCGGCATAGCTTAAAAACTGCTTATGAGATTGATTTCAAATTTTAGTCAAGAGAAAAATCCAATATGTCAAAACAAAATAGCGGCATTGTGAAATATTAAAAAAATCATTACTAAAAAACTACTTACCCAATGTATCTCAAATTTTGTACAATAATCAAGTATTATGTAGAAACAACCCTGTAAAATTTTGGTACGAATTCAAAATGACGGAACAAAATGGCGGCTTAATAAAATATTTAAAAATTCAGCCCGAAAAAACTACTTAATGCACTGATGTCAGTGTGTCATAACTAATTGTAATATAGAGATAAACCAGTTCCGTAGTTCTAATTCAAGTTGGCGGAACAAAATAAGGGCCAAATAAAATATTTGTAATAGTGAAAAAATCAATCTTTCAGGTTTTAAATATTTTTAAATTTTAGTTTGATCAATTCCGCTAGACTGTATGTCGGTTTGTCTGTCAGTCTGTCTGTCTGTGAGTTCGCGGCATAGGTTAAAAACTACTGATCAGAATGACTTCAAATTTTAGTCAAAAGTAAAGGTCATATGGGAATGATATATTGGTAAAAATCCAATATGGCAAAACAAAATGGCGGCCTAGTGGAATGTTAAAAAAATATTATTAAAAAAACCACTTATCCAATTTATCTCAAATTATGCACAAAAATCAAATATGTAGAAATCAACTGGTAAAATTTTAGTACGACTCGAAGATGGCGGAACAGAATGATGGCTGAATAAAATATTTAAAAATTGACCTGAAAAAACTACTTAATGGACTTATTTCAAATTGTGTGTTATAACTAATTGTGGTATAGAGATCAACTAGTAGAACTGTGATATAAATAAAGTATTTTGTAATCGTGAAAAAATCACCCTCTCAGGTTTCACATATTTTCAGGTTTTAGCGCCCTAAAAATATTTTTATCAATTCCGTTGATGTCGGTCCATCTGTTCCTCAGTTCGCGGCGTAGCCTCAAAACCATTCATCAAAGTGACTTCAAATTTGAATCCAAAATTAAAGGTCATATAGGGCTGATGTCCTGGTTATATTTTGGTAAAAATCCAATATGCCGAAACAAGATGAAGGTCTAGTGAAATGTTAAAAAAATTATTACTAAAAAACTAATTATCCAATTTCCTCAAATTTTGCACAAAATTTAAGTGTTTATAGGAATGAACTAGTTACACTTTGGTATTAATATAAGATACCACAACAAAATGGCGGTCTAATAAAATATTTAAAAAATCGGTCTGAAAAAACTACTCATTAGATTAACTAAAAAAAACATTAGATAAACTAAATTGGCTCACACTTCACTATCCCTAATAAAAAGAAAGATTTATAACGAGGGTAGGGATTTTTTAATGGGAGATGCGAAACTTCGTAAAATTCTTGATAAGTTTTTTCGGGTGTTTTAACTTTAAATTTTTTTATTTCGTCACATAGTAATGAGTATTTGATGGGAACGGCATTTAATTTCAATTTCACTTTTTTTTTCCGATGCGAAATCCACTTCTCATAAATGGGCAGAATAAATCGATTTGTTTCTCACAGACTTTTCATCAGGATTTAAGTTATTAACATTCCCTGCAAAAATAAATATTTCAATACCAGTACAGAAAGGTATAAAATAAACAGTGTTGAGAATTTGTTTTGGGAACGTTCACCGAGAACTAAAGAGGTTATACAAGCTATTGGCTTTAAGCCAATATACAAGCACAAAAGATCAAATAGCGAAAATATATCATCAGCGCCAACCATAGAGGATAAAAATGTAATAATTTATTTTTCTTATTTAATCTGAATTTTATATGGTTCTTCAACAATATTCTAAAGAAAAATGAGGACAAATAAGAATAATTAAGAAAATTCTCGGCATTCTAGTATTGTAACAAAAATAAACTACAACTCTAGTATTAAAACTTTACACTGCACGGCGCAAATTAAAACAGCCAAACTAGTTAATAAACTCTGCGGAAATCCCGAAATATGAACTTTGGAAATTCCACGATTTGATTTTGACATACCGTTGCTGTTGGAATTTTGCCACTTATTTTGCTTGTCCATAGATTACCCAAATGAATAAATTTTATAGAGCACGTAATTTTTTTCAAAAAACTCATGCTGTAAAACAAAAAATAAAAATAATCACCCTAAAAATTAAAACAGTGTAAGAACGAGGAACGTTCCCATAAAATCGGTAGTCTAGAAAGGATCGCGCACATTCAGGAACATTTGCGGGGCACGACCCAGAAATTCCCTTCTTTACAACACTAAAAATAAGGAAGCAATAAAGCATTTTTACTTATTTTCAAATGATCAGTAAAAACACACTTCCCCGTGTTATCCTCATAAGGGTAGAATCTGGGAATATTCAGAAATCCATTTTTAGATAAATGTTTTTTACAGCTAATATCGAAAGAACTCTTTTAAAAACTCATTTAGGAAGAGATATTATAAAGAAGTATGATTGGCTTTATATATAAAGTCAATGGAAGTATTAAAGGGAGAACTGCACGCAGTATTATGGATCATTTGTAACCCTTTCGCCGCTGCAATATTATGTTAAAATTATAAGAGATATGTATTAGCTTCAATGTGATTTTAATAGGGAAATATATATAGTTGGGCGCTAAATGCGAATTTTTATGAAAAACTCAAATTTAGATTTATAAAATAGAAGTAGATTTGTCCATTTTCGACCATTTTTTAACCACTTTTTGATGCAAATGCCGTCGCATATATTTTTTTTCCACAAAATGGCTCTTTACCGCCTTGCATTGATCCTTTGTCTACCTAACTGCAAAATTTGAAATGGTAAATCGTACTCATGTCTTTGTATTTCTGCAGCGCGTGAACCCTTTTGAACCAATTTTTAACCAAAATGTAATTTAAATTGCCTATACATAACACATTTTTCTGAGGTAGGACGTGCAGGAAGTTTTTTCTAATACGTAGGTACCTTTTCTTCTTAGTTTGAACTTCACTAGACCTTGTCGCTGATTTTTCACTTTTTGCGTGCAGTTCTCCCTTAAGGGACGTATTTTAAAAAATCATTTATACAAATTTTAAAAATACTTATCTAAAAGTACAGGGTACTTTTAGATAAGTATTTTTAAAAGCCACTAACGAAAGAATCGTTTCAAAAAATCAATTATCTGAAGAGGTATTGTAAAGTAAAAATATATTCTCTCCCCTTAAGGATGGAATTTAGAAAGATGTGTTAACAATGTTTTAGAAAATTATTTTTTAAATTCACTAATCTCTTAGTTTTAGTGGCGGCTCGCCAGGGGACGCAGGTGAACCGCTGCTTCACCTACATTTTCCAATCAATTTACTTAAAATAAGAATACTTTTAAAATATTAAGCATTTTATAATCTACATTTCTAATATAAAAATGTACTATGTTTTATATAAATTCACATTATTTACTTAATTATACCATTATTTTCTATCAAAACTAATGTGTAATACACTCAAAAAATAATAATGACTTAAAAATGTAGCGCGCTGAACATTTTTTCATAAGAGCGACCCGTTGAGGAATCACAACCAGCAGTAACAAATTCCGCTTCAGACTTCTCCCGCACGCCGGCTTTCAAGCTTAGATTTGTTTAAGGCGGTTGTTATGGCGACGCAATGGTGAATATCCGTAAGCCAAATAGAGATGGGAGCGGCATAAAATTACTACCGCAAGTTACAGGCCCTTATTCGCTTGTTATAGAATTATTGTAAATTGGTGCGTTCGGATCATCGGAGGCGGAAGCAGTTTGGCATCGATCGAAATTAGCTTTAAGATATGGGTACATAAATGTTTTTTAAGACCAAAAAAATATATTTAAAATCTTATAAATTTATATCATTTCCCGTAAGTATTAAAAAATGCCCCAAAGCTATGGGTAATTAACATTATAAAAAAATTAAAAAATTAGCCATTTAGTAAAAATTTCATCCCTTTGGGATTGTAGTCTCCAGAAAATCAGAAATATTTTTTTGGATATTTAATTTCTTAAGCCATTAAGAAAAGAATCGTCTTAGAATGTTATTTAGGTGAAGGGAATATTGTAAAAAAAGTAAGAAAATATTTGACCCCTTATTGGTGAATAGGCAGATTTTGATTGTGAAAACATACCTATTTAAATCCAATGCTTTTAATGAGGTTTCTTTCAAAGTCTAGGCATCTACTAAAGAAAAAAAAAAGTTTTACATGTTTCACCGTTTTTTTATTTTTTTCCTATTTCCAGGGGGCTGACTCATGCTTTTAGGACTATCCTGCACGTTCACGGGACACATTTTCGCACACATTCGTACAGATATCATAGATTTTTGTTCTAAAAATACATTTTTCCTATTCTAGGGTCGATTATACCCAGTTACCTATATTTTACGTTATACTATATGTTACGCAAATTTTTGGGATTTCAATACTTCATATATGTATATAGCAATATTAGCAATTAACCTCATAGTGCATTAAACATGTATTAATAATACAATATATTGGCTCTTATATGGGGAAGAAAAGAAAAAGAAAATAACCCCTTTTTATTCTCGTAAGAGTGGAATTTTTGCAAAAGTCTAAAATTTATATTTAGATAATTATTTTTGAAAACTATCGACGGAAGAATCGTCTTAAAATCTCTTTTAGATAAGGGGTTATAGTAAACAATGTAGTTATAAACATATTTCACCCCTAAAAGTGCTGAATTTTGAAAAACCTGTTCTGTAACATTTCACGACAAACCCTTCCTTAATAGATGCGTTTGTTATATAGGAACATTCTGTGCACAATTCCAAGTTCCTAGATCCGATTAAGGGAGTGTCCTATTTAAAAAATATAACTTGTCACATTCCAACTATTTGACCGACTTTGTATAATTAAAATTATTACGTTCTTATAAATCTTTAAATTTCTGCATCAAATTTCTTTCGTTACATCGTATAGTTAACGCGCATAGAATAAATTAAAAATTATAATTAAAATACCTACCACTATTAATGATCCATTGTAATCTAATATATTTATTTAAAGGAAATCTGAAAAATCTAAAACTTGGAGAATGCCTTCTCGATTTATGACACCCATAATATCCACAGTGTTCTCCAGATTTATTGGCCATTATTTACAAAATAATGTAAAACTGCAAATGTAAAAATGTACTACTTTTAAAAGGCAACAATTCATCAGCGACCGCTCTGAAATGAATATATTCTTGTTCCTACACGCGCTAAATCGCTACATAGCTCGGCTTCTACCCATGTTCGACGAGCGGCAATGATCTATATTAAGGATATTAAACATTAGGCGCTGAGACGCGTGAACTGGTAGAACGTGTGTTAGAAAAGGGTTTTTGCACGTTTTTCTTGTGTATAATGTCAAAGACGAAACCCTCTCCAAAGGTCAAGGTAGCGGTAGGAATAGGTCAGTATGGATGACAACTAGTACTCTAATAAACGGGTCTAATAACGCACTTAAGGAAATAAATAAACGAACTAAATTCTAGGTAAATTGATTAATCAAATTGTTCCCAGACTAAATCAAGGAAAAGGGAAATTCTTCTGAGGCAAATTAGAAGAAACACGGAAATATCAATTGGAACAGCAACCGTATGCAATCGACAATGCGCTAGTTGCACATTTCACTTGTAGAGCTAATGTGATCACCATCTACACAACGACAAATTACTACCCCGCCTTAAGCAGAAAGTTCCTGCGGTTTCTGCACGGCGATCGCCTGCCTAACGCAGGCTATCGATAGAAAGCGCCACGGTACCAAAGTCCAATATTTAATGCATTATTTTTAAAATGAACTGAAAATACACAGATTGACGGATTTTTATCGGTTAACTTCTAGTGACGAAATTAAACTGTTACAACTCGCCCTTCCCTGGAACAGGAAGGAAACTTTCCACCAGAAAGTTTATTTTATAGACGACTATGGAGAACAATCTAATAAACTTTGAATTAAACAAATGGGGAGAAAACAGCAAGATAATGATATCCAATTCATATCTAATGAAATAAAAAGATATCAAGCAAGGTAAAGTAAGATTTCAGATAAAGTAATATTCAAGATAGGGTAAGCTAGCAGTCAAGCTAACACAAGGTAAGATATAAGATAAGGCAAAGTAAATCAACATGAGGTAAGGTAAAAGTCAATATAAGGTAAGGTAAGGTTCAAAATAAGGTAAGTTAAAATAAGGAGAAAATTGTCAAGTTCAGTGTATTGCATTTAATTCTGATCATTACCAGGAGGGTTGTCAGGTTTCAAGTCCTAAACATGCCAAATTCCTTTGCTATTTCCACTATGATCTTCCAGTTCATAGGTACATGTCCCAGTTTTCTTCATAATCCTAAAAGGACCTATATATTCAGGTGCCAATTTAGCATTATAATAGTTGGTAGCATCAGATAAGCTTTTATTTTCACGCCACACACTTTGTCCTAGTAAATGCTGAACAGGTCGTTCATATAATTTAATAAATTTTTGTTTAACTTCAGTAGTATTATTGGCTATTCCATCTGAAAAATCTCTGCCAAAAAATAATTTGTGTTCGCGTCCAAAATTAATAAAATAAGGTGTGTGTCCAGTGGTTTTATGTCTAGAGGTTCTTAGAGCACATCAAATTTCAGCAAGATTTTCATCCCAAGTACAATGATTGCTTTGGTCTACCTAAGTACGTATCATTGTTTTTATTACTCTGTTAACTCTCTCAGTGAGATCCGCACGAGGATAATAATTAGCCGTATAGAATATTTTAGACTTGTATTTTTGGCATAAATTCTTAAATTCGTTGGATTTCATCTGAACGCCATAAACCAAAAATATTCCTTCTTCTACAGAAACATTATATTTGCTGAAATAGTCAGTAACTACTAGAACATGATTGTTACCTAGTTTGGAACGAGGAAATGGACCTATGTAATCTAAGCTATTACATTGCCAAGGTTCACGAATATCAAACCATCAAACCAGGAGGGACCTTCTGTTCAACTTTATGTTGCGCACATAATTTACACGCCCTGACGTAATTAGCAATGTCAAACTTCATTTTGGGCCAAAAAAATAACTGGTGGATTTTCCAGTAGGTTTTGAACGAGCGAACATGGCCAGCAGTGGGTATATCATTGTAGGGACTTTCCTTATTGTATGGTTGAAATAAACACCCTCGTGATTTACTTTACGTATTTATTAAAATACTTTTACTAGCTAACACCAAACATGTTTATTCGCAACACCGTACGGTGAGAACAGAACCTCAAAAAATTCTAATGCTTTCTTAATGTCTTATCTCGTTCTTTCTCACTCTTCCAGGAGATGAGAATGCAACGTTGCCGCTTTTAATAACTTTTACACTTCAAAAAGGTTAGAGAAGACTTAACAACCATGACAGCGATTTAAAATGTCTTTTCTATAATCTCTTGGTACAGCAATTTTCCAAGAGCTTACAGTAGCAGAAAAGTTTGGAGTCTGAGTATTAACGTGCTTATAGAGAATATTATTTTCTATTTTCCAGGCTGGAAACGCGTAAGGTTTGTCCTCAATTCTTTTAAGCATGTTATGATATCATTTATCGGTAGTTTTAGAGAAATCTATTGATGTAGAAGTATTATCAGAATCTACAACATCCGCTGAAACTGACACAGATCTTGATAAGAAATAGGGAACAATATTATCTTCCCTTACGATGAATTAGTTCGTAATCATAAGGTTGTAATCTAAGACCCCAACGATCTAATCGACCTTGAGGATCCTTTAAGTTATGTAGCCAAAGCAAGGAGTAGTGATCAGTGATGATTTTAAAGTGAACACCTTCTAAGTAATGTCGCAATTTTTCAACGCTCCAGATAACAGCTAAACATTCCTTTTCCGTAACTGTTAATATTTGTTCCTGTCTCGTGAATGATCTGGATAAGTAAGATATAACTCTTTCAACATCTTCGAACTGTTGAGATAAAACGGCTCCTAAACCAAATGATGAAGCATCATACTGTAACGTAAAAGTACAATCAAACTCTGGGCAAGTGAGTATTGGTGCAGTTACCAAAGATTCTTTCAGCAAAGTAAATGCACTTTGACAATCAGGTGTCCATTCCCATTTGACGTACTTTTTGGTCAATTTTGTTATTGGGGCTACAACAGCAGAAAAGTTAGGAACAAAACGACGGTACCATGATGAAGTTCCTAGGAATGGTCTGACTTCCGATACATTTTTTGGAGGTGGTATATTGACAATTGCTTAAACTTTTTCTTGGTCTGGTCTTAAATCATGTTTATCGTCTACTTAACCCAGGTAACTAAGTTCAGGTCTACAAAAATGACATTTTTCCAATGATACAATCAATCCAGCATCTCTCAAACGATCCATAATCAAGCTAAGTAAATTCAAATGCTCATCAAAGGTCTTGCTTATGACTATAATATCATCTATATATACCATTACATTCTTTTCCAAATCTGTTCCCAATACGTTATCTACGACACGTTGCCAGGTAGCTGGGCTGTTTGACAGATCAAACGGCATTCTATAAAATTGATATAGCCCGCGGCCAGGTACAGTAAAGGCGGTGTATTCTTTAGATTACTCACTTAAAGGGATTTGTCAGAAAGCTGATTTTATGTCTATCGAGCTCAGATAATGGGCGTTTTTAAGTCTATCTAAGATAGCTGAAATGTAGGGTAAAGGATATGCGTCCTTTTTGCTCTTAGAATTTATGATACGAAAGTCGATACAAAATATGTATGAGCCATCCTTCTTTTTTGCCAAACATACAGGGCTAGACCAACGACTCTTTGATTTTTCAATCACTCCTAAAGAAATTATTTCTTCAAGTTGCTCATCGATAATCTTTTGTTTAAAAGGTGATACTGGATAATACTTTTGCTTTATAGGTTTAGTATTAGGTTCCATTTCAATTACATGTTCTGCAGCATTGCAACAGCCCAGTCCGGTACCCATCAGAGCTAATTTTTCTTCGACAAAGTTCTCCAATCTAATTCTCTGCTCCTCAGTAAGGGTATCTTCATCAAAATACTTCAATAAAGTGCCAAACATCCTGTCTGAGATCTGGGATAATCTGCATAATTCTGCAAAAGTTTATGCCAAGAATAAGTTTGTGATGTAAGTCAGGCAAAACAAGAACATCCATTAAACGAGTTTTTCCCATAAAGGTCATAGCTACTTGAAGATAACCAGTACTTGCACATTTTTGTCCATTGGCAACAGTACAGTTAGAAACTTTTTTAATCAATTTATAGCCAAGGCTTTACAAAAGTTTAAGGTAAACCTACAATTGTTCTTGAGGCTCCCAAATCCAATAATCCTAACATGGAGTATCCTAATATTTGCAATTGTAAATAAGGTCGTTGATCATCTTCAGCATGAGATATAATATAGTCCAATAAAATTTGATTGGTCGACAATGAAGCACTATTAAGAGAAGTCTTCCGACCTACCGACTCTCTCTCGGTTCGTTTCCCCGAGGAATTACTTTTAGTACAAGAGCGTACTGTTACATCGGGCATTCCACACCGATAACAATGGATACTTTTAGGTCTTGGGCAGACCCTATTCACATGTCCTTCTTCTTTACAATTCCAACAGGTTACTTTTAGTATACTAGAAAGATTTCTTTGATGAAGAGCGTATAAAAGTTGAGGCGTTGAAGAAGAATTAGAGTCATGAGATACAAAAGCAAAATCTGGTTCTACAAAACTACTCTTCTTCCGACGTGCAGGTGGTACATAAGTTTCTACTCTAAATTTGCTGGTCTCCAGTTTGAGACATTCATCTTCCAATTCTTTCAAAGAATTCACTACAGGTAGTTCGGTAGAATATAAAGGTGACAAGTTTCTTGAAATTACGTCTAGATGTGCATCTTCAGGAATTCTCCCGTATCTTCTGAATAAAGCATTCATTGAAGACACAAAATCCACAAAACTTTCAGTCGAATCTTGAGTGCGGCCCAGGATTTCTCTGAATAACCGAGAACGGTAATCTGGCGGCTCGAAATGTTTACATAGCAGGTTACATAAAGATTTCCAAGATGTCAGTCGATGCCTAGTTGCTCGGTACCAAGTAAGAGCCTTCGAATTCTATTCGAATAAATCTATGGCAGAATCAAACCAATCCTTTTCAGAAACTCTACTTGCAACGCACAACTCCTCAGCTCTTTCCAGAAAACTATGAACTGACATGCCTCTAATTTCTCCGGAAAATTTCAGTCCCCATTTTTCAATTGGTGAATGCTTAAAATTTGAAGCGGTACCTCGATTTCTGTTAGGTGTAGAAATATGTCAAACATCCTCTTCACTTGAATCTGAAGATACGTCAACACCTTCGTTCAAAAATAGTGGGTCTTCTTCAATTTTAGTTAGAACTATTTCGCAAAATTCAGTACGTCTCTGAAAATCTTCTGGTAAAAGGCCTTGCTGGGTGATAAATTTAAATGGTTGAATGTTAGTTTGCTTAGAATACGTTGAATTGTTGAATATGAAAGTCCTAGATCTATTTCAGCACTTCTAATTGATGCTTGAGGGTAAACGTTAAAATATCCAAGTACATTTATTTCATTGCCTTCATTATCAGTTTGTAGTTTGTTTGTAGTAAAATTTGCTTCATATCTGAAATATGAAGGCAAAATAAATAGAAAGCCTAAAATGCTGTGTACACGTACGAAAGAATTGTACCAAAAGAGAGGATGTCAGTATTAATGTGTATAATCAGAGTCCAAGGACCATCATCAAATATTATTTTATGCACGTTAATACTGATAACCTCCTGTTGTTACAGCAACATAAATTGATTTTTAAGGAAATAAAAACTATTATTGCATTTAGTACCTTCTAAATTTTTTCCTGTGCATAGGAGGTAAATGAGGATACATCTCGTTAAATTTTCTGCAGGTTCTTGAAATAACTTTGTTACACTCTCCATGAATGTAAAATAAATTTAAAATATCAATATTGGAATATTCAATTGCGTTTTCCATTTTTACGGAGCATCAATTGAAAACTATCTGTTAATGTCAAAAAGATGTCAGGAAGAAGTAAACAAAACCTTCCATGGCATACCAAGCTAAGTTATCCGTTAAGCGGGTGGTTTTGTTATGGTAGTCTTTGAAAACAGGAAAATATTCAAAGTTGGCTCATATCTAAAAAATGGTGGGAGATGGGTATAGGAACATATATGGAAATATTGTAGGTAAGGTATTGGTTTATTCGAAGATACCATAAAATACAGGGTGTTGTATTTAAAATAAATGAGTTTTCACCATTACTAAATTTCGATAAAAATGCCTTTTTTTATACCACACCCTGTATGATATATCGCTATTCTAACACATAGTTATTTTAAATATATACATTCTCTAACCCAGAAAAAAAATCTAGTAATTATCTCGCTTACGCAGGTAAATATGGAATTTTATTAACGTAGTGATTTTCTAAAAAAAAAATCATAAATTAATTTTTTTAGAGAAAATGGTAGGAGATAAGTATAGGAAAATGTTAACAAAAGTTACTTAAAATCGTGCGTAGAATCAGAAACTGCAATAAAATATAGGGTGTTCTATTTGAAATTTCAATGTTGCTATTGGTTTCGGAGAGATGTGGCAACGCTGCACTTGCGAAAATATTTTTAAAATATAGATTATTACCTATTATGTCCGTATGCCGAATTTGAAAAAAATCCCTTTTATAGTTCTCCAGAACTTTTAATAGGACTCAACGTGAATCACCCTGTATACCTATCTAACACTATATCAATACTATAATCAATAAATTTTCAAACTATAAAGAAAGAAAAACAAAATCCCCAAATTTAACTATTTTTTTATTAAATAGGGCAACATTTAATTTATGACAAATTAAAATTAAGTCAAGCAAAATCGGGCCCCAACACTCTCGGTGTCAAAATTTGCCACACTCTTTCTCTGTTTGATAGCAGAGATTTGGGTTCGATTTATATTTAGGGGCGCCAACAGCTCTGAACCAATCGACTGTGAACTGCCCTAGATGATATGGGTACCACTCCTCAATACCACTCTATGAAAATTAATCAGGTTAATTACGTAAAACCAAAAATAAAACTAAGTATATTCAACAAATAACATTTATTATAAATCCTATCAGATCTAGTACCCCTCTCACAGTAAAAAAAATAGCTTTGCAATTATAAAATGATTTTACAATAAAAAAAAATTAATAAAGAAGTTCAGTGAATATGACACAATAACGTGCTAATAAGCCATCAGATCAGTTTCCTATCTCATATGCTGAAATAAGTGATCTAAAAGTGTGATAAGGATATTCAAATTATTAATAACAATCAAAGATATTAACTATTATAAGATGTAAATAATCAAATATAAAAGAAGTTCAGTGGAAATAACTAACCGAGCCACAAAACACAGAACAAATGCATGCGTGCGTATGTCCATAGAATCAGTCACCTAAGCAAGGAGGTGTATTAGTGGCTAATATTTAGTATGCTTTAAAACTTATAATCAGCTTATGTGTCATAAAAGTAGGAAAAGAGACTGCAAAATTATAACTGTTAACGAATGAGATATTTATTTATTTTTGTTTTACCAGAAACTTTGTAGTTGCATCCAATTTGAACAATCAGTGTAAATTTATAAGGATTATGTAGAGTAATTGACTTGAATCAAATTTAAATTAAATTTATAGTAAGAGAATAAAAGGAGGAAAACGTAAGAAGACTAATGACACATAAAAAAAAATATGTTACATCAAATCTTAAATCAAATCACTAACATTACATGTTAATCAGACCACTCGGCCATTGATTACACCAAATATTTTTATTTTATTATTTTTATACGAAGTACTCAAATTCAGCAGGCAATTAAATCAAAATATTATTGCTTAAGCAATTAGCAAATACACAATAACAAAGTCAATATAAGATTGCATACATATGCAGTATTTCCTGTCAATAATATACCTCGATAGACAATGGTTAACGGTATGCCACAGCTACATCTTAAGCTTAATATAACCTCAAGGTGTGATCACACGTTGCTGCTACACAGTATGTTAAAAATAATATCACATATGTACTGCAGAATGTAGACAAAAACCGATAGATTATTGTGTCATAAGAGTCAATATAAATTTAATGTAGTTATCATGACCAATACATGTAATATATTTGTGATGACAGGCCAATAATCATAACTTATGCACACCAGCAGTAGAAAAAGAAATATATTATAAAAAATGAAAGCATACTTTAAGGCCCAAAAGAAATATAAACGGGCAATAAGGTATAGAATTGATCAGCAATAGACAATATCAATGCAGATCAATAAGTTATGCAATACAGAATATTCTAAAACTATGATACTTATCAAACTTATCAACAAACATCAATCAATGGCCGTGATTTGGAATGTCAAACTATAATGTAAGGGGCACTACCTACATCGAAGAAGGAATTGAAAAGTGACTTCACGAAGACATCTCGAGATCAGGAAATCAGGATACATACAAAATACTACGGTCTACTATAGGTAAAAGCTTCTGCTTCTCCCGCAATTTACAATACCAGGTTTTAAACCCTGGCTAACAAACCTTAAAATATTAAACACGTCTAAACTTTTAGCTCCAATAAAAAAAAAATATATATAAGTAACAGTTTAATCTTATTTTTTTTCCAGAAAGTACCCATTTACAATATTACATTTCAAAAATAAAAATTGCGGAATATGCAAGAGTTTTTCTAAAAAAAATTAGTTAAAAATCACACTAGGTCACAATTTGACAGCCTTAAAACGAAAAATTTAGCAATGGTGCCAGATATTATTTACCAATTTGTTGAGGGAAATGAAATGAACAATTGAAAATTATTTGAATAACAGAATTGTAATTATTTATTTTTATTATTATAGTTTTAATGAAGGTTTTATTGACGAACCTGGGCTAACCTAACGATAACGAGACAGATTCATCCCCCTTTCAATATAGACTCGGAATTCGGTAGGCGCGCTAAAGCGCTATTTTGACAGAAAACCTAATTAATCCCTAACCTAACCTGATCTGCATTTTTATTAATTATAAGTTTTGTTATAAAAAAAAAATAGTTTTACGTGTATCAGAACTTATAGGTATTTCTTTAATTATGAATATGGCAACGTCGCAAATAAAATTAAAAACAAGCAGGGCGATGGATAGAGTGGGAAAGATGTATGAAATCAATATTACCTTTAATTTGTATAATAATCATATTTTAAAGTAATTTTTGAGTGCTGATGAGAGTTTTCTACACATTTTCTCAATTTGGACTGCTAGAATGGTGGACAAAAAAAAAGTTTAATTAGCTAGAACCACGTACCAGATTCAAAACAAAAAAAATATAAGAATATTTTCCCAGCTTAGTTTCAATTAAACTCATAAAATTACAAATATACTTAAGATAATCCATTAATGAAATTTAGAATAGTATGCTTGTACAACCCAACTTCGATACATGATAATATCAACTACAACCCCTTTAAGTTATATGCAATATATAAGGATAAGCAACATACTTATTTATTGATATTACATTAATCACATAATTAATCATAATATATAAACCACCCTTAAAGCCTGGTAGACATCAATGCAAAATGTCAACACACAAGTATTACATAAGCTCCTAAAGGTTTAGAAAAAGGAAAATCTAAATTACCTAAATTACACAAAGATACATAGTTTATGCAATTTGCCAAATAGGTTTTTAAACTTAAATTAATATTATAACTAAAAAAGAATATTATCACATATGTGCTAAATACTATTAGTTTATGCACACTGTAAATTAAATTGGTGAATTGAGGTTACAGAGTTTTTTTTGTAATGAAAGAATAAACTTTCAGTTAAGCATGGCTTATTATTATTTTATTATACTTAAAATAATATTTGCCGACAGTACATAACCTATTAAAATAAAATTTATAATTACTTTCTTTAAATTAAATTATAATAGGACGACCATGAGTGGCTCCATCCCTAGCAAGAGAAAATAACTTTAACCTAATTTCGATATATAAAATAGCTCTGTGAGCTTGTATTTTTTTTCTTAATAAAGACTAAGTACAGCATAAAAAAAATATTTTTTATGAAAAACGGCCTTAGGGACAGCATGGAAAGCATATCCAAACTAGCCATTAGCATTGCATAGCAAAAATACAATTGAATGTAGCACTCTTCATGTAAAAATAATTCAGCTTCAGCTTACCTTATTAGGTAGAAAAGGGTTTCCATCGGTCATGGTTTTTCCAAAATTTCTTATAACTTTTCAAGTCAAAGTCTTACTGCAAATAAATCCTCGCTGGAGCAAGAGATAAAAGGTTTCTTCACAAAATATCAACATTATCAAGGTAGAAGGCAACCAAAATAAAGAAGCCGCCTTTTTAAGTAAATTGACGGTCAAAATCCCAAAAGATGGCCTGCATTCAAACAAATAGATAGCCGAACAACTTATGCACTCGACGTTTGACTTTAGAGAGAGTGAAATTTTCTTTCGCGACAACGAAACCCTGTCCAAAGGTCAAGGTAGCGGTAGGGATATGTCAGTACGTCATCATTGATGACAAATAGTGCCCTAATAAACGGGTCTAATGCACTCAAACTAAATCCTTGGTAAATTGATTAATCAAATTGTTCCCAGACTAAATCAAGGAAAAGGGAAATTCTTCTAAGGGCAATTAGAAGAAACACGGAAATATCAATTGCAACAGCAACCGTATGCAACCGACAATGCGCTACTTGCACATTTCACTTGTAGATTACAGTGACTTTATACGAAGACAGTGGCCACAATAGTGGTTAACGTTTTGATTGGCTGGAGCCAATATCCGCCATTAATGGGCAAAAATTTTATTGCTTACCATTGATCTTATGGGAATTTCGTCTTGTTTATTTCAGTTTATTTGCAAATTTATGGTATATTACCGTTACTTGATTTTTGATTTAATCGAAAGTTTGTTATTTCGACTTTGTATTCTAATAATATTTATGTGGCTTGGAATCAGCTGTTTACAAAAATGTGATTATTTATTAAGGCCTGTTTTTTAACAGATACTGTAAGGTATGTTTTATTATTGATTTCATAAGTATAAAATAAGGTTTAAGCTTGATAAAAAGTGTAAATTTTAAACATTATAATCAATCCAAAAACCAAAATCAGTTATATAAGCCTATAGGCTATGTCCTTCAACATGGGAACCAATAAACCAATACAACAAATTTAATATTGATTATATCCATTAGGATTCTTTGGTTTTTAAACATCATTTAAAATTAATTTTTATTTGTTTTTAGGGCTTTTACATATTTTTAAGTTAAAGTAAAAAACTTAAACTCCATCTCTCACCATTGTGATTAGTGTCTGTACTTCGAATTTTATTTTTTTTTGTTTTTAGATTAATGGATTACTTTTTAAGGTAAATTTAGCTCTTTAGCTCATGCCTAGGCAAATGAATATGTTTAATGTTCAACTAAACCTCACAAACAAGGGCTCTTCCACCATACCGTACCGAGTTTATACAGATCATTTTATACCAAATTATTTTGAAATAGAACATGAATTATTAAGTAAGTAGTTAATTAAAGTACATATACCTGACTGCTTTAATACTTACCCTTACGTGTCTACTTTTTAGTTCTGGCTCATGATTTGTAAAATGAAAATTGTTAGTCATTTTTGTTAAATAAATTGAAAGCTGCAAGCAATGTCGAAGTAAGTTTTCCTCAATTTTTACCTGGGTATATTTAAAATCTGGAAAATTATGCTCTTATAAACTCCCTATTAAATTATGATTCTTTATGGTAAAATTGCTTAACAGAACATACTGATAATGTGATGTTGCAACAAATTGTTAGTTCTCATCATAGGCTTACAAGCAAAGAGCACTAATTCAACTGTGTTCACATTTGACTTAGTGCTCTTTGCTTGTAAGCCCATGAACAATATATGAAAATATGTCTTGTAATACCTAATTTTTTCATACAATATTTGACCGATAAATGTGAGTCATTGCATGCACAATAAACAAGCCATTTTTGTATTGCTCGGGTTTCATGTCTTATCCAGGCATTGACTTTTTCGTAAAGCACATTACAATTTGAATATATTTTTTAGTTTGATGGTTCATTTTATGCTGCCAATTTAGCAACGGAAATATCTGGATACTGCGATCAGAACACAGGAACACTAGTTATAATAACTTTTTAATTATATCACAGAGGCCTCTGCTTTTGGAATATTTCTTCCTTATTCGAACCAGATTTGGAAACAAATGAATAATTTACCGGAATTAGCAATTGGGGTCAACTTTACGTATTTGCCAATATCATTAATATTAATAAAATGAAGACTTGTCAAAGTATATAAGTAAATTGTTTTTAAATATTACATTATTAATTTTATTTCCTCAGTTCCCAAATAAATACCATTTCCTAAATGTCATGTTTATTATGAAGGTACGTAGCTTACACTTTTTTAACAATAGAATGATTCTACTTGTTATATATTTTATTTATTAGATATACATAATACCAATACAATTTTTAAGAATGCTTTGCACTAATAAGGCTACTAACAGAAATGTTGTTATATCTTTTTATTTAAATATACTTAATAGTTACCTAAATGGTTAAATTTTTCATAATTCTATGATAGAACCAATAGAATACTTAAAGTTAGTGGCATTTCAAAGAGCTATCTGGAAAATTTTTCTTTTATAAAAAATTTTATCCTTATGCTACCTAGTTAAACCCTAACTTGGTCACATTTAAACAGTATGGCAGGGGAAATTCTAACCTTTGTAATTTTTTTTTTTAAATAATTACTTTAGCTGATATTACAATTATACAGGCTGAAAGAATATGTCTTATGTGGAAATGTTTTAATCTTAAAAATTTATTTGAAAAAAAAAGAAAATTGGAGAAAAATACTTTTTTTTATTATTCAGAATACAAAATATAAAAATAAATGTGAATTGTTGGCACAAAAACCCACTAAAATAAAAAATCTTGAATTCATAAATAACTGTACTGCGCTGCACACAAAAAGCTCAAATCAATACTCAAATTATCCTAAAAATTAAAATTTCTCATTAGAAGATATCATTAATAATACTGCCCTTCAAAGTAAGGCTACATATCGGTATCTGTTCATTCATGTTACTCTGACACAAATTATTACAGCCTATCAGGAAATTTATGACATTTTTGAAAAAATCGAAATTGCCATAACTTTTTCTAAACTTAATACTTTCCATAATTCTATGATAGAACCAATAGAATTACTTTCAGAAATAGCACTGATAAATAAACACCTAATAAATAAAAAATTACCCTTTGAACCTAAATTAGAAAACAAACTATAGTAATTAAAAGCTATTCTAAAGGAAATAAAATAATTTTTATTTTAGAAATTCCAATCGTAGAAAATGAGGGATACGATTATTATCATTTATATGCTCTCTTGTAAACCAAAATAATTTATTTTCCTTCATTCTACCCCAATCAAAATACCTTACCCTTAATGAACAATACTTTATGTCGATCAACGAAGCATGCCAACGAGTTGGTTTCCAAGAATACATTTGCCATGAGAGTAGTCCATTACAAGTAAAAGAAGAAGCCCCCTGTGAGGTCCAACTTCTCAGATTTTCCAAAAACTCGACAAACTGTCAACTGCTACATGTACACATCGCCGAGGTGAAAACTCAAAAGGTCGAAGATAACAAGTGGATTGTTGTCTTCCCAAATACCATTACTGTTAAACAAAAGTGCGACAGTGATCGCGAAAATAAGCAAATTAGTGGAACATTCTTAATAGAAGTAAATTCGTACTGTGAAGTGCAAGTCGGTAATATTCAAATAAAAAATTTTCAAAATAACCAAAATGAATATAAAAACATTGAACTGCCTAAATTAAAATTCGACAATTTTTCGTATTTTAAAGGTTTCGAAATAAACTTTAAACCTATGAAAATAGACAGTGTGAATCTGGACGAGCTAAAAAATATAAAAAGTGCTTCAGACGTTCAAAATCAAGAATTAAATAAACTTTCCAGTAAAGATATATATGGTCCATATCAATATTCTAATTTTTGGACAATACTAATATATTTTCTGATTACTGCCGCCATAGTTACATTAGCTGGGATTTATTTCCGTAGAAGCCTAAGAATCCATTCGCAGACTTTTCTCCAGAAGAAGTACAAGAAGCTGAAAGGGCAGTTAGTCAAAATCCAGTTGCATCCCCCCGGATTTGCCTCTAAGGATGGAGGAGTTATGAGACCGTCAATATACAGCAGTTCCCATGAGAAACGGTAACGTTAGCATTTTCCAAGAAGACGGCACAGACGTTCCCATGAGAATCATAGGCACCAGCAAAATTTTCATATGTTGGAAATATATGTTACACATCATTTTAATCAGTCTTATTCCATTGTTTGTAGTAATCACACAATAAAATAATTTTCGGTTCTAGAAATTTTTGTTTTTTAAAAAATTACCAAACTTTCCTCGAATTTTTACTAAAATAACAATTTACTTTTTTGTTTTTGTCTTTACTTGTCTGGCGATTTTTAAGTTCCGGCAAATTATTTATTATCTCCTCTTTGGAAATATTTATTGGGGCCTCATTGACCATATGACCTAATGGAGGAACTGCCACTGTTCAATATGTTCATTGTCCCTTTTTGTAAGCAGAACATCTAGAAATGGCAGTTTCTTGTTTTCCTCTAACTATAGCTCTGCATTACCGTGATGCCATATGATAAATATGCCAGCCACGTAACGGAGCCAAATTTTGGGCTTCAGATTTGCTTTCTCAAGAGCTTCTTTCTCCAAGTATATCATAAATATATTGGCCACCACTGGTGAGAGTGAGGATCCCATTGGAGTTCCGTCTATTTGTTTTTACATTTGCCCGTTAAATGAGAAATAAGTATCTTTAAAACAATGCTCTGACAGTTGTTTTATATGGGCTGAAAAATCCTCGTTCATAGCAATCTTATCCAGGGCTTCGTCGATGGGAATGCTAGTTTTTGCAGTAACCTCTAAGGAAATCCCTAAAGAAGAAATAATAGCTGGAGTTGAAGCTGCCCTTGACTCCTCTGAAGAAACGAAAGCAGAGGAAATTCGACAGGAGGTGGCAAGAAGCCTGTTTCAAGAGACCCGACGACGTACCTAGAAAAAACAACAAGAAATAAGATTAAAAGTTCACTAATAAACATAGAAATACAACAAAAAATCATACCACGAGAAAAGTCGAGCAGATGCCCTAGACTCTACGGTTTACCAAAAATACACAAACCAGGGGTGCCCATCAGATCTATTGTCAGTGCTGTTAATTCGCCTTTACAAAAACTAGAAAAACACCTTGCGAATATTATGCAGCCGACTGTCGAAAAAGCTGATTCATTTGTAATATATTCAGAGCATTTTACCCGAATTATACGCGACGTCATTCTTGAAAAAGACATCATAGCAAGCCTAGATGTTAAATCGTTTTATCCTAGCATTCCCATCGACGAAGCACTGACAAGACACGATTGCTATGAACGAGGATTTTTCGGCCCATATAATACAACTGTCAGAGCATTGTTTTAAAAATACTTATTTCACATTTAACGGGATTATTTCTCATCTAACGGGCAAATGTACAAACACAGACGGAGCTTCAATGGGATCGTCACTATCACCAGTGGTGGTCAATCTATTTATGATATACTTCGAGAAAGAAGCTCTTTAGAAAGCAAATCTGAAGCCCAACATTTGGCTCCGTTACGTGGATGACATATTTATCATATGGCAACACGGTACTGCAGAACTTGACGACTTTCTAACTCACGTAAACTCAATACATCCTAAAATACAATTTACGCTAGAGTTAGAGTAAAACAACAAACTCCCATTTTTAGATGTTCTGCATGCAAAACGGGACAATGGACACATTGAATACACCGTTTATAGAAAACCAATACATACTGACAGATATTTGAATCCAGGATCACACCACCATCCAACACAAATTCAAGCCGTATATATATATATATATATATATATATATATATATATATATATATATATATATATATATATATATGTATATATATATATATATATATATATATATATATATATATATATATATATATATATATACATGATGTGTTTTCATTCCGGTTTTACATCCGTCCATCACTCTCGTTCTGAAAAGAACAATTTTGCTGACGTTTCGCCAAAATCGCATTTGGCATTTTCGAAGCTTTCTGTTGTAAAATATGGTAATTTATTTTATAAGCTTCCAGCATGATTCTATGGTACGTAGTTTTGGTATGGAAGTAACACTCGGCTTTAGAAAACAGAGATGTGATTTATTTGGTTCAATAGATCAGTACATTTTACCACAATAATAGAACGTACATCTACCTCCTTACTTTGAGGCTTTCAGATAATAAATACTTATTGAGTTTTTAACTTGAGTGATTTACTTTTCAAGTAGAGCACCTCCCACAAGCTCGGGTTCCACATAGATGTCAACAAAGCAAAGCAGTCTGGCGTTAACTAGAGCGTCACATCGACAGACCAGATGTTCGGTAGTTTCATCTACCTCAGCACAAAACCTCCAGTATGGCTTGTTGCCGAGTTCAATCATATGCAGGTAATAGTTCACCATCTAGTGTCCAGTAGAACCCCTATAATGGTTCTAAGTTGACCTCTGTTTAGTCCTGCTAGGTCGTACTATTCAGGACGGAATTCTTCGACAGTTTGATTCTTAATCCTCGCCTTGACAGCTAGGAACAATTCCAAGAGCAGGTTCCGGCACAGTGAAAGCAGTGTTGCTACCTTACCGAGCCAGCTGTTCCGCCCCCTCGTTACCCCCAATGCCCTGATAGCCAGGCACCCAAATGAAGCTAACTCTATTGAACTCACACAGCCTCTCTAGGTATCTCCGGCATTCAACTGTTAGCAGCGAATTGACCCTGCTCGAGGACAGAACCATAATCGCGGCTTGATTATCACATCCAAGAATGCTGTAATCTCAGCCTGATATACAGTCGCATACCGTCCAAAAGCAAAACTTATTCTTACCATGGGTCTTTCCCCATAGATTCCCGCCCCAGATCCCTCCTGAGCCGTCTGTGAACAAGACAAGACCAACCGGTTTGAGGAAGAACAGGGAGGGGATCCCTCCATCCATTGTTCTCTCTCAGGAACAATTACACGAAACCCCTTAGTGGCTATTGAAACCGGAACAATGGCATCTCTCCTAACTATCATGATCAGTTCAGTCCAGAATAATAATTGTAATTTAGAAAATTGTCAACTCTATAGTAGCTGGAGATAGTAGAGGACAGGTATATAACTTGTTTAATAAAATATGTAGATTTTATGCTCTACAAGAATATATAAAAATATACAGGATGTGCCATTTAATTAGTTCAATGATGTTACAGTTGGGTATTTAAATCTGATCACCCTGTCTGTGATACCTTCAATAGTACGAAAGCAATCTTTTATTCCAAGCTTATTCTGTGTAGAAGCAAAATATTTTATTTTTAGTGGCACAAATAAACGTTATATATCACTATCTAGATATACATCAAGTTTAATTATTTTTTTAAGCTAAATATTTAAAAAAACTATCAACTTTAGCCATATAACAAATTATACCAAAAATTATTACAATTTCATGTGGAATCAAAAATAAAGTTAAATACAGGGTGTCCCATTTAAAAAATACTTTTAGTTGCCCTAATTTTACTAACCTATATATGCCACAGCAGATACAATTTGTTTTTTTTTCTAAAGTTTGAGAACTTTAAAATGTATACTGGACACTCTTTTAGAAAAACGTGGGCAACTTTATTAGCAAATACTGGAGTTGATGTATTAGCTATCAAGCAACATGCTGGATGGAAATCCGCTACTATTGCGGAAAGTTACGTAACTGAGAGCCTCAACAATAAAAAGGAAGTAGCAAATAAAATTTTATACAATAAGACCCAACCAGAAGTCTCTTGCAGTGCTTCAACAGTGACAGAAACATTGGTTAGAAATGTGGAGTCAGAAAATGTAATACACATCGAGAAGAAACGAGAAAACGTGTTTCCAAATTTTGTTAATAATGTGAATAATTGTAATAATTGTACCATTAATATTCATTTCAATTAATATCACCGGATTTTTGTAATATGTTTATGAAATCAAAAATTAAAGCTACTTATAATACTTTCAAACAAACAAACAAACAAAAGTATGCTTTATTGCCGCAGAAAAATTTTACAATTTTATGGACAAAGCAAAATATACCTAAAATAACACATATCAAAACATTAATCGAAAAGAATTTCGATAGGTCAATGCTTTTTAAAAATGTAAATTATCAATTTACCAAATCTTATTCTTATCTCTTTTAGATTATTATTTCCCTAGGGATGTAAGTTGACTTACATCATGTCGTTAAGGGCAACCAATACCTTGTTGAGTAACTTTCACTTACGTCTGTTAAAGCAGTGTCAAAATAGGTTGCTTACAATACAGGGAGGGGGAAAAATGTATCTATCCCGTATCCAATTAGATGTAAGTATTTTGCTGCTCTTCACAGATATTCCAATTTGAGTATATTTCTGAGCACTTTCCGATGCCGTAATCAGTTTTATGACAGGACGCCTGCTTTTTTCTATAAAAAAACAAAATGTATCAAAAATAAAAATTTCTAATTTTTGGTCATTTTTCCGACAGAGATGCATTCAGGTTTTTATTCTCCTCTATATTTCTAATGAAAAATGTCTCTTGCAAAATTTCGCTAAAAAAATCGTAAAATCACGAAACAGGTTCGAAGCTCAACCAAAAACAATAGTGTTCTGTAGGACGAGAAGAGCATCGTTCCAGAAGTTTCGACAATCAAAAATTGTGACCTGAACCGAACTTAGACGAAGTTGACTTTTTTGGTCGACTTTGCGGTACCACATCTCCGGTACCAAATGTGGTACAGAAAAATATGCAAACGAATCGTGTAGGTCTACGTCTCTAAAAACACATGTCAAATTCATCGCCCTATCTCTAATACTTTCCGAAACATACCCACCTAAAAGGTCGAAAAACACGGTTTTCTGAAATGACGACCCACACCAGGTTTTCCTCCCCGAGTGTGAGAGCCATAGTAACAAACAGGCTTCGCGGCCGTTTGTTAACAAGATTGTCTCAGTGGAAGAGTCCAAAAATTGAACTGGTTGCAACTTTATACCATGACCATGTCTATATTCTAAAATGAACATAAGGTATACTTATACTTCTAAACCTTTCTTCAATCACTGAAATTCGAAGGTTCAAAATAATCTCAATGCAGGTTTCCAATAATTTTTTTCAATATTCACTCTCCATCATTCAAACTAAATAAAAATGATAAGCAAATGGCTTTATAATAAATAAAAATCTCACTTCACTCAAATTCAGAATTTAAAATGCAAGTTTGACAGCACAGCAGGCCTGTCTAAAGAATTTCCAGCCAGTAGCGTAACTTGCGAACTCCGTAATTAATGTGTCAGGCTAGCGACGGATTCCATGCATTCCAATCTGTCGGGATGTCGACTGTAAGGGCCAATGCAGTTTAGGGGAAAAAACGCACTAGTCGCGCCAGACGTATCAAAAGGTGCGTAGTACGGAATGAGCCAACGCTTGAAAAAAGTAAATTTACGCCGAATAGGTACAATTCAAAAACAAATTGTATCTGCCGTGGCATATATATGTTAGTAAAATTAGGGCAACTAAAAGTATTTTTTAAATGGGACACCCTGTATTTAACTTTATTTTTGATTCCACATGAAATTGTAGTACTTTTTGGTATATCATGTTATATGGCTAAAGTTGATAATTTTTTAAATATTTGGCTTAAAAAAATAATTAAACTTGATGTATATCTAGATAGTGCTATATAAGGTTTATTTGTGCCACTAAAAATAAAATATTTTGCTTCTACACAAAATAAGCTTGGAATAAAAGATTGCTTTCGTAATATTGAAGGTATCACAGATAGGATGATCAAATTAAAATACCCAACTGTAACATCATTGAACTAATTAAATGGCACATCCTGTATATTTTTATATATTCTTGTATAGCATAAAATCTACATATTTTATTAAACAAGTTATATACCTGTCTTCTACTATCTCCAGCTACTATAGAGTTGACAATTTTCTAAATTACAATTATTATTCTGGACTGAACTGATCATGATAGTTTAGGAGAGATGCCATTTTTCGGGTCTCAATAGCCACTAAGAGGTTTCGTGTAATTGTTCCTGAGAGAGAAAAATGGATGGAGGGATCCCCTCCTTGCCCTTCCTCAAACCGGTGGGCCTTGTCTTGTTTACGACGGCTCAGGAGGGATCTGAGGCGGGAATCTATGGGGAGAGACTCAGGGTAAGAATAAGTTTTGCTTTTGGACGGTATGCGACTGTATATCAGGCTGAGATTACAGCAATCTTGGATGTGATAATCACATGAATATGGTTCTGTCCTCGAACAGGGTCACTTCGCTGCTAACAGTTGAATGCCGGAGATACCTAGAGAGGCTGTGTGAGTTCAATAGGGTTAGCTTCATTGGGGTGTCTGGCTATCAGGGCATTGGGGGTAACGAGGGGGCGGATCAGCTGGCTCGGGAAGTTAGCAACACTGCTTTCACTGTGCCGGAACCTGCTCTTGGAATTGCTCCTAGCTGTCAAGGCGAGGATTAAGAATCAAACTGTCGAAGAATTCCGTGCTGAATAGTACGACCTAGCAGGACTAAACAGAGGTCAACTTAGAACCATTATAGGGGTTTTACTGGACACTAGCTGGTAAAATATTACCTGCATATGATTGAACTCGGCAACAAGCCATGCTTGTGGTTTTGTGCTGAGGTAGATGAAACTACCGAGCATCTGGTCTGTCGATGTGACGCTCTAGTTAACACCAGACTGCTTTGCTTTGGTGACACCTATGTGGAACCCGAACTTGTGGGATATGCTCTACTTGAAAAGTAAATCACTCTAGGTAAAAACTCAATTAAGTATTTATTAATCTGAAAGTCTCAAAGTAAGGAGGAAGAAGTACGTTCTATTATTGTGGTAAAATGTGCTGATCTATTGAACCAAATAAATCCCATCTCTGTTTTCTAAAGCCGAGTGTTACTTCCATACCAAAACTACGTACCATAGGATCATGTTGAAGCTTATAGAATAAATTACCATATGTGATAACAGAAAGCTTCGAAAATGCCAAATGCGATTTTATGTGTATATATATATATATATATATATATATATATATATATATATATATATATATATATATATATATATATATATATATATATATATATATATATATATATATCACGGCTTGAACTTGTGTTGGATGGTGGTGTGATCCTGGATTCAAATATCTGTCACGATGTGTTGGTTTTCTATAAACGGTGTATTCAATGTGTCCATTGTCCCGTTTTGCATGCAGAACATCTAAAAATGGGAGTTTGTTGTTTTACTCTAACTCTAGCGTAAATTGTATTTTAAGATGTATTGAATTTACGTGAGTTAGAAAGTCGTCAAGTTCTGCATTACCGTGTTGCCATATGATAAATATGTCATCTACGTAACGCAGCCAAATGTTGGGCTTCAGATTTGCTTTCTAAAGAGCTTTTTTCTCGAAGTAAATCATAAATAGATTGACCTCAACTGGTGACAGTGACGATCCCATTGAAGCTCCGTCTATTTGTTTGTACATTTGCCCGTTAAATGAGAAATAAGTATTTTTAGAACAATGCTCTGACAGTTGTATTATATGGGCCAAAAAATCCTCGTTCATAGCAATCGTGTCTTGTCAGTGCTTCGTCGATGGGAATGCTAGGATATAACGATTTAACATCTAGGCTTGCTATGATGTCTTTTTCAAGAATGACGTCTCGTATAATTCGGGTAAAATGCTCTGAATATTTTACAAATGAGTCAGCTTTTTCGACAGTCGGCTGCATAATATTCGCAAGGTATTTTTCTAGTTTTTGTAAAGGCGAATTAACAGCACTAACAATAGATCTGATGGGCAACCCTGGTTTGTGTATTTTTGGTAAACCGTAGAGTCTAGGGCATCTGCTCGGCTTTTCTCGTGGTATGATTTTTTGTTGTATTTCTATATCTATTGGTGAACTTTTAATCTTATTTTTTGTTGTTTTTTCTAGGTACGTGTCGTTGGGTCTCTTGAAGCAGGCTTCTTGCCACCTCCTGTCGAATTTTCTCTGCTTTCGTTTCTTCAGAGGAGTCAAGGGCAGCTTCAACTCCAGCTATTATTTCTTCTTTAGGGATTTCCTTAGGGGTTACTGCAAAAACTAGCATTCCCATCGACGAAGCCCTGGATAAGATTGCTATGAACGAGGATTTTTCGGCCCATATAATACAACTGTCAGAGCATTGTCTTAAAAATACTTATTTCACATTCGCAAATGTACAAACAAATAGACGGAGCTCCAATGGGATCCTCGCTTTCACCAGTGATGGCCAATATATTTATGATATACTTCGAGACAGAAGCTCTTGAGAAAGCAAATCTGAAGCCCAAAATTTGGCTCCGTTACGTGGCTGACATATTTATCATATGGCATCACGGTAATGCAGAGCTAGAGTTAGAGGAAAACAAGAAACTGCCATTTCTAGATGTTCTGCTTACAAAAAGGGACAATGAACATATTGAACAGTGGGAGTTCCTCCATTAGGTCATATGGTCAATGGGGCCCCAATAAATATTTCCAAACAGAAGATAATAAATAATTCTTTTAAATTTGGAAATTCCTTCTATTATTCTAAGCGTGTAAACTCGTTGTATGTTCACGCTGATTTCGCGGCAGTCGTACTATCGACGCCTCGCACAGCGATCTCTGAAGGTTTCGTTTCGTTGGACCACGAGGCTGGCGGCCCGTGATGTCCTCGTGGTTATAAACGGAGGCGAGTTTTTCCTGAGTGTTCTTGATTGAATTCGCATAGGTAATATATGGCTTACGTTGGTAAATTTTGAGTCAACAGCCTCGCCGAGGAAACTTAAACATTTTTGTCAGTTGATGCGTTTAATGTGAATCGTGTGATAGATTGTGGTTACGATTGCGTATTCTTATACAATTTATTTTATTTTCAAGACTTGTTTGTTGATTTTGTGGTTTAAATTAATTTATTGTGTGGTTACTACAAACAATAGAATACGACTGATTAAAATGATGTGTAACATATATTTCCAACATATGAAGATTTTGCTGATGCCTATGTTTCTCATGGGAACGTCTGTGCCGTCTTCTTGGAAAATGCTAACGTTAACGTTTCTCATGGGAACTGCTGTATATTGACGGTCTCATAACTCCTTTATCCCTAGAGGCAAATCCGGGGGGATGCAACGGAATTTTGACTAACTGCCTTTTCAGCTTCTTGTACTTCTTCTGGAGTTAAAGTCTGCGAATGGATTCTTAGGCTTCTAAGGAAATAAATCCTAGCTAATGTAACTATGGTGGCTGCAATCAGAAAATATATTAGTATTGTCCAAAAATTAGAATATTGATATGGGCCATATATATCTTCACTGAAAAGTTTATTTAATTCTTAATTTTGAACGTCTAAAGCACTTTTTATATTTTTTAGCTCGTCCAGATTGACACTGTCTATTTTTATAGGTTTAAAGTTTATTTTGAAACCTTTAAAATAAGAAAAATTGTCAAATTTTAGTTTGGGCAGTTCAATGTTTTTATATTCATTTTGGTTATTTTGAAAATTTTTTATTTGAATATTACCGACTTGCACTTCACAGTACGAATTTACTTCTATTACAAATGTTCCACTAATTTGCTTATTTTCGCGATCACTGTCGCACTTTTGTTTAACAGTAATGGTATTTGGGGAAACAACAATCCACTTGTTATCTTCGACCTTTTGAATTTTCACCTCGGTGATGTGTACAGGTAGCAGTTGACAGTTTGTCGAGATTTTGGAAATTTTATTTCTTTCAGTTCTTCCTCACAGGGGGCTTCTTCTTCTTTTACTTGTAATGGACTACTCTCATGGCAAATGTATTCTTGGAAACCAACTCGTTGGCATGCTTCGTCGATCAAAATAAAGTATTGTTCATTAAGGGTAAGGTATTTTGATTGGGGTAGAATGAAGGAAAAGGAATTATTTTGATTTACAGGGAGAGCATATAAATGATAATAATCGTATCCCTCATTTTCTAAGATTGGAATTTCTAGAATAAAAATTATTTTATTTCCTTTAGAATAGCTTTTAATTACTATAGTTTTTTCGAAAAACAAAATGTTTTCTAATTTAGGTTCAAAGGGTAATTTTTTATTTATCTGTTCTATTTCTGAAAATAATTCTATTGGTTCTATCATAGAATTATGGAAAGTATTAAGTTTAGAAAAAGTTGTGGCAATTTCGATTTTTTCAAAAATGTCATAAATTTTCTGATAGGCTGTAATTTGTATCAGGGCAACATGAATAAACAGATATCGATATGTAGCCTTACTTTGAAGGGCAGTATTATTAATGATATCTTCTAAATGAGAAATTTTAGTTTTTAGGATAATTTGATTATTGATTAGCTTTTGAGTTCAATTATTAAAATTATCAATTCATTGTTTAAGTAAGGTAATTTGATTTTTTACAATAGTTTTAATTTTTATTTGATTGATAGAAAGATGTTCTATGGCGTGTCCCTATTTGAGAGAATCACTACTATCTAGGTTACCTGTGATAGATTTTATTATAGATCCTACACCGTCAATAAGTCGTCTTTTAAAAATCTTTTTATTTATTGATGGATTTAACTGGTTTATTTGTTTTTATATTTTTGTTTCTAATGAATGAGCTAAATTATAAGTATTTATATGTTCATTTGTATAACCACTACTTTGTGTAATATTTTTAAGAGATATAAAACTAGTTTTTAAATGAGCGAATTCTTCAATGATAGCTGGAATGTCAAAAATCTGAATAAACGACCATACGTCTATTTTGTTCTGTGCATTTCCTAATTTCAATGGCAATAACCCAGGATTGTGGTTAACGTCATAATACTTAGGATAGGTCATTGCAGCTGCGTAGGCAAAGGCAATGAATCTGAAATAATATTAGGTTTCTTTAGTTCTTTTATATGGACAATTTCTTTTTTCTTATTTTTATTTTTTGAGAGAATTTCAACTTCATATGGGCCTAAAAATTTATTTAATTTTTTATTTCTATTTTGTGAATTTTGTTTAAAAACAATTTGACCTAATTTAAATTCATGATTTTCTCCTAAAGTGTTATTTCGAGAAATTATTTTTTCTTTTTGTGATTCTAAATTTTGATTAACCTTTTCATATACCCGTTGAAGTTTTTGTTTATAATTTTCTGCATAGTCTGAATAAAATAATTTTGGAAGAAATATTTCATGTGGATCTCTTAAACTTGTGTGACCAAAAGTGAGTTCAAATGGTGTATATTTAGTTGCTGAATGTATTGTGTTATTATAAGCTATAAAGGCATAATCCATTATGTTCTTTTTTTCATTAGGGTGTGTTTCTAATAAAATTCGTAGGTGTTCAATTATACTTGAATGAAAGCGTTCCACTATTCCATTTGAATCATGGTGATAGGGTGTTGTAAAATGATCTTTAATTTTATGTAGGCTTAACAGTTCTTTCACCGTTTCGTTATTAAATTCGCCGCCATTATCCAAAATTATACGATCGGGAATACCATAGCAAGCAAAATATTTAATGAGAGCTTTGCTTACATGTATAGATGTTTTTTCTCGTATTTCATAAGCTTGCGCGAGTTTAGAAAAGGCGTCAACTAAAGTTAAATAATTTTTATTGTCGAACGTAAATATATCTATATGAATTATTGAAAAAGGCTTAGATGGAGTTTCAGTTAGTACAAGCGGGGAATATGTTTTTTTCGTAGCATATTTAGCTCGATTACAAATATCACATGAATTTATATATTTAGTAACAGATTCACGATATAGCTGTTCTGAGTGAAAGTAAATACAGAATATTTTACCTGTTACAGTGTAGTCGCGTAAGAATTCAAAGATAAAAATCTCGTTATTTTCCTGTGGGATTTTTACCGTGATAATTTTATGGTGTTGATAATTTTCTTGTATAACATGCAGTTTATGATGAGGCCATAAGAAAATTAAAATTTGATTGACCTTGTTGTTTAATTCCTGAATTTGTCGTCTCGTTAAAAGTTGAATGTTCAGTATCACATTGATTGATTGGGTGGTCGAACTTGGACATCAGAAATAATTTTAATGTTTCTGTTTTCTTGTAAATTTTAACTAGTGCAGGGTGTTTGTTCGGTCTCGGAATTTAAAACGTTTTCAGACATGTGTCGAAGCATTTCTACAGTAACAGAATCGACATCGCCGGGGTTTGCAGTGATTCATTTTCTAGAGCATTTATCTGGACACGTGATAACGCATCCGCGTTTGTATTTATTCTTCCGGGTTTATAAACAATGTCATAATCAAATTCTTTTAATTTAAGTAGCCATCTTTATCCATCTCAAGGTTCTCTTAAATTGAACAGCCAAACAAGAGGTCGATGGTCTGTATAGATTGTGAATTTTCTGCCGAATAAGTATGCCCTAAAATATTTACAACTCCAAACAATGGATAAAAGTTCTTTTTCTATAGTACTATATTTTTGCTCCGATTCGTTAAGTGTTCCTCAAGCAAATGCTATTGGTTTATCAGAACCAATAGTGCCTTGTGACAATACCGCGCCTAATGCAATATTTTAGGCGTCCGTTGTTAATATAAATTTTTTTGAAAAATCCGGATACTGTAATATTGGATGGTTCATTAATAAATTTTTACACCTATTAAATGCATCAAGATATTTTTCGTCAATTTTTACTGCTGCGTTCTTTTTTAAGCATAATGTTAATGGCCTAGTAATCTTCCCGAAATCTTTTATAAATTTACGATAGTACCCTATTAAACCGAGAAAGCTTTTGATTTCTCTTTGGGTTTTCGGGATAGGAAAATTTTTTATTGCATGTATTTTATCCGGATTCGGTTTTACTTCTTCTGGAGTTATAATATGACCCAAATAGCTGACTTCTTTCCGAAGGAATACACACTTGTCTAATTGGATTTTTAAGTTGGATTTTCTTAGACGTTCAAAAATTGATTTTACTCGATTCATATGCTCTTATAAAGCGGTTGAAAAAACGACTATGTCATCTAGGTATATGGCGCAAATTTCGTTTTGTAATCCGCGCAGGACGTTGTCCATTACCCGTTGGAACCTGGATAACGCGTTTTTTAGCCCGAATGGCATTCTTTTATACTCATAATGTCCGTTTTCAGTGGAAAAGCTGTTTTTTGTACGTCATTGAGATCCATTTCTATTTGATGAACCCATTGGCAAGATCGAATGTTGTAAAATATTGGCTTTTTCCGAGTTTATCGAGCATGTCGTTAATATTTCGCAGGGGATACTTCTCATCTATCGTTTTTTCATTTAATTTTCTAAATCGCAAACAAGCCTCCATCTGCGCTTACCAGACGCATCTAGTTTTTTAGGCACAGCCCAAATGGGTGATGCCCACGGAGAAAAAATATTTTGAATTATACCTTGTTCTAACATTTTTTTGTATTTGACTTTTGACTTCTGCTTTATGGATTTCTGGGTATCTATAAGTTTTTGTAAATATTGGTGATTCGTCAGAAAGATTAATTTTATGTCTAATTTCATTAGTGAAAGTTAATGGGATTTTTTCAGAGAAAAATATATCTCGATATTCAAAACATAATTTTCGTTCTTCGCTATTACAGTGATTTAAACAAATATTTTTTAGGTTAGATTTTAAAATGTTATCATAATTTTGGTCAAAAGATTCATCGGTTTCCATTTTTTTCTATAAAATTCATTTCAGCAATATCAAGGGGTTCGATATCGTAAGGTTTGTTTAATTTAATTTCGACTTCTCTTTCGTGCGCATTTGTGATAGATGTAAAAGTACAAATTTTTTTATATTTACAACAGCTCGGGGTGATTCGACATTTTTGGCACATTGTATATGGTTCAATAGGCCTATACCATTTTCTAAATTAACAGGTATTTTACAAATTTTTTCGGTACGCGGTGGAACCATTAAAACATGATTATTTTTAATTTATTTTTTAAGTTTGTGTACTTCTCTGATCCATAAATAATTTTAACTTGTGCACAAGGTGTGGTTAATAACTTTTTATCTAAATTAATTGAAGCCTTGATTTGTTTTAAGAGATCACTTCCAATTAGACCATCATATTTTTCACTAAATTTAAAAAGATAAAATTTATGGATGCCGTTAACATTAAAAATTTTGAAAATTGGTAAAAACATTACTTCGTTTTGATATGAAGTATTGTGAGCCGTTTGTGTATTAAAATTTTCATTAAAGATATTATTTCTATAATATCTATACGCTAAATTTGGAGTAATGATACTCCGTGAACTACCTGTATCTAAAAGAAAATTAGCATTTAGTTCTGGAATATAGATATATGGCAAATTGGCTTTGTTTAAATTTAAAGTGATTACGTTGTTTCCTTGTAAGAAAGATCTGTGTGAAAATTTACGTTTATATCGTCATTTGTTTGCTCAGATTCTCGCGAAGTTGTAAGTATATTACCTGTAATTTGATTATTTATATGAGTTTCAGACATTTCGGGTAAAATGTAGTCATTTTCGTAATTATCGTAATTGTGTACATTGAGGTCAAATTCTTGGGAACATTGATAATTATTGAGATTAAAATATGAAAATTGGGTTTGATCAAATTTGTCACAATGTTGGTCAGAGTATTGATCAGCTGAGATAAAATTCTGAGTAGGGTCGGTATTTTCAAAATTAATAAAATGTTAGTAGTGTAGTACCTGCTGAAGTATCCATTGGTTCAGGTCTTTGAATTTTACGAAATTGTGAATTTTGGTAGTATGTTGGCATGAATCTATTTTGGTTAACACGTTCGCGACATAGCCGATTTCGGATGTGGTCACCAGGGGCCGTAATTTTTTTTTTGTTACAAGTAAATATTTTTGTATTTTTGTGATAAATAAAGTTCTATATAGATGTATTTTGTGTTTTTATTTAATTTTTAGTGGTTTTAAGCGTGTACCACCGGTGGCGCATGAGGGCTGTAAAATAAATTTCTTTTTTAGGGACGTCGTGTACCACCGGTGGCCACGCTGTAGAAGTAAGTATTACTATAAATATTTTTCTTTTGTTTCAGATAATAAGTAACCAGATGCAATAATGAATAGGACAAAAAGGATTTTGCAGGCTGCTGCTAAGCTAGCGGCCCAATCCCAAGAGACAGACGCATTAAGTTCCACCAGTGTTTCACCGTCCAATGATCAGGCAGCGCCGATCCCCAATATTGTCCCACCGCCCGCTTTTCCAGAAGATGTGCCACCATCCTCTGGAAATATGCCACCATCCCCTGGAAATATGCCACTATCCCCTGAACATGTGCCACCATCCCCTGAACATGTGCTGCCGTCCCCCTGAGCATGAGCCACCATCCTCTGGAAATATGCCACCATCCCCTGAACATGTGCTGCCGTCCCCTGAGCATGAGCCACCATCCCCTGGGCCTGTAGCAGGGGCCCTTGTGTATACGTCACCATCCCCTGGTAACCATCCGTTGTCTCCTACACTGTTCTCTGGAGATGAGCCCTTGTCCGCTCCTAGAAATATGCGGCAACCACGATTCCAGCCAGCATATCTTGCAGATTCAGCTTCATCGGATGAGGAAAGTGACCCATTTGCGGATTCAGATTCTTCTTATCTGCCCTCAGAAAATGAAAGCTTTGACGATAATCCTGCTGAATGACAGTGATGGAGACATTGATCAACTTCCTGAAGTTCCAGTAGATCCGACAGTAAACGCCCCAAACGCTGTAAACATCAATGATACTTGGGGGCCATGCGGACAAGTTGTGAACAATATTCCTTTTACTGGGAGAAGTGGTTTCCAGCTTAATCCACAAGAATTTCGTGACGCTTACAAGATTTATTGCCAGTTTATTGATCAAGAGGTTCTGGAACTCATAGTACGGGAAACAAATAGGTATGCGTTCCAGTATATTAGAAGTTATCCCAATCTTCCCCGAAGATTAGTGGTACGGAAATGGATTGACACCAACAAAAAAGAAATTCGGAACTTCTTGGGGATTCTAATGATTATGGGGATCAACCATCTTCCAAAAATTCGCCTCTATTGGTCCAGAAACCCAATGTACCGAAATGAACTCATTTGTAAAACCATGAAGCGTGATAGGTTTGATTTGTTGCTCAAATTCATTCATTTTGCCGATAACGAGCAAAATGAAGGAAACCCTGATAGGTTGGCCAAAGTGAAAGAAGTTTTGGAAAATATCCAGAAAAACTTTCAAGATTCCTTCACACCGGATAGGGAAGTGGTAATTGATGAGACTATGATACCATGGAGAGGTCGATTGCTTTTCCGTCAATACTTGCCAGCCAAATCTCATAAATACGAAATCAAATTATACAAGATTTGTACAATCGATGCGTATACTTACGATTTCAAAGTATACTGTGGTAAAAACGAGGCCGTAAGTGAACTAGGCCATACTTTTGATGTAACAATGAAATTAATGCAAAATTTACTAAATGAAGGTAGAGTATTATACACCGACAATTTTTACACCAGCGTAAAATTAGCAGAATATCTTCTGGAGAGAAATACTCACCTTTGTGGAACCTTGCGCTCTAACACAAAAGGCAATCCGAAAGAAGTTTGCAATAAAAGGCTAAAAAAAGGTGAAATGTATGCATTGGAGAACACTAGAGGTGTGCGTGTTTACAAATGGGTAGATAAAAGACCAGTCATCATGCTTAGTACTCTACCTGAACATACGGATGAAATAGTTGCTACCGGAAAGAAGAACAGGAAAGGGGAAGATATACAGAAGCCACAATGCATAATACATTATAACAATTCCAAAAAAGGTGTAGATATATCCGACCAAATGTCTTCGTATTACACTTGCCTACGAAAAACAGTAAAATGGTATAAAAAAGTTGTTTTCGAAATCATTTTAGGCACTGCCGTTGTGAACTCATGGATAATCTATCAGAAGAATAATAGCAAGAAAATTGACATGTTAGCTTTTAGGGACGATTTAATTCAATCACTATTTAGTGATGACAACGAACAAGAAATAGAGGACAATCATGATGTACCGGCGCCAAGAAGAAATACAAAACCGACCCATAATATAAAGAAACATGAAGGCACTGTCAGAAAGAATAGAAAACGATGCGTTTCGTGTTACGAGAAAATTAAAAATGAAAAAGGGTCAAAAGAAGCAAGGATCAAAACAAAAAGGGTGATAACTTACTGTGCTGATTGTGACAATCAACCATCACTATGTTTAGAATGTTTTAACGAGAAGCATTCCAAATAACTACTTTTATGTTAGTTTTAGTTCTCTGTTTTATGTTCTCTAACCAAAGTTTTTTAACAGTTTGGACTATTTTTTTTGTATAAGAAGTTAGGTTTTTACGTTTTTCTTTTTTTTTTTAGGTTACTAAACATGTATAAAATACACAATATGAAAGTTTGTTATATGTTTTATATTCTGTAATCAAACAACAAAGTTTTTTACAGTTTTGACTGTTTTTTTTTCTATAAAAAGATTTTCGTTTTTTGTAGTTTACTAAACGTGAATAAAATACACAATTATGGAAATTTGTTTTATTTAGCAGTTATGCAAACATGATTAGGCTATGAAGGCCAAACTTGCGATTCACGGTCGTGTGTACCACAAGCTGTGTACCACAAAACATCCCCGATTTTAAAACGAATGCTCCACAGGTTGTGTACCACCTTTACATACAGCCGTAACCCATTTCTGAAACTCTATTTGCAGCCGTCGCGTTTCTAGAACTCATTAAACTTGCAAGCACAGTGTACCACCATGTGGCTCACAACGGCTATTCTGGCCAACCACCGTGTACCACATGGTGGTACACGTCGGCGCGAACGTGTTAAAGAAAGATGGTCTCTGTGGAAATGACCTAAAATTAGAAGATTGACTGGAAGATTGACCAAAAGTTGGTCTAGCAAAATTATTTTGGTCATGTGTATTATTATTAAAGTTTGGTCTAGATGCATTAATTTGGTTTGGGAAAAACGGCCTCATAAAATTATTTTGGGAATTTGCATTAATGAAATTCGGTTGAGGTGATTTAAAATGAGTTGGAAATGCAGGTCTTTTGAGGAATTTGAGGTTTATTTATAGGTATTACTCTACCGTTTGATTTAAAAAATTGTGAATTTAAAGAAGTTTGTTTATTTCGGCTATAAGCAAAATTTTCCTCTTCTATAACTAATGACATGGCCTTTTCGAGGGAATCTGGGTTTCTTAAACGTATATTAGTTTGCAATTGACCGTTAAGGGGGAACTGCACGCAGTATTATGGATCATTTGCAAGCCTTCCGCCGCTGCAATATTATGTTAAAACTATAAGAGATATGTATTAGCTTCAATGTGATTTCAATAGGGAAATATGTATAGTTGGGCGCTAAATGCGATTTTTTATGAAAAACTCTAATCTAGAATTATAAAATAGAAGTAGATTTGTACATTTTCGACCACTTTTGACGCAAATGCCGTCGCATATAATTTTTTTTCCCACAAAATGACTCTTTATCGCCTTGCATTGATCCTTTGTCTACGTAACTGCAAAATTTGAAATGGTAAATCGTACTCATGTCTTTGTATTTCTGCAGCGCGTGAACCCTTTTGAACCCATTTTTAAACGAAATGTATTTTAAATTGCCTATACATAACACATTTATTTAAGGCCGGACGTGCAGGAAGTTTTTTCTAATACGTAGGTACCTTTTCATCTTACTTTGAACTTGACTAGACCTTGTCGCTAGTTTTTCACTTTTTGCGTGCAGTTCTCCCTTAAGACCTTTAATAAAAGTTTTTAAAGCCAAATTATTATAACTTTTTAAATTAATTTGTGTTTCTTGGTCTGACACTTTAGATTGATTAGGCTTAGAAATAATAAGGCTACGAGCGTCTTGAACTCGCATTTCAAAATTATAGGCAGTTTCTGATTTTTGGGGTTGTAAAGAAAGTAAACTTGAACCAAACAATCGATATCTCTTTGGTCACCAAAGCATAAGTGCAATTGTCCCTTAATATCGCCCCATGTTATTAATTCGATTCTAGAAAAAATAAGTTGTAAAGCCCTACCAGTTAATTTACCTATTACTGCTCTTAACATAAAATTATTTAATTCATTACTATTATGATGTGCAAATGTCGCAAAGAGATTTGCACTACTAATCAAAATACCTAAAGTATGAGGATCACCACTATATGGCGGAATGATATCTACGTATAATTTCAGAAGTTGATAATTAACAGCCATTGTTAATCTAGCTGGTTGAATCACTAAAGGTGAATTTGATTGATTTGTTGTTTGAGAATAAGTATTTTCGGGGTTTAATGTAGAGTGCAATTGTTCAGCTAGATCATCTACTTCAGAAATTAAATTAAAAAAAAAAACTAAAACCAGAAATTAACTTTTTCCGCAGAAATGAAATAGGTACGGTATCCCCACACATATAATACTAGCAAGGAACATGGAAAAAAGAAAATGAACAACACTTACATTCGAATAATCTTCATCTTATACGGGGGTATGTATGTATGTATATGTATGTATATAGATATATAGTTTTGAGTTAGTTTTTCTTGAACATCCGTGTATATATAGTTACTAGATTTTTCTTGGGTTATAAGTTCATAGCATTAAAACAATTCTCAAAAATTATTAGTCATCTATTCATTTTAAAATTTGACGTTTCGGCAGGTGGCTCCGTGCCTTTCTCAAAAATACTTTCTAAAATAATTTAAATTAGAGAACCTACACACTTTAGTAAAACAAGACAGACTTACCATGAAACGTAATTAAATTATCCAAAGGTGTTTAAAATCACAAAAGACACGACGCTGATCGCGTTATTTGGACAAACATTTTTAACACTAAACATATGAAGGACGACGAACAGTTATTGACTGAAGAGCAGATACGTGTGATAGGTAGGATGTTATGGTTTTTTTGTTTTTTGACATTTTTTAAGTTTTTACCGGGCGGTTCAGAAAGTAATTTTATTTTGTCTAAGATTATTATTTTTAAGTTTTTCAAATGTATGTGAGAAAATAATTAAATAATGTCAAAATAAATTTTGCTTACAAGGTTGATATCTTTTTTGTCCTTTACTGAGTTTTTATTTTTCTTAATTTCAATAGACTCGTAAACTTCCCGCTTGCGTTTGTTGTTTTCGGTTTTTAGAATTTTAGTTTCACTAAAACTAAATTTATGTTTTTTTTGGATTTCGTGTTTAGAAAGGGCAGTGGGATTCCTTTTATCATATTTATGAGAGTTAATTCTCGAACCTAAATATTGGCTGGTTTGTCCAATATAAACTCCAGCGCAATCTCCACACGGGATCTCATATATAACATTGCTTTTTTTCATTTTAGGTGTCTTGGTTTTTAGAGAAGTGAAATTTTGATTTAATAAATGGAAGCCTTTGTGTGCAACATTTATATTATATTTGTTAAATAGATGTTTAAGTTGCTCAGATAAACCTTTTATGCATGGTAGTGTTAAATAGTTATTAGTTTTGTTTGTGTTGGCTTTTGGGTTGTTCGTTTTATTGTAAAATTTATTAATTCTTTGTTTAAATACTTTATTTACTAATTGTTGAGGATATTTATTTTCGAAAAGAACTTGTTTGGCTTTATTAATTGAGTTTTCCCTAAACTCGACATCTGATAGCTGAATTGCCCTATCGGCCAATGCTATAATAACTGATTTTTTTTGAGAAAGTGGATGTTGGGATTTATAGTTGGTATACCTTGAGGACCAAGTCTTTTTTGTGTACCATTCTGTTCTGATGGTATCCTTTGTTTTATGTAAGGTGACATCTAAAAAGTTTATTTGATTTTGTTTTTCGACTTCGATGGTGAATTGCAATTTATCGTGATAGCTATTAAATTTATTTAGAGTTTGATCTGCCTTATTTTGCGGAATCGCAGCAATGCAATCATCAACATAACGGTAAAAAAAAGGGTAAATTAAAATTTAGCTGCGGTATTATGGAGGGAAAACTCAGTTAATAAAGCCAAACAAGTTCTTTTCGAAAATAAATATCCCCAACAATTAGTAAATAAAGTATTTAAACAAAGAATTAATAAATTTTACAATAAAACGAACAACCCAAAAGCCAACACAAACAAAACTAATAACTATTTAACACTACCATACATAAAAGGTTTATCTGAGCAACTTAAACATCTATTTAACAAATATAATATAAATGTTGCACACAAAGGCTTCCATTTATTAAATCAAAATTTCACTTCTCTAAAAACCAAGACACCTAAAATGAAAAAAAGCAATGTTATATATGAGATCCCGTGTGGAGATTGCGCTGGAGTTTATATTGGACAAACCAGCCAATATTTAGGTTCGAGAATTAACTCTCATAAATATGATAAAAGGAATCCCACTGCCCTTTCTAAACACGAAATCCAAAAAAAACATAAATTTAGTTTTAGTGAAACTAAAATTCTAAAAACCGAAAACAACAAACGCAAGCGGGAAGTTTACGAGTCTATTGAAATTAAGAAAAATAAAAACTCAGTAAACGACAAAAAAGATATCAACCTTGTAAGCAAAATTTATTTTGACATTATTTAATTATTTTCTCACATACATTTGAAAAACTTAAAAATAATAATCTTAGACAAAATAAAATTACTTTCTGAACCGCCCGGTAAAAACTTAAAAAATGTCAAAAAACAAAAAAACCATAACATCCTACCTATCACACGTATCTGCTCTTCAGTCAATAACTGTTCGTCGTCCTTCATATGTTTAGTGTTAAAAATGTTTGTCCAAATAACGCGATCAGCGTCGTGTCTTTTGTGATTTTAAACACCTTTGGATAATTTAATTACGTTTCATGGTAAGTCTGTCTTGTTTTACTAAAGTGTGCAGGTTCTCTAATTTAAATTATTTTAGAAAGTATTTTTGAGAAAGGCACGGAGCCACCTGCCGAAACGTCAAATTTTAAAATGAATAGATGACTAATAATTTTTGAGAATTGTTTTAATGCTATGAACTTATAACCCAAGAAAAATCTAGTAACTATATATAGATATATATATATATATATATATATATATACATAATATATATATATATATATATATATATATATATATATATATATATATATATATATATATATATATATATATATATATATATATATATTTATATACATAAAAATATATGTATATATATATATATATATATATATATATATATATATATATATATAATGGTCCATGATTTTTGAACCCTATAGCTGAATAAGCTTATCAAAGGCAGAATTATTTGTCCGAATGGCCGTTAAACTTTCTATTAATTTATATAAATATATATATATATATATATATATATATATATACACATATATATATATATTTAAATAAATT